>CM024762.1:78898937-79331327 GCA_014218235.1 Colocasia esculenta
CTAAGGATGTTCTTGGCAAGCATTTGGATGTTCACATGGCCACCACACACACCTGAATGAGCCTCCTCAACAACCTTCAACACCTATCATCATCCAGGCACTTGAGCAAAACTCTAGTGAGTCCCCTTCTATAAGAGCGTTTCTAACCAGGTTGTACTTCTGGGACAGTCTCCTTATTTCCTTCTTCTCATCAGCTGTGGCTTCCTCAGGGTACGTTTGATTCTTACAGTACCTTGCTATCTCATAATACCATGGCTTCTCCTCATCTTCCAACTCCTCTTCTAGCTCTAATAACATAACTTCACTCTTACCCCTTCCTTTCCAATTTCTTCAACATCTCTTCCTTGATCTAGAGAAAGACCGGGTCCTGAACAGCAGGGTATTGCGCCGTGCAACTTGAATGCTGTCAAAATCCCTGGGATAGCACATGTTGAGAGTTGAAGCGATGGTGGCAAAAGCGTCTGCTAGAAGATTCTGATGACAAGGGACATGGACAAGATCGCTTGGAGAATAGCTTGGCATAGGCTGAGGCGAGTTCTTGGTATGGCTTGAGCTTTGGATCCTGAGTGTGATATTTGGTGAGCACTTGGCGTCAGACTAGTTGACTATCACCTACAATTCGCAGATGGGTGACACCATAGAAGTGGGTGAGCTCCAAACCAGCCAACAAAGCTTCGTATTCGTCGATGTTGTTGGTAGCCGGGAACTCTAATTTGTAGGCTTGTGGAATGGTGACACCCTCAGGTGATAGAAGAGCAATCCCGATACCCTTTCCATGATAATTCAAGCCCCATCAAAATATAACGTCCACATAGGATCAGATTGGCTAAGGGACATCAATTCCTCATTTGGAAACTCTGAACGAACATGATCGATTGTGGAATAGGGTGATGAGCGAGATGTCTACTATGGCATAGCCTTTGATGGATTCTGCTGAATGTATGATGTCAACTGAGAGAGAAAACTCTGCCAGTGCTAGCCTATCAGTTAAGACAGATTTTTCGAGAAGGAATTTGATAGGATTCATACGAACGATTAGATGGACCTCATAAGCAAGAAAGTAGTGCTTCAATTTCTGCACTACCCATACGAGCGCGGCACATATGTTTTCCATTGATGTGTATCTTTGCATGCAGGGGTTGAGAAGCTTCGACAGGTAGTATGCTGCCTGCCCTCTCCTTGCCTTCTTATCCACTTGTGCAAGGACAGCTCCTACCGAGTCTTCCAGGACAGATACATAAAGGATAAGTGGTTTGCCTGGAGTCGGTGGCCTCAGGACAGGGGGATTAGCCAAATATTCCTTAAGTCCGTCAAAAGCCGCCTGACCCTTCTCGTCCCAATGGAATTCGACTCTCGTCTTGGTGAGGTCGTAGAAGGGTCTACACCTCTGTGAGTGTTGGGAGATGAACCGGCGAATAAATTGTAGCCTCCCGATAATCCTCGAACTTCCTTCTAATTCTTGGGAGGGGCCATTTCTCTTATCGTCTTTGCCTTATTGGGATCAATTTCTATGCCCCTCTTGCTCACAATGAAACCTAATAACTTACCATGATACACCAAATACACACTTCTTGGGGTTCATCTTCAGCTGATATTCTCTTGACCTTTGTAGGACCTTTGTGAGAACCCCAGGATGCTCAGCCATCGTCTTCGATTTCACTACTCATCCACATACACCTCAATAAGATATGGATCATTCTTAAAGATAGCCATCATAGCTCTTAGTAAGTAGCTCCAGCATTCTTAAGTCCAAACGACATGACCACATAACAATAAGTCCCCCATGGTGTAGTGAACGAGGTCTTCTCCTGGTCTTCCTCAACCAACTTGATTTGGTTGTACCCTGAGAAGCCATCCATGAAGGAGAGGTTTCATACCCAGCCGTGTTATCTATGAGCACGTCAAGGTGAGGCAATGGAAAATCATCTTTAGGACATGCGCGGTTTGAGGTCCCGAAATCGATGCAAATTCTAACTCTTCTTCCATCCTTCTTCAACCGGTACGATGTTTGCCACCCAATTTAGATATAGCACGACTCTAATGAATCTGGCTTTGTGGACTTATCGACCTCATCATCTTCATTTTCAAGCCATCTATGGGTGGAAACACCTCAACCGATGCTTAATGGCAATGGACCCCGGCTTAAGGTAAAGACATGTTTCACGAGCGCGGTGTCCAAGCCTGGCATATCCCGTAGCTCCATGCGAATGTGTCCTTATATTCCTTGAGAACCTCGATGATTGCCTCCTCTTCAGCTGGTGACAAGTTACTGCTTATGAGGACGTTCCTAGGGTTTTCCTTGGTTCCCAAGTTGATTTCCTTGGTGGCTTCTTCTACGGCAGCTGACAGTTCATCAAATCTCTTCACTCCACTCGCGAACGCGTCAGCCTCATCCTCACACTCTTCATCACCTTCCTCAATTGGGTCGTCATCATCCATGATCTCATAGACTCCGAACCCATCATCAATGAAACACAACGACTGCTCATATTCTATTTCCAGCAACTGCAAAGGCTCCTCTATGAACTCTGGAATCGCTAGACATGCCTTGCACCTACGGGCTAAATCAGCGAGGAAATGGTGTGGAACCCTCCTATCCTTGGACTTCTTCTGGTAGACTACCCCTAGTTTATTGCTACCCTGACCTAGACTCTTACTACACTACTAGGATCTATAAGCGGGGTGGAGAAGAAGAAAAGCAGTAAAATAACCCCGCGTGGGGGAAGATGGGGGAGGGTTTAAAGCAGTAAAGGAACTTCCCTGCGTGGGGGAAGGAGAGAAAGCATTAAAAATCCCCTACATGGAGGGGAGTGAGGTCCCTACGTGGAGGGAAACAGAGGTCGGTCATGGGACCGAAGAGAGTGGGCCCCTAGGTCGGGGCACACTCAGAGGCAAGGAAGGAAGTCTCCTCGATGGAGACGACGAAATCCGCCATTGGACAATTAGCATTTTTTTGGAGACTCTCGGTGTTCAGCATGCACAGAGAGAGTGGGCGAGGTGAGATCACCAATCTAGACAGCTGGGAGGTGAGCACAGCTCGGAGAGACAGATCAAGTGAGGGAGTTGGAGGGTGAGCGTCTGCTCGAGAGAGTAAGGGATTGGCAAGTGGGGTGTCGGTGCCCGAGGAATTCTTAGGGAGATGAATGAGGCCCATGCGTGGCCTGCAAGAGAGAAGACGCGATGCCTGAGAGAAGAATAAAGTGGGCGCCATGCCTGAGGAGAAGGGGAGAGTAGCGCGTTGCCCAGAGGAGAGAGAGCGGGAGTAGGCGCGTTGCCTAGAGGGAGAGGGAGATCGGCGCTGTGGAAATGGATTTTTTACAATTTCTAAGATCTCTTTTAAAAGTTCTATTTTATCATGTTTTCTCATTTTCTCATGGATGCATGCGTATTGCCAATCCAAGTCCCGTCGGATGCTACTCGAGCAAGAGTGACGTGAGATGAATCGCAATTCGCGCAGCGCGGGCGTGCCAGTCACCGAAGTGACAACCAAATGGTTTGCCTCCGAGAGTCGGAGGACTTTAAGTCTATTGTGCGTGCCGTTTGACTTCGTCAAACGAAAGTGAGTGGTCGGGTCCTGGACCAAAATCCCGTCGTTGCCTGAGCGCAACGACGTTAATTACATCTCTTTTAGAAAGAGAAAACCCTTGATTAATCGCCAGATTAGAAGCCTCGTGACCTTAAAGCGGACATCCGATAAAGGGTGCGAAGCACAATTGAACTGAAATATTAGGGAGCAAGACGAACGCCTAATCGAACCCATTAGACCTTTCACTCAACCCGCTACCCAACTCTTTGTCTATTTACTTACTGGTCCTCTTTATCACAAAAAAAGTTTCAATTCGGTCTTTTAAATTCATTTGAGAAGACAATTTTGAAAAGGGTGGTCTCTTTGATTTTCTTTGTTGAGAAGATACAATTTGGTCTTTTGTTGAAAATCATTTCAATTTGATTTCTTTTTTTTGTTTGCAAAACGTGTGATGATCATTTATTTGGAAAGGTTTGATTTGACTCTTTTGTGCATGGTGATGCAATCTTTTATGACTTGAGAAAAAGTCTAATTTGATCTCTTGCTCTTTTGGAAAACATGGGGTGACCTTTGATTTGCTTGAAAAAGGATTTGAATTAGTCCTTTATTCTCTTGCAAGATATGAGACGATCATTGCCATTTGGAGAAGGGGATTTGATTTGACCCTTCAATCTTTTGTAAAACATGAAGGGCCTTTTGCTCTTTGCTTGAAAGGGGTTCAATTTGCCTTTGCATTCTTTTTATCATTAAACGATTTCAATTTGCTGTTTGGGTCCTTTGAGCATTTGGAATGGAGTTCTATTCGTTCGCGGAGCTCATTGGCTCAACGCACTTCGCAGACGGCTTCGATTCGGCGCAGCGGGCAGCAGAGACTGAGTCGGCGCAGCCCTGCTGAAGTCATAGGCATCATTGAATCGGCGCTCGTTTGCAACGTTACCAATTCAATTGGAAGCTAATGACCTCTTTTAAGGGTTTTGCGCCAACTCAACCCCTACGGAAAATTTGGCAGCATTTCCCCTTATCGTGGTCGAAAGGGGAAAGAGCGATGCTCATCCCCCACAAGTGGAGACGGCACCAAAAGAGAGTATACATCGTAGAACGACGTAACTCCCATGGCACATGACCCCGATCCCCCATGTATGCCTACGGAAATACGGGCAATGTCATGGCCAAACAACCCACGGGACGGTATGAGTAGCGTGCGAACCCACCCGTCCGGACATAGACATTAAATTGTCCAACCCGGGGTGTGGATGGGTTTTACATTGGTCATTTAACTGTTCGATTAGCTGGTGTCACATGGAGCAATGATTTTGCTCATGAACTTCAGCCAACATGATACCAGGACGTCGAATCGGCGCAGCTCTGCTCTGGTCTTACAAGACTGCCAGAACCAGTGCCAGGCCGAATCGGCGCAGCCAACCAGCTGAGCAAGGGATGGAAGCGCCTCTCTCCTAGAATGCCCTTGCTCATGGCAGGGGTGATCTTGGAGTTTTGAGATGGCATTGTAACCCATTGCTTGGGTGGGCTAAATAAAGAGATCTAGGCATTATTTGCGCAATCCCCTTGATTAGCAAATGGAGCTCTTGAGGGGCTATTCGGTGTTGGCTTGAAATGCACATCAATGGGGGATGAAAACCGCAATGAGGGTGGTCTATTGAGAGGGGCAACCAATTTGATGATCTCTTTGAATGGGGCTTTTGAAGATGGCATTTAAGCAGAGGATTGAGCATTATTTGCTCATCTCCTTGACCATTTCCATGGGCATGCATTAACCGCTATGGGGCTCTTTGAGGGATCGATTTGGACAGTGGGAAACTAGTCTCTTGCAGGCCCAAAACAAAGGAGATATGGTCTTTTGAAGAGGGAAACGAGATGGGGATAAGGATGCATTGCATGAGAGGTAAGGCCTTGCACCCCCCCATGTCCTCATTTATTGTGGTATGGAGAGGCTAGGGACCCCCCCTTTTGGCCTATTGGGGATGAGGAGGTACACCATGTAGTAGATGGCCTCTTCCATCCCGAGACCCTTTGTCCATGCAAAAGAAAGAGAGCTTTCTTAAATAAAAAAACTTCATAGAGGAGGGGGAGAATATGCATTGAATGCTATGCATGAAGTCTATTCCATAAAAAAAAGGGATGAGAAGATACAAGTTTGCAAAACCAAGAGAAGAGGGGGAAGAAACCAACGTTATACCTTCTCTCTCTCTCTCTTCTCACTTGATATGACAAGATAAGAAGTCCCAAAGAAGACCACTCTCTCCCTAGCTTTCTCTTCTCACCTTTCTCTTCTCTCCTTTTTTCTTCTTTTTCTTCTTCACGAGTGGAAGACCCTCTTGAGCAGGAAAACGCAAGGGCTCCTCTTCCTTTCTTCTTGCTGCTGGTTGCTTGCTTCAGAAAACCAGAAAAGAACCCCCCTCTTCTTCCCCTCTTGGCCCCTCTTGTGTAACCCCCTTGGCTGGCCCCTTTCCCAAGCCTTCTAGAGGGAAGAGAATGGCCAAAAACAGGCCCAACCAGGCCTCTGCGCAGCAAGGGTGGTAGACCACCTTTTACCATTTTTAGCACTCTCTTTTGGGAGGTGTTACAAATGCTTACTCTCACCCCCACTTCTAGGATGAGATAAGGGTTGATTTCAGATGGGCCTTGGTGGCCTTTTGAGTGGGCCTTTTGGCTTTTGCACAGCCCATGAGGGGCTAAAACAGGCGCTGGCGGGCTGAGCAGTGGGCCGGCGGTCTCGGGCCCATTAGCGAATTGGGGTGTCCACAAATGCCCCCCACCCGTGGGTGGTGCGAAGAGACACGCAGAGCGACATCCGCGGGTGAACTTTAGTCCTTTGACTATTGACACTAGCGCCGACAGGTCTTTGACTTGTTGCCTGGCTAATGGTCAAGTGGTCTATTTATAGCATTTTGTTTCTATTTGGTGATGTGATCCACGGATGACGGATCTGCGCGTTGCTCCGCACGGGCTATTTGGGGATGGTTTCCTCCATTTCCATTTCTTTTGGGCCGCTGGGGCTCGGCTTTATTTGGACGTTCGGTGCGGGGTCTACTGGCCTTTCCGAATCGGCGCAGGGTCGATACGGCGCGGGCGGCGCGTGTCGAACCGGCGCGGGTCGACTGGGCTTGGTCCGCGAGCCGCCTGGGAGCGCGAACCGGCGGTTCGCGATTCCCGAAGCCGCTCCCCCCTCTTTTCAAACCCGCCTCAAAAGGCGTGCGTGGCCGCCCTTCTCTCTTCCTCTTCTCTTTCTCTTCTTCTCCTCTTCTCTTCTCCCACTCTCTTTTCGCTTCGTCTTCCCCCTTTTCGCCTCTCCCTTCCTTCTCCGACAGCAAGACGAGGTGCAGTGGCGACGGTCAGCAGACGCCGCGGGGAGGTGCGACGGCGCAAAACGGTGCACCGGAGACGAGACGCTAGCGGGGCTGCGGCGGCGAGGTGTGGCCGCGGACGGGTACGACCACGAGGTCGGCCTAGGGAGGTGAAGGTTTGTAGCGGCATGCACGAGGGCAAGCGGCGACATCCCCGAAGCAGGCGCGCCGGCAGTGGAGGGCGCCGTGGCGGGGCTTCTTCGGCACCTCGGACAAGCGCGTCGGTCCCGTCGACGCTCGGAGGAGAGCTCGTAGCGCCCTCGGGAGGGCGGCGGTGACGACCGCAGGGAGCACGGCAGAGGGAGCGGGCCTCCCGTGGCGGTGACGACCTACGGTGGCTGTGTCAGCGGCCTGAAGACAGCGACGGGCCGTGCGCGGCGGTGGGCGAGCAGATTGGCGGCCGTCTTAGGGCACAGAGGCGCACGCGGCGGCATCTCAGTGGTAGGGCACCGGCGATGCCTCAGAGAGTCCCCTCCCCCTTTTGCTTCTTTTGTGAGTGCTTGTTGGCTGGGAACCGGGAGATGGGGGACTTGGTGGGCTTGCATGCCTCTGGTTTTTTTTATTTGTTGCATGGGTGAGCAGGGCCGAGAGAGGCGCCTGGGGATTAGGGCAGGCAAAGGGAATATGCCTGGGCCGTGGGGCCTTTTGTACCGAACGCCTACATGAGTGTCCGGGTCCGTTGGGATCTCCCCCCCTATAAACAAAGCAAGGGGAGATCGGGTAGGTCCCAGGGCTGCTAACTGCTAGGGGACTGCAGGAGAATATCCTCAGTCCGAGGTTTCGTCCCCCTTTTTTTTTGTCCGTGGGGCCCACTTCAAATCGACGGGGCTTCCACCAGTGCGGTCCTCATCCGCTCGTTACCGCCCCGAATGGCGGGTCTAGTTATGGCTAGCTTCTACCCGCACCGTGAGAGAGTAGCAACGCCTGGAGATAGCTTTAGTGGGGCCGGACCCCTTAGGAAACGGAGAGGGCCGCGTCAGGTCAAGTCTTTACTTTTCAACTTGTGGGCGGGGGCCATTTTAGATCAGTGGGGCTCGCGTTGGTCCGCTTCTCTTTCTGCACCGCATTTTAAATGGCGGGTCTTTTGACTGCAGCCAGGCACTGGGCCGCTTCACTCCTCGTCGGCTGGTCCTCGAGGTAACAGCGGTTCCCGGAGAGCTTTTCCGACATGCTTGCATGTTCTGTTTGGGGCCATCTCGCCTTAGTGCGTGGACGAGTACCCGCTGAAACCCCCACTTGTCCGTATGACAAGGGGAGATGCTGCCGAAATTTATCGGATTTGAGTGTTTACTTAGCCCGCTGATATGGCTTTAATTTCCTTTGCAGGAACCATGGTTCCCAAATCTTCTTCCAGCAGTGCAGGCCCTCGGAAGGATGCGCCGCTTCTTTCATGGGCGGATTTTCCACGGTTGACCCTTGGTTACGACCAGGTTGCTGTGCTGGCCGACTCTTCAGATGACGAGGCAGACACGATGGACATATCGAGGCTCGATGTCAGCTCGATGCCACTCACTTTTACCCGCGACGAGGATTATCGCTTGGATCACCCGAAGGACAAGCATCTATTACAGTTCCTTCATTCTTACGCTCCAAGAGGCAAGAAGAACTCTTTTTTAACCCAGGAGGTGGAGGCGGCTATCTTAATTGAAAGGGACAGCCTGGCTGCCTGTGTCCCCCGTGCCGAGCCTCTTTATCGAATCGGCATCCGCGGCGACGGGCCCCCGTTCTTGGTCTGGGAGACTTGGTCCCAGAGGACAACAAGTTGACGCGTGCTCCCTCCTTCATTCCCGCGAGGTGGGACAATTCCTCGGGCCGCGTGCACAAAGAACGGTCATCTTTTGGATTGTTTCTCTGCCCACACAGTGGGGATATAGAGATGAGCCATTTCTGCTGGATTGTCTGGCGATCCGCTTCAAGCACCAACTAGCTGCAGGTTGGTTTGGAGATCTACGGGCGACAGATGCCCATCACTTCCGCACCTTTGTCGTGGAAGCCGCTGATTTTGTACTTCACAACTATGCGCCACTTTTGATGACCGCCGGGGTCTACCACAGTGTTTTTGTGGCCCGGTATCGGTATCATTTATCCAAAGGTCTCTGCTGCGGACTCGCAGAAGTCTTCGTCCCCGAGTACAACACGTTTTACACTGCTGAAGGGGAGACATCTCTTGACCTTTGGAGTCTTTATCAACTATCTGGCCTGCCGATCGATGGAGAACCCTATGAAGAGGTGTGTCTCCTGGATATTATCAAAGACAGGACAGGCGGGGAGCAGTAATACTGTATGGGGTACTCGTACATGTACCTCATGAAGGTCTACCGCCAGCTCAGCCTCGCCCGTAATACTGGCCGCTCCAGAGATAAGAGAGAACGGAGCAAGGTCAGCATGCATATGTGGCTGGCCTACTTCTTCTCCTACAAGCAGCGCTATGAGGACTTTGCCAGCGCCGGCGGATTGCCGCGAAGAAGAACCCCGGTCGCCAGAAGGTGACCATTCCTGATTCTCTCTGGAGGGCCGTCTTCCAGGTCCGAACCCTGTTGGAGCCGACCCGCACACCCATTGTGCGGCGTACTTGGCTTATTGAATTTGTTCATTTTTTGCCAGTGGGCGACGATTCCATCCTCCGCCCAGATGTCATCTACCCAGCCTGTCAAATGGCTTGGGGTATCAAGCTGTCTTTGTGCCCCGCGGCACTTTGCCTGGTATACCGGTCTCTTGGCGATCTATGTCGCCGTTCAGCCCCGAGGCAGCATCGGGTGATCGGGCCCTGGCACTTCCTTAGTGTCTGGGCCTGCGGTCTATTTCCAGAGTTTGCCCCTAGATCTCTTCAGTCGACTCGGCTATTTCCAAGAATGCTGGAGTTTGCCAGTGCCGAGCCGCACTCTCTTTCAAAGCAGCTGTTCGAGATTCGGGGTAAACTGACAAGTATCCCGACTGATTCTCCGGGCACTATCTATTTCTGGCACCTGGCCAGCCACAGCAGTCCATTGGCCAATCGCTATCGGGAGTGCCACGACGATGTAACTGAAGATTTTGTGCACCCGATGAGCCGCCAAAGACTGACCAGGTCCGTGTTGGAGCCTGAACTCAGAGATTGGGCTTTATCAATTCGGCCCAGTGTGTTGACGTTCCGCCGGGGGAGCGTCGTCTATTTTGAGCCCTATTATCCCTTTAGATTTGCCCGTAATTTCGGGTACGATCAACATATCCCTCCATCATCGGCCAAGTTTGATTTGTCTGGCCGGGCGGTGGGGGGATCACAGCTTCTGGAACAGGCTCGCAGGTGGTGGGATTTCTTCCACCACTTTGATTCGTCCACCTTCCGGGTGCCTACGCCAGGCCGCACGCCCTGGGTTACATCTGAGTATATCAAGTGGTGGAATGCTCGGACCAGCTTTTATAGAGAGTGCAAGACAGACTGCTGGGATGTTGCTGAACGCAAACTACTACAATTGCAACCGCAGCCTGCACTTGATATTGACCCGGAGCATTTGCTGCGCCTTAAATCTGGCGATCAGAAAGCTGTTGATCGATATCTGAAGGCGAGATAAGCCGCCAAGAAGAAGAATCCTCCTCCCTCCCTGGTTTTGCCCGAGGTAGAAGAAGACACCTTCCCCGCAACTCTTGAGCACCTCTGCAACATTAGCTCGGATCGGCTGGCCGTCGCACAGCCGTGGCCTATTGAGGAGGAAGCTCCAGCTATTGTACTGCAACGCGGAGAGGTAGACAAAGAATATCCATACCGGGCGTTGTCAGTACGGGGGGATCCAGGCCGAGACCGCTATGCATATACTTCATGGCTATTTGTGCTACTTCATGTCCACAATCTGACCGTGGAGGCAGACTACGAAGCAATTCTGGCACATGAGCTTCATGTGTCTTTTCAGTATGCAGATGGCTGGGGCATGGACTACCTCAGCCTCTACTATTTTCTGTCTTCTATTAGTCAGGAGGATTTGGTCATCTTTGCGGAGGACTGCTGCCAGATAAATGACGTATGTTGGCTGATCCAAGAGGCGGCATCCCGGGCCAAGCAAAGCGTACACACCTTCTGGCCCCTCAGCCGATTTTACACAGGCATAGCAGGTTGCTTTTTTTTTTTTTTGAAAGATGTTGCCTGTGGCTTTTCTTCTTTTCTTTCTTTCTTTGTGCTTCTTTAACTCTTTTCTTCTCTTCTTTTCTTCAGATCCCTCCCAAAGGATCGTCGGCGGCGATATCATGGACTTATCATGAAAGTGAAGAGGCCGCTTTATTTTGCTGAGGAGAAGATCCATTATAAGCCTCTGACTGAAAAGCTATCAGCCAAGAAGTCGAGCACAGCGAGCAGCGTTGCTCGAGCCAGGAGGGCTTCTAAGAGAAAGAGGGAGGCATCCCCCTCGCCATCAATTTCTGCTGAGGGTCCATCAATCCCCTCATTCGAAGAGTTTTGCAGCCAGCGCGAAGGCGCTGCCCCTTCAGGTGCTTAATGGCTTTCTTTTGCTTGTATACCTATTCCACTTTTAAGGTTGTCTATTGACTTTGCCTATTTTTTGACGGAGTACAGATGATATTCCACCAACAGTTGATACTCCCGTTGCGGGGCAAGGCCAATCGACACCAGCCGTCATGCCATCTGATGCATCTTCCCTTCCACCGGCAGGTGAGAGTTGCAGTATAGCCTCATTTATATGACAGCTGTTGAGATGTCTTTTGTTCTCTTTCCCTTAACGCCCATTTGTCAACCTTTGCCAGATGTAGCCGCTGACTCTGCCGCTACTCGGGTGCGGGCAAGCGTTCGGCTACAAAAGTTATAGCCCGAAGAGTCAAGAAACCCTCCGCTCCTCTCAGGATGAGCCAACGAGCCGCGGGCAGGGCAGCCCTTATGAAAATTCGACAAGGCGGTCGGACTATTGCAGTGGAGGAGGCACTGAGCCCTGTCGCCATTTCTTCAGATGACTCTTCAGACGCCGAAACAGTTTATGGCTCCCCTTCGCCAAGTGGAAGCTTATCTGACGACGGGAGTCTTTTTAAAGAGCGGAAGAGAGAGAGAATCTCCGCCCTTGATGGAATTGAAGGGGATTCCTCCAGCAGTGGGGAGAGGTCTCCCGTGGTCACTTCAAGGCCGGAGGCCACCGCTTCTCCAGAACTCATGCTTGTGAGTGCTTCCACTCGTGCTTCTGTTGACGAAAGGCTTAGGGCCTCTGTTTCTAATTCCTTTCTTTTTTGTAGGATTTTGAGGAAGTTCAAGAAATCAACCCCCCCGAGTCTTCGCCGACAGTTGGCGTTGACCTTCCGAACATCGGGGAACTCATATCTGATCCACTATCAATTAGTGAAGTGCCGGACGTGGTTAAGAAACCTGCCCCTGAGATTGAAGTGAGTCCGTCGTTGGCTCCTTCTTGTGATAACACCAGTCCTCTTCAGGCGCCGACCACCCAACTGGCCAGTGCTATTTCTGATAAGGAGGTGGCTATTTCTGAAGTAGCAACAACTTCTGCTACCTCTGGTGGGGCCCTCAATGTCTCTTCAACTGGGGCTAGCCTCTCCTCAGCGGGGCTCGCCTCATGTTCTACCGTAGTGGACGCCAGCCTGTGGGCAGAGGTGGACGCTCAGGTAGACTTTCAAGTTCCAGCTGTTGGATCTTCCGGAGACTTTTGCTCATCCGGCGCCATGGTCCAAGGACAGTTGTCCTCGCTGCGCATGATGGTGCGTCAGAACCCTGCTGTCCCCTACGAGAGGGTAAAAGCTGTTGCAGATCAAATGACAGGGGTTCTGATCATTATGGGATGCTCATTGGATGATTGGGCAAACAAAGTCACTCTGTTGCTCAAACTCTTGAAGCGCCACGACTACCTCCAACGCGAACTGTCCGACCAGCTGGCCGCTTTGGAAATGCAACAGTCGGAGTGTGAAGCGGTGCTGAACCCATTGGCTGATGACCTGGAGCATCGCCGGTCTATCATTAAAGGGTATAACGAAGAGTCAGCGGCTTTAGACTCCAAGATAAGTCTTTTGTAGACTGAATTGCACGCCGCTAAGGCCAGACGGGATGTCCTTGCTGACTCCAAGGCTGAGCAAGAACTGGCTATTGCGGTGGATGAGGACCGTATGGCTCTTACAAAGCAAACGCTGTTGGAGGTACAATCCCGGAAGGCGAGCCTGAAGGAAAGAATATCTTCACCCCACGTGGGCATTTTATCGTTAGAAGAACTGTTCCGGGACCTGCCATGAAGCCCATGATTTGCTCCATCTCCTTTAATGTGTGTTTTTATTTCTGAGGCCTCGCCTCAATACTCATGTAACCCCATTTTGTCATTAATGAGAGGCATTTTATTTTGGACACAGACGTTCCTTCTTGATGGCTTGCTATGGTGCATACATCTTTATTTGTTGTCTCCTTTTTTGTTCACATTATCGAGTTGAGTGCCCTTTCGGGTTTTCACCCAACCCGACCCCCTCTTGCTTTTGCCTACACGCCCTTTCGGGTTTTCGTGTAGCGGGGTACCCTATTCTGCCCATGGCGCCCTTTGCGGGTTTTCACCATGGCCGAGTTTTGGTCCTTCTTACCCTCATTTGGTGGGGTGGTCCGAATGAGTCCGACGAGGCATCTCTTTTTTTTTAGCCTCTCTCTTTCTCTTTTTTTTTGAGGTGATAGGATCCTTTGCCGTCTATCGGCCATTAACTCGACAGGAACTTTTGCTGTCAGAAGTAACGGCCTTCTATTTCACCGTCGGGGTGACGACCTTCAATTTCACTTTTCACCGCTGGTATGACAGGGACTTTTGCTGTCATAAATAACAGCCTTCTATTTTACCGTCGGGATGACGGCCTCCTATTCTACCGTCGGAGTGACGGCCTTCTATTCTACCGTCGAGGCGACGGCCTTCTATTCTACCGTCGAAGTGACGGCCTTCTATTCTGCTTTTCACCGTTGGTATGACAGGGACTTTTGCTGTCATAAATAACGGCCTTCTATTTTACCGTTAGGATGACGGCCTTCTATTCTACCGTCGAGGTGACGGCCTTCTATTCTACGTCGATGGTGACGACCTCCTATTCTACCGTCGAGGTGACGGCCTTCTATCTCCGTCGAGGTGACGGCCTTCTGTTGTACCGTCGGAGTGACGGCCTTCTATTCCACTTTTCACCGTTGGTATGACAGGGACTTTTGCTGTCATAAATAACGACCTTCTATTTTACCGTCAGGATGACGGCCTTCTATTCTACCGTCGAGGTGACGACCTTCTATTCTACCGTCGAGGTGACGGCCTCCTATTCTACCGTCGAGGTGACGGCCTTCTATTCTACCGTCGAGGTGACGGCCTTCTGTTCTACCGTCGGAGTGACGGCCTTCTATTCCACTTTTCACCGTTGGTATGACAGGGACTTTTGCTGTCATAAATAACGGCCTTCTATTTTACCGTCCGGCCTTCTATTCAACCGTCGATGACGGCCTTCTATTCTACCGTCTAGGTGACGGCCTTCTATTCTACCGTCGAGGTGACGGCCTTCTATTCTACCGTCGAGGTGACGGCCTTCTGTTCTACCGTCGGAGTGACGGCCTTCTATTCCACTTTTCACCGTTGGTATGACAGGGACTTTTGCTGTCATAAATAACGGCCTTCTATTTTACCGTCAGGATGACGGCCTTCTATTCTACCGTCGAGGTGACGGCCTTCTATTCTACCGTCGAGGTGACGGCCTCCTATTCTACCGTCGAGGTGATGGCCTTCTATTCTACCGTCGAGGTGACGGCCTTCTGTTCTACCGTCGGAGTGACGGCCTTCTATTCCACTTTTCACCGTTGGTATGACAGGGACTTTTGCTGTCATAAATAACGGCCTTCTATTTTACCGTCAGGATGACGGCCTTCTATTCTACCGTCGAGGTGACGGCCTTCTATTCTACCGTCGAGGTGACGGCCTTCTGTTCTACCGTCGAGGTGACGGCCTTCTGTTCTACCGTCGGAGTGACGACCTTCTATTCCACCGTCGGGATGATGGCCTTCTATTTCACCGTCGGGATGACGGCCTTCTATTTCACCGTCGAGATGACGGCCTTCTATTTGACTTTTACCGTCGGGGTGACGGTCTTCTATTTGACTTTCACCGTCAGGGTGACGGCCTTCTATTTAACTTTTTCACCGTCAGGGTGACGGCCCTCTATTTGACTTTTACCGTCAGGGTGACGGCCTTCTATTTAACTTTTTCACCGTCAGGGTGACGGCCTTCTATTTGACTTTTACCGCCAGGGCGACGGCCTTCTATTTGACTTTTACCGTCAGGGCGATGGCCTTCTATTTGACTTTTTCACCGTCAGGGTGACGACCTTCTATTTGACTTTTATATCTACTGGAATTTGATGTTTGCCTTCTTTATTTATTTATTTTTTTATTTTCTCATTATCGAGCTGGGCGCCCTTTCGGGTTTTCACCCAATTCGACCCCCTCTTGCTTTTGCCTACGCGCCCTTTCGGGTTTTCACGTAGCGGGGTACCCGATTTTTGCCCATGGAGCCCTTTGCGGGTTTTCACCATAGCCGGGTTTTGGTCCTTTTTGCCCTTGCCCAGTGGACAAGTCTGACGAGGCATCTCTATTTTTTAACCTCTTCTCTTTTTTTTTAATAATGCGAGGACGGTGGCGTAGTCTGCCAACGTCTTGGCTAACGTCAGCTGCTCGAGCTTGTTGACGCTTTTCCTCTTTGCAACCCGATTGCCGATGCGGCTTCGTGTTGGATTGGCGCGACGCCGGTGGGACTTCATGGCGTCGATCTCTTAAACTTGTCGCTGTCATCAGCTTTAGAGGTCCCTGCCCATAAAAGATGGTACGAGTCAGGTTAATTAAATGACGACTATTCATGCATGCTAAAGCATATAATTCTCATTTAAGTCTCTTTATTATTATTATTATTATTTCTTTTTTTTTTATGTGTGTTTAGGAAACACGAATTTCTTGTCTTATTTTTCTTAAGAGATCTTTTTCATGCGAGGGGAGATGCGGAAAACCCGAACAACTTTCACACGGATCATGAATATGCGATATGCTAATTGAAACGGAAGACTCCTTTCATTGTCCTCCCCTCAGAAATCAGCGGAAATCACAAAAGTGTCATAAATTTGGTTGGGACATTCGTCGCCTCAGAGCCATGGTCCGGCTAGCGGTATGGCTGCCTCTTTTCTATTTTTTTGCCATGCATTGCATGCCATCCTTTTTTTGCATTTTTTTGGCTCTTCGTCATTGGTGGCTGATGTCCGAGGGTTTAAGAGCTTATTGTTTTGTCGTCATTTCTTTTGTTGTTTTGTTTTATTTTTTTTTTGTTTTTTTTTTTATTTGGATGATGGGAGAGTTGAGGGTAGAGACTCCCTGCTGTTGCAAGTGCAACAGTTCTTTTGCAGCCGAGCTCTTCATTCATCGAACAAGTCGACCAGGTCTATTTCTTGTTCAATTTCTTGCTGCTCATAATGCTGGCCACTGAAATCTGGGCGGCATGCATGATACAGCCTCAGGTGTCTTCCATTGAGGGGTGGGAACTGTATTTCACCCCGATGGTCAACCAAGACGTAGGCGCCGCCTTCATAGACTCTTTGCACCATGTATGGCCCAGTCCAATTCACGTTCAGCTTTCCCTTTGGATTGCCGGCCATGACTTCTCTTTTCTTGACCATCACCAGGTCCCCTTTCTTGAACTCGCGACCCTTGACGAGCTTGTCGAAGGCACGTGCTATGCGGGCCTGGTAAACTTGAATATTCTGTTGGGCTCGTAATCTTTTTCCTTCCAAATCGGAGAGTTCTTCGAGCCTCCTTTCGATATTGGTTTGATTCTCAGGAGCTAGTCTATGCTGCATGGCCACCCTGAGAGATGGTACTTCCAGTTCTACCGGGACCACGGCTTCTGAACCGTACACCAGAGAGAAGGGTGAGCAGCCCGTTGGTGTTTATAGACGGTCCGGTAGGCCCATAAGGCTTCATACATCCGGTCCTCCAGTCTCTTTTGTTGGCACTGACCGTCTTGGACAATAGTGTGCACAATGTCTTATTAAAGGCTTCCGCCAGGCCGTTGGCTTGCGGATTGTAGGGAGTGGAAGTCCTCCAGTCTATTCTGTATTTTGCGGCCATTCTGAACACCTTTTGGTTCTTGAAGTGTGTCCCATTGTCTGATATAATTCGGTCCGGACTGCCGAATCTGAAGATGATGTTGCGCTGAATGAAGCGTGCCACCAACTCCCCTGTCACTTCTCTTAATGCCACGGCTTCGGCCCACCTTGAGAAGTAATCGGTGATAGCCAGGATGTATTTACACCCCGATGAAGAGGGTGGCAGAGGGCCCACAACATCTGTGCCCCATTGTGCAAATGGCCAACTTGGAATGGTTGGATGCAGATGTACGGGAGGTCTCCTTGGGATGACTGCGTGCTCTTGACATTTTTGACATGACTTGGCAAAATTGCCACAGTCTTCAAACATGGTTGGCCAGTAATAGCCGAGCTTCTTGATTTCTATTTTCATCTTCGGCCCGGCCTGATGGGCCCCAGCGGTCCCGGCGTGCACCTCTTTCATGACCTTCCCGGCCTCTTCAGGTGACAGGCACCTTAGCAAGATCTTTTTCATGGAGTCCGCCATGATTCTGAACAGAACTCCGCCTCTTAATTCATACGAGTCCTTTATTCGGACCAACTTGATCCTTTTTTCTCTTTGCGAGGGCAGTTGCTGGTGTTCGAACCATTGCAGCAAGGGTTCTCTCCAGTCTTTTTGCATGATCTCTTCAGCCACGGCTACTTCTTCTTGGCCGCTCTCTTCATTTTCAGACTCTTCTTCTATCATGCTGGGGACTTGCCGCCGATTCATGACAACGACTTCTAGCTTCTCATTTGGTGGCACCGCCAAGGAGCTAGCCAATTTTGCTAGGGCGTCAGCTTGTGCATTTCTGCTTCTGCCGACATGCTCTATTTCTGTTCGATAGAATTTTGACAGTAGTCTTTTCACCTTTCGGTGGTATGGCAGTAACTCTGGCTTTTTGACATCAAACTCCCCTTGCACTTGTTTGACGATTAGCATTGAGTCGCCGAAGACTTGCAGCACCTTTATATTCATGAAGAGGGCCACTTGCAAGCCGATAATCAAGGCCTCATATTCGGCCTCGTTATTAGTGCATGGCTTGTTAATTGAGCAGGAGGTGTGCGTGACTTCCCCTTCAGGCGACTTCAAGACGATACCTGCCCCCGCTCGGACTCGGGCGCTGCCATATGCAGTCGGTTCTATTCTGGATGCTCCATCGAAGTAAAGTTGCCAGGTGGCTGTTTGCAATTGGTTTACTTCGAGGGTCTCATCCTCCGGTAGCTCTGTGATGAGCGGAGAATTTTCTGGTACGGGATGAGCTGCAAAGAAGTCAGCTACCGCCTGCCCTTTGATTGCCTTTTGAGGGATGTATTTGATGTCAAATTCCATCAAGATGACAGCCCATTTGCCTATTCTTCCCTTCAACGCTGGTTGGGAGAGTATGTATTTGACGGGGTCGGCCCTGGAGATCAACCTAACCTCGTGTGACAGCATATAATGTCTCATCTTCTTGGCTGCGAACACCAAGGCTAGGCATACTCTCTCAATTGGAGAATATCTCTCTTCTGCCCCCACTAACCTTCGACTGAGATAGTAGAGTGCTTGCTCTTTCCCCTCCTCATTCTCTTGTGCTAGCATGGCACCCAAGGAGTGTTCTGTAGTTGCTATATACAGGATGAGAGGACGGCCTTTTACTGGAGCACCCAACACTGGTGGAGTATTCAGGTACATTTTTAGTTGATCCAGGGCGTGCTGACACTCCTGGTTCCATTGAAAAGGAACATCTTTTCCCATCAATTTATGAAAGGGGTG
Source organism: Colocasia esculenta (assembly GCA_014218235.1). NCBI lineage: Eukaryota > Viridiplantae > Streptophyta > Magnoliopsida > Alismatales > Araceae > Colocasia > Colocasia esculenta. The sequence continues at coordinate 78,917,674 of CM024762.1, forward strand.
ACATCGCCCAGACAAATTTGAGACAAACCTACGATTGTAGGCCAGTCGTCCCTGCAATGACCTGAGCTCGGTCAGATTCTTTGGTGGCGGCAACTCTTGGATGGCTTTGATTTTGACAGGGTCTATTTCTATTCCCCTGTATCGGACGATGAACCCCAAAAATTTGCCGCTGGATACCCCGAAGGCACACTTCATCGGGTTCATTTTCAGCTCATACCGCCTCAGCCTTTCGAAGACGACTCTGAGGTCGGCCAAATGGTCCTTTCTTTTTCTGGTTTTGACCACCAGGTCGTCAATGTAGCACTCCACTTTTTTATAGAGCAGCTCATCGAAGATTTTTGTCATCGCTCTTTGGTAGGTTGCCCCGGCATTTCTGAGACCGAAGGGCATTCTCTTGTAGTGAAAGATCCCTTTGGGTGACCTGAAGGCGGTGTGCACCCTGTCTCGTTCGGCTATCCATATCTGATTGTAGCCGGATGACCCGTCCATGAATGACAAGGCTTCATGTCCGGTGGTCGCATCTATCATCACTTCAGTGATCGGCACTGGAAAGTCGTCTTTTGGGCAAGCCTTGTTCAGATCTCGAAAATCCACACAGATTCAGATCTGTCCATTCTTCTTTTTGACGGGGACGATGTTTGCCAACCAGGTGGTGTACTGGTTCTCTTCAACAAAGTCTACATCTATTAACTTGTCCACTTCAGCGCATACTTTGTTGATCAATTCCGGTCTCATCCTTCTAGGAGCTTGCTTGACCGGTTCGGTTTTCGGGTCAATTGCCAGGGTATGCTGTGCCACATCGGGGCTGAGTCCTGGCATCTCTTTATAAGTCTAGGCGAAGCAATCCCGGAACTCTTTTAACAGCATGATATATTGTTGCTTCTCTTCTTCTGGGATGAGGGCGCTTAGGAAGGTTGGCCTGTAGTCACTTTCCGTGCCAAGGTTTACTTCCACTAGCTCATCTACGGTGGCTTGGCCACCATCTTCAAGCTCTTCTGGTGCTGGCTGGAGGTCTACGAAGCCCTCTTCATCAGCTTCTGCTTCTAGCACCTCCACACATTCTCTTTGCTGAGCCTCAGTCGGCATATTCTTTTCGGGTTCTTTGGTTTGCTGGACCCCTTGACTCGGATTCGAGGGAACATCTATTATCGCTTCCTGCTCTCTTATCTCTTCTGAGCTTCCAGGGCCTAGCAGCGTCGCTCCATTATGTCTATTTTCCCTAGTTGTCAGGAGTACTTGGGTAGCAAGAGGCTCCACGGGAGTGCAGGTGGGGAACGCTGCTGCCCCCTGGGGAGGTTTGTCATTTGCATTTGTAGCCATTTCTACCATGCTTCTTTCTTCAGGGTAGTCATCATAAACCACCCCTGAAGGGTTCTTTTCTGTTTGATTGGCTATGCTGATCATGCCAACGGTATAGCTTTCTCCCAGTGACCAGCCGAGTCCTGGGTGCTGGGTGATTTTCAACAGGTCCCTGTCCATGTTCGGGGTACCATAGCTTTCTGAACATCTCCCTCTGACTAAGCTGTTGTCGAAGAGGGATTTGTTGACTTTTGGCCAGTCTAGTGACTGTATTGGACATTTCTGGGAATCCTATGATTGGAACAAGGGATCTCCAGTCTCTTCAGGGATTTTGCAATCATCATCCCTCCTCATTGGTTGCTCTTCAGCTGCGTAGAAGACTGTGAAGCGACCTCCTGGGTGAGCTATCACCATGGTCTTCAATGCTCTTACTATTTGACAATCTATTTCGGCAGCCGGCTTTGTGAGGCCCTCTGGGACCAGAATGAATTCTGACTCCTTTTGATTTATTTGTGGAGTAGAATCGCGCCTGCAATCTGAGGCGTCACATAACTGCACCTCCACCTCTTCTGTTGATGTATGCTGCTCACCAGTGATCCCTGGCGGCGGTGGTGGGAACCATTCATCATCAGGGGTGACTTCTCTTGCTTTGCTCCCTTGAGGGACTTGAATTTCTGAGTGTTCCGGTGGAAACCACTCATAAGGGGTTTGGCTTTTCGATTGTTCCTGATACAAATCAACATCGAGGAGGTGGCACTCATATACTTCAAATGGGTGGGCATCGGCAAAAACCCTCTGCTCCTGCCCTCCTTTTACGTATTTGATGCACTGATGCAAGGTTGATGGGATGACTCCATTTTGGTGGAGCCACGACCGACCCAGCAAACCCTTGTAAGACGTGCTTGCGTTGATCACGTGGAATTGGACCTTTGTTCTGAAGTCCCCCAGAACCAAGTCGAGCTCCACGACCCCGAGTGGTACCTCGAACTTCTGGTTGAAACCAGCTATTCTGACATCATGCACGGAGGTGAGGTGCACATTGAAGTGATACTTTTGGTAGATCTTGTACGGCAAAATATTGACCGCTGCCCCGGGATCTACCAGAATTCTATTCAGGGGTAGTCCATTCAACTGCCCCCTCATGTAGAGTGGTCTGTTGTGAGTTGCCATGGGGAGGAGCATGTCCTCCGGGGCAAATGTGATGGATGCTGCATCAGCCACGGCAGCCTCTTCTTGCACTTCTGCTAGGCAGGTCTCATATTATGCTAGAGTTTGTAGGGCTGTGATCAATGCCTTCCTGGTCTCTTCGCTTAACGACAAGATCTCCCAATCACTGAACCGTGTGGGATCTTCTTTAGCAGTTTGATGATTCGGTCTTCCGCCCCGACATCATCTAGCTTTGACTTCCCTTTGTCATTTTCACTATTCTTGGCCTGGGGTCTGCTGACCGGTCCATTATTCTCATTATCGGGCTTCTTTTGTGCTATTAAGGGTTTGGGCAATGCTTTTGCCTTCTCTTCTGCTGCCAGGAATTCAGCAAAAGACGGGACCGTGCCCCCAGTCTCTTCACTGACATAGAGCCCCGGAGGTGGTGGAACTTGTGCCCCTCGAACCTCAGGTTCTGGTATCTCATAAGAGGGTTCTCCCCGGAAGATGATGTTTTGGTTTGCTGGAGGGAGACGTCCCCATTTTCTTCCAGATCTTGTCGTAAATTCTTGACCCGAAGCCCCGACCTGATTGACATCATTCGGGGAGGGGTAGAATTCCTCTTCTTCATAGTGCTCCCCCAAACTTAGCAGGGAGGCGATAGTGTTGCACGAGAGGGTTGCCACCACTTTCTTTTTCTTGGGTCTTTTCCTCTTCTTTTGCTTCATCGGCTCTTGCCCCCAGAATAAGTCTTCTTGAGGTTGAGGGGTCTCTTGCTCGGCGGGTGCCTTCAGGGTCAACTTCTCGAGCTCCTCCCACGGCACATACTCTTGTAGTCGGACAGGGTGTCTGTCCGGCTGTTCATATTCATCCAATTCATCAATTAGCGCTTGTAAGCGCTCAAGTGAAGGGCTGCCCCCTCTGTATAACGGGAGAGGCGTTTGACGCCTTCTGTTGCCGGGACTCCTCTGGATGACGATCCGGGGCTCTATTGGGTGCCACACCGGGTGACAGTTGGCACAGTTGGCTGGGGTGTTACTCCCCGAATGTACATTTCCGGAGCTGGCTTCTCCCCGGGTTCCTTCTTTTTTGTCTTACTGGGTACTTTCTGCCACTCCTCATGCTCCCTGATTGGGGTGAGGATAAGACTTTCATAGGTTTTCTCCGTGCTAGCCTCGGAGATTTCTTCTGGCAACTGTTGATATATGGAGATCATGTTAGCGGCAGCTTGCCGGGCAGGCAACTCGTGCGGCTGGGGTGGATCAACTTTGTAGTCCCCCATCTGCAATTCTCCTTTCTTGATCAAAGACTCCATGATGTCTTTGAACACGTTGCAGTCTTCTAGAGGGTGCCCCAAGATCTGGTGGTACAGACAGTACCTGGGATCATCCTTCTTCGTCGCTTGATCGGGCCTTTTTGGTGTTGGCAGGGTAATCTTGTTGTATTTGAGACCCCAATCAAACAACGTTTTGGTCTTTTCCTTGGGGAAGGAGTACAACTTCCTCATTTTGTCTTGGAAAGGGATGACCTTTCTCTTTGCTTCAGTTTTGTGACTGGAGGTTCCGGCTGCCGCCTCGCCTTCATCTCTTTGCTTTTCAAATGTTTTAAGGTCTACCGCATGGACCTCTTTTCTGGCAGGCTTCTTATCGGCCGGCTTGGTCTTTTGATTGGCGAATGAGTTGGTGGGGTACTTGACCAAGAAGGCCTCTATTTCCGCCACCACATTGTTCAGCCTGTCAAATGACCGGACCTCCACTCCGATCATTCTTTCAAGCAGCTCTCTTTTTAGATTTTGCTTGCAGATCTGGACTGCATCTTCTTGGTGAGGAGGACGCTTGCACCTCATGCTGAGGTTCCTCCACCTCTGGATATAGTCCAGTGCCGACTCATCATTCTTTTGCCTGGTTGCGTAGAGCTCGGCGACTGTCACCTCCCTCTCAGCAATATAGAATCTCTCCCTAAATTTCTTTTGCATGTCGGTCCAGTCAGATATGGACCCTGCTGGGAGACTGGAATACCATTCGAATGCCAGGCTAGTCAGGGAGGAGCCGAAGAACTTCAACAAGTACGACTCGTCGGTGGCCAAATCTCCCATCACATTGATGTAATAAGCAATGTGTTCTTTTGGAGATTCTCGCCCATTGAACTTGTCGAACTTCGGGGGCTTGGTGACACCCGGAGGCAATCTCTTCACGGCATGATATGCAGGGTAAGGTACCCTATATGCATCAAAAGCCATCTGTTCTCCGTCCCCCCATTCAGCGAGCTTCATGTCAATTAGCTGCTCCACCATGAGCTTGTTGATAGTGGCTGGATCCACTTGCTGAGGGTAGAAGTGGGCCGGCTGATTGCTCGGGGTGTTGATAGTAGCCACCGGTGGCACCGGGGGTGGCTCTTGATTGTCAAATTGCTGCTCAGGATCGTGAGCAGGCAATGACTGCTGTTGCGCAGGATAAGCTTGCTGCGGCAGATATGGTTGTTGCTGCTGTGGGAAGAACTGCGGCTGCAACAGCTGATGTTGAGCCTGTGAGCGTGGCTGTTGAGCCGTAGCCACAGGGGATTGTTGTGGTTGTTCATTTGTTGGTCGTACAACAGCACGCTGGGCCGAAGCTTCAATTGACCCTGTGGTCCCTTGGGGAGTCTCTCCTGAGCCCTCCACTGCCCGGGATGCATGTCCCTCGGTCTCTTTGCCTTTGATCTGGCGCTTGAGGTCTGCGATCTCGGCTTGATATTGCTGCAACAATTCCATGATGGCTGGATCTATGGGTGCAGCAAGAGGGATCTGTTGTGAGGTGCCCCCAACAACTGCACCTGGCGGTGGTGGCGGCAGGGGAATATCATCACTGCCCCCGGCGCTTTGGGCGGTGACCACATTGGCGCTAACCGCCATCATTTCTGCTGTAGGTGGATCCTCATATCCATATGCGGCTGCCAAGGCTGCTGCCGCCGCTCTTCTCCTGGTGAGGGCACCAGGTCTTTCCGCCAATTCCATCAATTCTTCATTTTCAGCGGGCAATGCCCCATATCGGCCCCATATGCCGGCCATGTGGCAGGAGAAGACTTTAAGGTTCCCATGCCGATCTCTTTCAACCCTCCGGGCAGGGAAAGTCAATCTTTCAAAAACTGATATCCGGGGTTTGGCTTCTCCAGGCTGCTCATGGCCATGTCCACAAGGAACGTCATTTTCACCCGAACTGCTCTCAGCTTCGGCCTGTGGATCTTCTATGGCTCTTGGTGGTCTCGACCTCTGCAGAGGAGAGGTGGTGAGGCCGAGTATATGGTCACGTGACCTATGGATCTCTTCTCGACGGCAGTGGCGCGCAGCCATAACAGCAGGTGCCGGTCGACCCCCCCGAATGGCTGGGATATGAGCAGACCGACGCAACTCCATTCTCTTGTCATGAAAGCGGGCATAAGCACATGCCCCCCTTGTTGGACTCTTGTTTTGAAACCTCTAGGTGGCCTCTGGCGGTTTGGGATTCCCGCCGCAATTGCTCCTTTTGGTGTCTCTTCTTCTCTTGGTTCAGCTTCTTCGATTCTGTTCTTTTGGATCCTTTTAGGCCTCCAAACTAGTTTGAACTTGACCGGTTTAGGGGCCATTTTGCCTTTAAAGGTGTTGGCCATTTCTCTTTTCCCTGCCAGGGCTTGGAATGAGTTCTTTACGGGCACTGCCGTTGTGACCCGTTCTGGTATGGCTTCAATCTTTTTGGCCTGCAGGTGGATTCTGAGGTCCCCGATCCGCACACTTTTCCCCGAGGGAGATACACGCGCTCGGCGGGTGACGATGTTTTCAGCTTCTGTTATCCGTTGAGGACATTCATTGATTTTCTTTCCTTTGCTCTTGATGTGGTTCCCATGCCCCACGTGATGAACGTGGCAGCTCAGCTTCTTGGCGACCTGCTTGACTTCAGCTTCTGGTGCCACTTTAACCTTGGCTTTTGCTTCTGCTTCAGCTTCTGGGTGGAGGATGTCGACGAATGCGACCCCCAAGAAGTTGGGGAATTCCACGACCGGCGGGAAGCTCCCGAAGCGAGTCGGCACGGCGAGGTAGCCGTACCGGGCATGATCTTGGACGACGAGGGGTCCGAAACGTACTCCCGCCATCAGTCTGTTAGTACCTGTTAGTCAATTCAAAGTGACAATTAGTACTGAGTATGAAGGCCATAAGACTTTCTATTCTGGCGAAGAGATGAAGGGAAGTTTGGTCCCACCGGGCGTGCCACGCTGTGGAAATGGATTTTTTACAATTTCTAAGATCTCTTTTAAAAGTTCTATTTTATCATGTTTTCTCATTTTCTCATGGATGCATGCGTATTGCTAATCCAAGTCCCGTCGGATGCTACTCGAGCAAGAGTGACGTGAGATGAATCGGTAATTCGCGCAGCGCGGGCGTGCCAGTCACCGAAGTGACAACCAAATGGTTTGCCTCCGAGAGTCGGAGGACTTTAAGTCTATTGTGCGCGCCGTTTGACTTCGTCAAACGAAAGTGAGTGGTCGGGTCCTGGACCAAAATCCCGTCGTTGCCTGAGCGCAACGACGTTAATTACATCTCTTTTAGAAAGAGAAAACCCTTGATTAATCGCCAGATTAGAAAGCCTCGTGACCTTAAAGCGGGACATCCGATAAAGGGTGCGAAGCACAATTGAACTGAAATATTAGGGAGCAAGACGAACGCCTAATCGAACCCATTAGACCTTTCACTCAACCCGCTACCCAATCTCTTTGTCTATTTACTTACTGGTCCTCTTTATCACAAAAAAGGTTCAATTCGGTGTTTTAAATTCATTTGAGAAAGACAATTTTGAAAAGGGTGGTCTCTTTGATTTTCTTTGTTGAGAATAGATACAATTTGGTCTTTTGTTGAAAATCATTTCAATTTGATTTCTTTTTTTTGTTGCAAAAACGTGTGATGATCATTTATTTGGAAAGGTTTGGTTTGACTCTTTTGTGCATGGTGATGCAATCTTTTATGACTTGAGAAAAAGTCTAATTTGATCTCTTGCTCTTTTGGAAAACATGGGGGTGACCTTTGATTTGCTTGAAAAAAGGATTTGAATTAGTCCTTTATTCTCTTGCAAGATATGAGACGATCATTGCCATTTGGAGAAGGGGATTTGATTTGACCCTTCAATCTTTTGTAAAACATGAAGTGGCCTTTTGCTCTTTGCTTGAAAGGGGTTCAATTTGCCTTTGCAATTCTTTTTATCATTAAACGATTTCAATTTGCTGTTTGGGTCCTTTGAGCATTTGGAACGAAGTTCTATTCGTTCGGCGGAGCTCATTGGCTCAACGCACTTCGCAGACGGCTTCGATTCGGCGCAGCGGGCAGCAGAGACTGAGTCGGCGCAGCCCTGCTGAAGTCATAGACATCATTGAATCGGCGCTCGTTTGCAACGTTACCAATTCAATTGGAAGCTAATGACCTCTTTTAAGGGTTTTGCGCCAACTCAACCCCTACGGGGAAAATTCGGCAGCATTTCCCCTTATCGTGGTCGAAAAGGGGAAAGCGCGATGCTCATCCACCAGAAGTGGAGACGGCACCAAAAGAGAGAGTATACATCGTAGAACGACGTAACTCCCATGGCACATGACCCCGATCCTTAGGTATGCCTACAGAGATACGGGCAATGTCATGGCCAAACAACCCAGGGACGGTATGAGTAGCATGCGAACCCACCCGTCCGGACATAGACATTAAATTGTCCAACCCGGGGGTGTGGATGGGTTTTACATTGGTCATTTAACTGTTGATTAGCTTGTGTCACAAGGAGCAATTATTTTGCTCATGTAACTTCAACCAACATGATGGCCAGGACGTCGAATCGGCGCAGCTCTGCTCTGGTCTTACAAGACTGCCAGAACCAGTGCCAGGCCGAATCGGCGCAGCCAACTAGCTGAGCAAGGGATGGAAGCCGCCTCTCTCCTAGAACGCCCTTGCTCATGGCAGGGGTGATCTTGGAGTTTTGAGATGGCATTGTAACCCATTGCTTGGTGGGCTAAACAAAGAGATCTAGGCATTATTTGCGCCAATCCCCTTGATTAGCAAAATGGAGCTCTTGAGGGGCTATTCAGTGTTGGCTTGAAATGCACATCAATGGGGGCTGAAAAACCGCAATGAGGGTGGTCTATTGAGAGGGGCGAACCAGGTTTGATGATCTCTTTGAATGGGGCTTTTGAAGATGACATTTAAGCAAGGGGATATGAGCATTATTTGCTCAATCTCCTTGACCATTGCCATGGGCATGCATTAACCGCTATAGGGGCTCTTTGAGGGGTCGATTTGGACAGTGGGAAACTAGTCTCTTGCAGGCCCAAAACAAAGGAGATATGGTGTTTTGAAGAGGGAAACGAGATGGGGATAAGGATGCATTGCATGAGAGGTAAGGCCTTGCACCCCCCATGTCCTCATTTATTGAGGTATGGAGAGGCTAGGGACCCCCCCTTTTGGCCTATTGGGGATGAGGAGGTACACCATGTAGTAGATGGCCTCTTCCATCCCGAGACCCTTTTCCATGCAAAAGAAAGAGAGCTTTCTTAAATAAAAAAAACTTGCATAGAGGAGGGGGAGAATATGCATTGAATGCTATGCATGAAGTCTATTCCATAAAAAAAAAGGGATGAGAAGATACAAGGTTTGCAAAACCAAGAGAAGAGGGGGGAAGAAACCAACGTATACAACCTTTCTCCCTCTCTCTTCTCACTTGATATGACAAGACAAGAAGTCCCAAAGAAGGACCCCTCTCTCTCTAGCTTTCTCTTCTCACCTTTCTCTTTTCTCCTTTTTTCTTCTTTTTCTTCTTCACGGGAGGAAGACCCTCTTGAGCAGGAAAACGCAAGGGCTCCTCTTCCTTTCTTCTTGCTACTGGTTGCTTGCTTCAGAAAACCAGAAAAGAACCCCCCTCTTCTTCCCCTCTTGGCCCCTCTTGCGTAACCCCCTTGGCTGGCCCCTTTCCCAAGCCTTCTAGAGGGAAGAGAATGGCCAAAAATAGGCCCAACCAGGCCTCTGCGCAGCAAGGGTGGCAGACCACCTTTTACCATTTTTAGCACTACCTTTTGGGAGGTGTTACAAATGCTTACTCTCACCCCCACTTTTAGGATGAGATAAGGGTTGATTTCAGATGGGCCTTGGTGGCCTTTTAAGTGGGCCTTTTGACTTTCTTTTGCACAGCCCATGAGGGGCTAAAACAGGCGCTGGCGGGCTGAGCAGTGGGCCGGCGGTCTCGGGCCCATTAGCGAATTGGGGTGTCCACAGGCACGTTTCCCGGAGGAGAGAGGGGAGTAGGCGCGTTGCCTAGTGAGAGAGGGAGATCGGGTGCATTGTCTGGAGAGGAAAGGGGGGTAGACATGTTGCCTGGAGAGAGAGGGAGAGAGGGCGCGTTGCCCGGAGCAGAGGGGAAAGCGGGCGCGGTGCCCGGAGGAAAGAGGCCCTCCTTGAGCCTAGTTGTTGCAGGAACTTCTGTGGGAGGTGTGCTTGGCTCAACTTTGTCTTCCTGCAGCCTCTTTCCTGTGGCCACTGCTAGCTACTCAGTGTTTGTTGATGTGAAAAGCTGGTCCAAAGTGGTGGCAATGTTGTTCATATTGAACCATTGACTCCATTCTGCCTCAGACTCGCCCCTCTTGATGTGCTTCAGTGGCCTGGAGTTGTCCACAACTCTGTATATGGCTAGGGGTGGACGGTGAACGGTTTCTGTAGTGATGGTGGATGTCTGTTCACTTCTTGGCTGTAATGGCCCCCTCTTGAAATGTTTATATAGGGTCCATGTGAGAGGCTGCCCCTGTTGGCGATCTGCCCTGCCTGGCTTATACCCCAGTCCTGCCTTGGGTCTCATCCCGCTATCTTTCACGGCCTATGTCCTACCCTGTAAATGCGCACCCAGTCCCTTGCCTGGCTGGTACCCCATGCACATCATGATATGCCAACCCTTCTCGGTGATGATCTTGCTCCTTTCGACAACACTGATTGATGATGAGCTAACTGGGCCCAGATTCATGCTGAGTGTGTCTAGTACAGACATCAATGGTTTATTGCTTGGCCAGATGGAAGGAACTGAATTATCAGTCATGGCGTCCACTTCCAAGATAGTAGGCTTGCTGGCAACCTTGACGACTCGCCCCTTGTAAGGAAACTTGAGGCATTGATGAACAGTTGAGATGACAGTGCCAAGTGCCTGGATAAATGGTCGGCCCAGAATCATGCAAAAACTCGGGTCTATGTCCAAAATGTGGAAATCCATCTCCGTAACAGACGGACCCAATCCCACCTTTAATGCAACGACCCCCTTTGGCGGCCTGCTAGTGTTATCATAAGCTGTGACAGTGATAGCAGAGGGTCGGACTGACTGTAATGCAACTCTGCAAAAATTTAACGTGTCCAAGGACACGACATTGATTGACGCCCCAGAGTCTAATAGGCATTGAGACATGCAGACCCCATTAATGTTAATCTTCAAGCATAGGGCGTACCGCTGAGACTCTTCTGGCGCTAACTCTGATTCATGGAATTCAATAGCCGGATGTTGGCTTGTGGGAGTCAAGACAACACTGATCTGATTTACTGGCAAATCTTCATTGACCATGACCTTCTGTAAATACTGCATGAGGGCCACTTGGTGCACTGGCGATCTCTTGATCAGTTCTAAAATGGATATCTAGGTCGGTGTCTTATCTAGATGCTTAAGTAAATCATACTGGGTCCTTGGGATGGACTCCTCTGCTGGTGTTTCCTCTTCTTGGGGTAAAGATACCTGTTTCTGCTGCTAGGGAAAGATCCGATTGAGTATATGCCCACTCCAAAGCACCATTGTTTCTTCAGAGTTTTCTCCCCCTATCATTGCTGCGGCCGGCGGAATGGAAGATGAATGGGAGACAAGAGGTTGGTGAGTGAACATTTGGTGCGGTAGCTGGACACTTACCGCACTCGAAGGTGGAGTGGTGGTACGGAGGAAGGGAGCTTGGGGGTTAGGCGTAGTGAGGGGTGCGGTTGGTGGAGTGCATAGGAGAGGTGGGTTAGACGATGGGGGCTGTGAAGAGGTAGTGATAGGGGGTTGGCGTACAGGAGTGTGATTTGGTGGGGGTGCTATGGTGGAGGGATAGCGCAAAAAGGGACCTTGCAGGTTAGGGTGAGGTAATGTTGTAGTAATGGTAGGGGTTTGGCAGATGAGTGGGGAGTTGGACTATTGGTTAGGGGGTGCTAGATGGTGGGTGGCAGTTGCGGGAACGCATAGAAAGGAGGGTAATGGGTTAGAAGGGGTAGGTATCCAGATGAAGGGGGGTAGGGTAAAGGATGATTGAGAGGTGGAGGTGGAGGCTACTTCCATAGGACGGCCGGGCATTCCATCAGCCTGAGGAGACGCCATGAGGGCGTTTACTTGTTGATTCGGAGCCTGGTGCTCTGGGAGGGGTTTTTGAACTATGCCCATGTTAGGCTGCTGTTGGGGTGCCTGGGGCTGTTGTTGTTGTTGTTGTTGCTGCTGGTCCTGGCTGGGCGGCCTTCTAGCCTTCATCTCAGTGATGTATTTCCTCATCTCCTCCCAATCTATGCCTCCATTGTCATTCAAATCATATATGTAATCCCTGAAATGGAAAAACACCTCCAAAGTGTGGCCCAATCCCCGATGGAATGCACAGTAGCGAGATGTATCAACATTGGGAGGCCACTGTAACCTTTCCCTTGGCAAGGTGAGTGCATTGGCGGCCATGAGATCATTGAAAATGTCGGTCAAGGTCTCTGGTAGAGGAGGGTAATGGGCTCTTCTTGGGCCAGGGGGGCATCTAGGTTGCTAAGGTTCATAAGTTCCTGGAGGGGGAACTTGGTTGTATTGTGGAGGAGGAGCAGGGGTAGGCTGCTGTTGCTGATATTGGGGAGGAGCAGGTTGGTGGTAATGAGTCAGCTGTGTCTGACGGTACTGAGGAGGCTGTAGTGGAGCTTGATAGTATTGGTTGGTAGGGGTTTGCTGGTATTGAGGCTGCTGAGGCTGTTGAGGCTGTTGGGGTTGTTGAGATTGCTGAGGTGGTGCCCTGAACATGGGAGGGTTATTTGGCTTGAGAGTTGGCTATTGAGTTTTGGTGCTAGGAAGGTAGGTGGAGGGATTGAGGTTACCCATGGCACTCACCTGCTCGTTTTGCATGACCCCCTCAGTTGTGGGACTGCCAGTTTGGGGAGCACCATTATTTTTCTTAAAGGTTCCTGCCTTCGGCTCAAACATGGCCATGATCGGAGAGTCCTTCAACTGGGTTTGAATGTAACGGGTTCTCTCATATAGTTCTTCCATAGTCGTCAACTTGTTCATTGCCAGAATGTGCCTAAACTGTGGCGTGGCATTTGCAGTGATCATCTTCACTTGCTCCGGCTCAGATAGTGGATCCCTCAGTCTCTCAGCCAAAGCTCTCCATCTATCAGCATAGTGCACGAAGTCCTCATCTGCCTTCATCTTTTCAGCCATTAAATCAGTTATTGATAATGCCAGACCCACTCTGTCCCTATACCTCTGCAGAAATTTTCTTTGTACTGCCTCGAAATCTTCAGCATCCGCAGGCTCCAACGAATAGAACCACTCGAGGGTAGGACCATCTAAAGATCGACGAAAAAGGAAAGCAAGGGCACATTTATCATTCTTCCAGAAGGACGATTCGTACATGAATTCCTTAATGTGTACGAATGGATTTCCGGTGCCATTGTAGCGGCGATAAATCGGCAGCTCAAAAGGAGGGAGGGAGGTGGAAAACTGGCATAGAGGGGAGAGCGAGTTCAAAAGAATCTTTGGGTGCGGACACCCTTTTCAAGTCTTGTTCCAAATGGCTTACCTTTGCCAGAAGGGCTTGGGTGAGCTGATCGGAGGGTGGTTTGGGAGGTGCCCCAGAAGAAAGGTCGTGGGGTACGCTCACCTGGGTAGAATAGTGAAGGGGAGGGGCACCGGCAGGTGCATAAGTATGGGCCGGAGCCCGAGAGGGGCTTGGCCGGGCATGAAAAGGCCTCCCAACAGGGCTGTGGGGGCAAGATTGAATTATGGAATTAGCTCGTGAGGGGGCAGGGGAGGCTCGGACCATCGAGTCACGAGCGGGTTCAATATGAACACCCGCGTTTAGGTGGAGAGTTTGGATGGGCTCGGGGACCGATTTCCCCTTAAGAGAAGCTTGAACCTTCTGAAGCTGAGAAGCTTGGAGGCTTTGAAGGATGTCCATGAGTTGGGACAGATCAATAGAAGTGGAGGCATTGGCGTGCCTCGGGGAGTGGTGAGCAGACTGTGAAGCCATCGCATTAACATGCGAGGTTGATGGACCAGTATGGGGTGCATTAGGGAGTTGTGGAAAGGGTTCCAGGGAATCATACACCTCATCATAAGTATCATCATGGTGGACCATGTCTTCATATTCGGCCATTCTAAGGGATCGGCCTAAATGAAGCTGCATAAACTACAACAAGCAGGTGATTAAACAACTACTTGAACAAGTTTGAGAGAGGAGGTTAATGCTTTTTAGATCAAACACTTGGGAGATGCTTACGCCCAATTAATTGTTCAATATGATTCGATGTGAATTTTAATTGAGGTGTGTCACTCCAAGTGGGTATGGGCCTAAGTGGGTAGGATGAGAACTTCAGGCCCACTAAACACCCTCCCTCTTACGCAGTAGGTGCTCTAACTCAGGTCTCCGGGTGGTACAACCTGCTCGGTCCACCGTGAGGGAATCCACGGGGTACGGAGACTTACGGAGGTCTTGGCAAAGGACCCCTAGTCCAATGAGACGGAATGCCCAATGGAGAGGTCGCCTTTACCAAGAAGTGTGTTTGGATCCTGGTGTAAGGAGGGAAGGAGGTCCCTCGGCCGAAGTATGCCCTGTAAGCAATGCACAAATGCAAGGGGGTAGAAAATCCCTGCCCTCTATGACAGACTGAATCGCATCGAGTTCAGTCGTCGCGGTTCAAATGAATCACATCCATTCAGTCAGCCACTGATCTGATAGCTCACAGAAGCTATAAGAGCCGCGGCAACTCCTTCCGGAGTCTATCACAGAACCGCGTCGGGGTAAGCCGCCGCACAAAATCACAAATCGCATCGCCTGAACGCGACGCGAATCAAAGAGGCAACCGAGACAGTTATAAAAGTAGTAAATCAATGGAGCATGCTATCAATCAATCAAATGAAATGAAGTATTAGTCAAATCTAGATGCTTTCCTTAGGTGAAGGTGAGCAAACAAGGAGGGGAGCAAGATGATGATTTTTTTAATCAAATTCTATGGAATTGTAAAGAAAAGAACACAAATACAACTTGGTAATGACGATGGGAAATCTCAAAGAACACTGTGTGGGGTGCAAAAGGAGGGGTGTGTACCACGTGGGGTACGAAGGGAGTGACACACGTGGGTGTCAAAGGAGAGGCACACGTGGGTGCCAGAGGAGAGGTAACCGGAACAAAAAAAAAAGAGGTCCCACCATGATCGCCAATTTGTAGACATGTTTTTTTTTTTTTTCAAAACACCTCCCACAAAGAGATGATTAAAAAAAGAAATTTTTAAATAAGTGAAAGTAGGGTGATATGGCGAGATGGGAAAGAAAAGAATAAAAAAACAAAGCGTGCGTGTGTGCACAATATGGAGTGTGATCGCCAGACACACATAGGTGTCGAAGGAAACGGGTGGAGAGGAAGACACGGAGGGTACTTACCTTCACCCAAGATCACGGGAGAGTGGTGAGGGTTGCTTCTACTCCTTCCACTGGCTGGCCGACAAAGAAGATTTAGCTACGAACGGTTACCTTGCAAAAGAAAAGACAAACAAACAAATGAAAGAGAGGATTAGACTTGGAAGTGCAGCACCAAACTCAAAGGAAATGAAATAAAACGCAATGACATGGGTGTTAACACACCTTATGGGGTGGTGTTAAACCCCTAAAAAGTGTGGGAAAGGAGAAAATGATGTGTTGTGTGTGTGTGAATGCGATGCATGCAACAAGTAGAAATAAAAGAAGTGAAGGGAGAAGAAAGAGTGGTGATGTGAGCCCGCTGCCACAATGGATAAAGTGGAAGAAAAGGAGGAAGCTCCTCCCGCCCTGCTCCAATGCGCGTGAAGAAGACTGCTCCGAACTCTAAGGGCGGGAGACTTGAAAAGCTTGAGATGTGAGCCTTCCTTGGTTCGGAGTTGAGCTTTCAATTCGGCAGGGCTTCGCCGTACTGCGTGGGTGATGCTTAAAACAGTGGCCTTGGGGGTCTATTTATAAGGACAAAATGCTTAAATCGTGTCGGGTACAGTGGACACCTATCTAATGAATCACGTCCGACTAAAGCACTGCGATTTCAAAGATTCACTTGCTTCGATTAAGCCTTTCCAATCAACAATTATGGCTATTTT
Organism: Colocasia esculenta; assembly: GCA_014218235.1. Taxonomy (NCBI): domain Eukaryota; kingdom Viridiplantae; phylum Streptophyta; class Magnoliopsida; order Alismatales; family Araceae; genus Colocasia; species Colocasia esculenta. Next base: position 78,933,464 of record CM024762.1, read on the forward strand.
AAGAATCGCGTCGGCTAAGGCTGCCGTGTTTCTAACCCTTTCGATTTGAATCGATTCTTTGCCAAATATAAAAAATGGCAATAATGAACCGCGTCGGTTTTACCCGCCGCGTATTTGAACAGAATCGATCTTCTGAGGCAATCAATCTTCGTTTAATGGAAGATTAGAAACACATCGGCTTATGTAGATGCAATTAGAATTGACAACAAAATCTTTCCAAAAATGATTTTGGAAATTGCCATAATTCGAAAATGGAAAGTATGAATCGCGGTGGCTTTATCGGACGCGAATCTAAACAGGGTAAGTGCCAGAAAAAAGAAGTGTGGTGCGCGTCGATTTTACCCGCCACGTATCAAACATCTTAAAAGGCGTCCACTTTATCAGACGCGAATTAATAAAGTTCAACAGACCCCTTTGGACCCCTTAGAAAATTCCCTAAAAATTCTAAAAAAATCTGAAAAAATAGAAAAATCACTCAAGAGGTTAATTGAAGAGAGCCACTTTGAGGCATCGTGGTATAACACGAAATTTACTCGATACATTGCCAAAATGGCGTGTCTACAATGGTAGCATTAGGGAACATATCATGATGATGAGAGATATTGCAGCACAACTCAATGCCATTGAGGTTACCATTTCAGATACTTTCCTAGTCCATTTCATCTTAAACTCTCTGCCAAATGAATATGAGGTATTTAAGATCTCCTATAACACACATCAGGCAAAGTGGTCTATCAATGAATTGATGACCATGTGTGTTCAGGAGGAGGAGAGGTTAAAAGGAGAGAGGAACAATACAACCATGTTTACTTCTCATAAAGCTACTGGATTAGGAAAGAAGAAGGGTGTCTAGAAGAAGGGCAAGAAGAAGAACAAGTTGAAAGGTAAAAATGACAAGTGCTTCTTCTACAAACAACCTGGACATGTTAAGAAAGACTTTCTGAAAAGGAAGGCATGGTTTGAAAAGAAAGATAATTTCTCATCTTATGTTTGTTATGAATCTAATTTAGTGAATGTTCTTAAAGATACATGGTGGATTGACTCAGGTTCTACTGTGCATGTTGCCACTTCTATGCAGGGATTTCTTTCCCAAAGGCCTCCAAATGAGGGTGAGTGAATCATCTTCTCAGGAAATAAGACGTGCTCACAAGTCAAGGCTATAGGGATTTATAGGATTATTTTGGGATTAGGATTGGTTCTAGATTTGAATGATACTTTTTATATACCATCTTTTAGTAGAAATTTGGTTTCAATATCAAAACTTGATTCAGAAGGTTTTCGTATATGTCTTGAAAACTCTTCATTTGAATTAATAAAGGATTCCATTGTCATTGGTACTGGTTCTCTATCTGATGGTTTATATAAATTGTGTCTTAGCAATGTAAATGAACAATCTCATCATACCCTACATACTTCAGTTGTTGTTGGCAACAAGCGTGGTAGAGTTAATGAAAACTCATCTATGTTGTGGCATAAGAGATTGGGTCATATCTCCATTAAGAGACTTAAGAGGTTAGTGGGAGAAGGAGTACTTCCTACTCTAGATTTCACTAACTTTGGGACATGTGTTGATTGCATAAAAGGAAAGCAAACACACATGCCTAATACGGATGGCACTAGGAGTTATTAAGTGCTTGAAATAATCCATATTGATATATGTGGTCCCTTTCCACCCTGTTTGTCTAGCGAAAGGTACTTTGCCACTTTTATAGATGACTATTCTAAATTCATGTATTTCTATTTACTTCTTGAAAAGGAAGATGTCTTCAATGACTTCAAGGAGTTCAAGAAGGAAGTGGAGAAACAATAAAAAAAGTAATCAAAATAGTCAGGTCTGATGGAGGTGGTGAGTATTATGGTAGGTACAATGAGATGGGACAAAGGCCTGGACCATTAGCAAGATTCCTTAAGGAGGAGGGTATTATACCACAATATACTACCCCTGACAGTCCATATCAGAATGAAGTTGCAGAAAGTAGGAATCGAACGCTTAAAGAAATGGTCAAGACAATGTTAAGTCATTCTACCTTACCCTTGTCATTGTGGGGGGAGGCCATTAAGACAGCTGCACACATAGTGAACAAGGTTCCTACGAACGCTGCACCTAAGACTCCTTTTGAGCTATGCTGTGGTAGGAAACCTTCAGTAAGCTACATGCACACATGGGGGTGTCTAGCTGAGGCTAGACTATACAATCCACAAAAAAAGGCTTTTGATCTTAGAACAACCAGTGGATTCTTCATTGGTTATCCAGAGAGATCAAAGGGGTATAAGTTTTATTGTCCATCACATGTCCCCATCATTATAGAGACAGATAAAAGAAGATTTCTTGTGGATGGTGGAGTCAGTGAGAGTGGACCTTATCGAGAGATTTCTTTTGAGGAGTTACAGGATCAAGCTGAAATACCAATAGCAACTAACAACTTTGTTTCTATGTTCATTCCTCAGAATGATATTGTTGAGGAACAAGAAGTTGTAGTTGGTCCACCTCAAGTGGCTCCACAACTAGTAGATATTGCACATGTTGACCAACCACCTCCTTAGGTGGATCAGAGGCCAACAATATATCGATCTCAGAGAGTAAAGAAACCTGCCATATCTGATGAGTTTCTGGTGTACCTACAGGAAGATGGTTTAGACAGTGGCGATATTGATGATTCAGTGACGTTTTCACAAGCCATGGAGAGTGAAAAATCCACCTATTGGTTTGAAGCCATGAAAGAAGAGCTTGACTCAATGGCTAAAAATCAAGTCTGGGAACTCGTCAACTTACCAAACGGGTCCAAACTTCTTGGATGCAAATGGGTATTCAAAACTAAAGTGAACTCTAAAGGTAAAGTTGAGCGATATAAGCCTAGATTGGTGGCTAAGGATTTCACTCAAAGGGAATGTATTGACTATGATGAGACTTTCTCTCTTGTTTCTAAGAAGCTCTCATTCAGAATAGTCATGGCCTTGGTGGCTCATTTTGATTTAGAGTTGCACCAAATGGATGTGAAAATGACATTTCTTAACGGGGACTTAGATAAAGAAGTGTATATGGAACAACCCCACGAGTTTCATGTTGAAGGGAAAGAACACTTGGTATGCAAATTAAAGAAATCCATCTATGGACTTAAGCAAGCCTCCCATCAATGGTTCATTAAGTTTAGTGAGATCATACTGTCCTCTGGGTTAAGGAAAACATTATTGATGAGTGTTTATACCTAAAGGTCAGTGGGAGTAAATTCATTATCTTGCTTTTGTATGTAGATGACATCTTGCATGCCAGTAGTGATCTTGGTTTATTACATGAAACAAAGACTTTTCTTTCTGAAAACTTTGAGATGAAAGATTTAGGTGAAGCTCAATATGTGTTGGGCATTGAGATCACTAGGGATAGACCATCAGACACTTTAGGTCTTTCCCAAAGGGCTTATATCTCAAAGGTTTTAGAAAGATTTAACATGCAATCTTGTGCACCCGATAAAGTACCCATTGTTAAAGGTGATAAATTCAGTAAATTACAGTGTCCCAATAATGACTTAGAAAGGAAGCAAATGGAATCTATTCCTTATGCTTCAGCTATTGGGAGCCTGATGTATCTTTAGACTTGTACATGTCCAGATAGCTTTTGCTGTGGGTATGCTCAGTAGATACTAGAGTGACCCAGGCATAGATCACTGGAAGGCTGCCAAGAAAGTCATGCGTTATTTGAAAGGCACAATGGATTATATGCTCACATATAGAAGGTTAGATCAGCTGGAGGTCATTGCATATTCTGATGCTGATTTTGGTGGCTGCCTTGACACGAGGAAGTCCACGTCGGGCTATGTGTTCCTCTTGGCAGGGGGAGCCATTACCTGGTGCAGTGAAAAGCAGAGTGTTACAGTGACTTCCACTATGGCTACTGAGTTTATTGCTTGTTTTGAGACTAGTGGTCAGGCCATTCAGTTGCGGAATTTGCTCACATGTCTACTGTTTATAGATTTCATCCCCAGGCCTATTAAGATTTACTGTGACAATTTCATTGCAGTTTTCTTCTCTAAGAACAATAAAGCATCTAAGGGTGGTAGAGCCTTGGATATAAAGTATTTTGCTCTTAGAGACAGAGTGAGGAATCATGAAGTGTGTATAAAACATATTGGGACAGATCTTATGGTTGCTGACCCTCTCACTAAAGGACTACCTACTAGCGTCTTTTGTAGTCATGTGATTTGGATGGGTCTTGTAAGCTCTCTTGATATGTTATGACACTTTCAGTTGACATTATGTTGTTATTTGTGATCACATCTATGTCATGATTCTTCTATTGTTTTCCACCTATTCCATTTATTTGCGTATACATGTTGGCTATGGGTTGGCAGAATGTATGCTTAAGTGGTGACCAGTAGATAAACATTAAGTTTGAGTTTATCTATAATTTCAAATTTGATGTTCATTTGTAGTGAGTTGGTGGCATTGTGGTACAATATGGAAGGTGGTGTGTGATTTGAATGCATTTACCGCCATGACCATTGTCATTTGATTTACTATATTTGAACTCTTTAGGTTCCATTAATTGGAGTGGTGTGTGATTTTTGTTTTAATCATGTGCGCATGTACCATGTTTTTCCCTTTCAGGTGTAAGCCCAAGACATCAAATCTTCAAGAGTCCTTTTAAAACTATATCAGTCTATATTATATGTATGTTTTCAAATGAAGATTTGATGTACTTGTGACAAGTTGGACCAAGTGGGAGAATGTTGAGTTTTACCCAATATTAATGGTCCACTTGTATTGGGCCGCACAACCTATGCACACCATTAGGTCCAGTTAACGGAATACATTCATAGGCTTAACCCATTAAGTGCCCATGTTATGGGTGGGATCTTGCTCAGGCCTATTGGAACTAGTCCTTCCTCTTTATAAATATATGTGAGAGTCCTCATCAGGTCACACAGACTACAGATATATAGAGAGAGGAAACCAGAGAGAGATTGTAGTGGGTTACGCGTCTCCTTTTCCGGCATCCGTGCACGTTGTTCGTCTTCCGGCGTCGTCTTCCTCCTCGCACGTGAGATGGCTTCTGCATCAGGTATATATCCCTCAACATCCTTGTCATCCGTGACAACAAAGGACGATGGGCCTCTATGTATGTTGTAATCCGTTGAACTCTATCCATAGATTGCATTTGCAAACAAACACCATAAGAAATCTAGGGGGAACCCATTACCCCATTCATCATTAGATCCTCCTGCAAGCAAACTGACATGCAGAAAAAAAAAAAGAGACATGGGTGGCATGTGGCCTTCATCCCCTCCTCGGCCATAGACACCAAATCTAATGCATCATAGGCAGTGAGTAGAGTAGGTAATTAGTAGTGTTGAAGGATAACAATAACTCTAGGGGCTGGAATCTTCTCTCTATGGTTCACGATGCTTTGGCTAACAATTAGGAAGCTATCATGGGCTCCCATGATGGGAAGGCAGGCACAGAGGGAGTTGAAAGTACCAACAATGGCACATGAGATCTCCTTCCTAAAGGGTTGGGTCACCTCCTTGCTCTCTCTCTCTCTCTCTCTCTCTCTCTCTCTCTCTCTTCTCACACGCATGCGCCAAAGAGTAGACTAGATAGGTTGCCAAGATTATAAAAATGGGAAAGGTGAGGGCCAAAAGAGAGCCTTTAGAGGCTCCAAAGAGAGGTGCAGAGGAGGCCAAGCAAAGGACGGCACATAGCACGAGTCGATGGGAAGGTATCTATTAAATCACACAAACCCTCTTGCCATGGAGTTCTTTTTCGTTGTGAGGGTAGACTGAGTGGTTGGGAGAAGGAACACACTTGGGAGTTGGAACCCATCAATATTATCACTATGGTTGTCGCTCCCCCCACCCCCACCCCTTGCAGCCAAAGAAGGGAAGGGGAAGGAGTAGTAGGAGAGAGAGAGAGAGAGGGGAGAGAGAGAGAGAGAGAGAGAGAGAGAGAGAGAGAGAGATGGTGGTTGTGGACAATAGTAGATGTTCACATAAAGATTGATAAAAGTGCTGCAAATTTGACCATCCATCTACTTGCCAATTGACACTCCTCCCAACCAGCCAGGGATGCCTTGAATTCTGTAGAAGCACGAAAACATTTTTTTTAAATTTTCCTTCAACACGATAGGTAGCTCAGCATGAAGACCCTTTATAGAAGAAATTATAACAAGTATATGAGTGAAAGAAACTAGAAAATTCATGTGTTTTGTTGCATAGATGCCCCTCTCAGAATGAAGTTTGACTTCTATATTTGTTTATATACCCTCTATATACAAATTCAATACTACTAATGTCTTTCTGGCACACTTTCATCAAAATATCTAGAAAATATTCTACCTTCTTCTATATCAATTATTACAGGATTTTCAGAATTTGTTAACGGAAAGTGATGAAAATACTATCCCTTTCAGAGTTATGTTCTACCCGGAGTGTTACTGTTAACCGATGGCATGATGCCATCGGTTGGGGTGCCCACCTTGGGCATCCAAAGGTTGCCAACGCAACCTTTGGCAGGAGGCCAAATCGCTGGGCGGTTGGCTCCCAGGAGGGGAGAGAGGTTCTCCTCTCCAGGCGCATGAGAGAAGTGAGTCTCTCTCACTTGGTAGAAACCATCGCATGCACGGACTCTCCTAGGCGCATGCATGAGAAGAAGTTTCTCTCTCTGGAAGAGAAACCAGCGCAAGACTCTCCCCCATTCTCTCTCTCTCTCTCACACAGTGCAAGTCTTCTCTCACGGGACATCACCATTGGATCCCGAGGACGTTTGGAGCGAGGAACAACGAAGAAGACTCTTGTAGCCTTCTTCTTGATCCTACGACATTCCGCAACGCACGAGGTACACACCTCGATCAACATCTAACATTGGTATCAGAGCTTTCATGTTCCTCTCTCCACGACGTTCGCCACGGGCATGGCAGAGGCGCTGCACACGAACAACGTGGAGGCGCGGTTCACACGTCTGCAGGCAACACGGCCGTGCAGGTCATGTAGACCAGGGCCATGCAGGCCGCACGGCCCGCATCCACGCGAACGAACGCCGCGTTTGTGGCCTCGCGGGAGGCCGTGCAGACTGTGGTTGCATGGTCTGAGGCGGTGTCCGTGGCCTCGTGGGACACCACGGCCAGGCAGGCCCTGCGGGTTGGCGCGGAGGACGCGCACAGTGCAGCCACGTCTGCAGCAAGGCGGGTCAGTGCGGAGATGAGGACGTGGGCGGGAGCCACATCGCCCGCGGCCACGCGGGCGCGACATCGCCTGCCGCCACGCGAGCGCGGCAGGGCACCGCGTCGCGCGCTGCCACGCGGGTGCGTGTGGGAGCCGGGTTGCCAGCGGCCTCGCAGCGGGCACCACAGCCACGCTGGTGGGCCCCGTGGCCACTGCCCAGGCGGGCGCGTGGCGCAGGCCCATGCTGCTGGGCGCCGTGGCCGGGAGCCCACGTGCGGGCACATCACCCGTGGCCAGGCGCACTGACGCGGCGGCCAAGCCCGCGGCTAGGCGGGGCAGCGGGGGAGCCGTGGCCACGCGGGCGCGAGCAGGTCCCGCCACGGCCCAAGCGGGCGCGTGGCTCAGACCCTTGCGGATGGGCGCGGCGACACAGACCATGCGGGCTGGCGCCGATGGCGCAGACGCGCGACGCGTGGCCACACGTGCTGGCACGAACGTGCAGTCAGCGACACTGGTCGTCATGCAGGCGGGCGTGGTGACAGCGGCCCTGGCGCACGCAGAGGTGTGCACGGAGGTCCTCGTGGCCATGCAGGCCGGTTTGGAGTGCGCATGGGTGGTCTCATGCATGCAGGTGTGACGGTTCGCGAGAGTGCAAGCGTGGCGCTGCGCGAACATGTTGGCTTGGCTGAGCGCATGGGTACTGGTCCACCCATGCCCAGATGCACTTTACTGGTGGAACAGTCCCGCATGAGAGCGTCGGCCCGTCGGCGACGTGAACTTGACCGTCTTGCCAGACGTCGCACTAATGTGATTTTGCCGAGTGGACCTCGTGGTCGAGCTCGACTTAGCCGCATTATTGGACGTGGACCGGCAGGGAATGCTGACCCGGTCCCTCGTCGCCACCATAATGAAAATTTGGTGATACAATGAGTCCGGCGTCACATACGGCATGTTCCCCGGCGCAGTGCTTTGACTCCTACCCGCCTTCAGACGATTGCTTTAGCTATTATGATGTTATCGCAATTTTAGACATGATTTTATTATTACTTGGATCATCATTAGCTTCATGACTATGAGACTGTCTTATTTAAGTCCATGCAATAAATTATATGAGTTAGTTTAATCTTGATATATTGTATGATCCGATGCAATAAATTGTATTAGTCCATGCAATAAATTTATTCATGCATTTAATAATCAAGCAATCTATGTATGATCCGATGATATAAAATCATGTGTTGAGAGTTTGAAACATGCATGATTAATTGCTATTTGAATATGCATGATTAATTGTTGTTCAAAATTATTAGAATATACTTTGAGCATAATTAATTATTGTTCAAAAATTATTAGAACATGTTTTGAGCATGATTAGTTGTTGTTAATTCTTATGACTATTCATGTTTAGTATATACATGCTTAAAGAAAGAGAGATGTTAGTTCCTCTCCCTTTACATTATTTGATCGAAATTACCCTAATAATATTGAATATTCTTATATAAATGGGAGATGATTGTAGTTCTCTATGTCTACTTTCGATCTTATTATATGGAGAATATTTAATATTATAGTGTAGATTTTTGGATCAAATAGACTGATGTGTAAAATTGTCAACTTAGCCTTCTCCTTATTATCTTAAATGTAGTGATTCATCGATGGCCTCGAAAAATGTGATTGCTGACTTAACGAAAGGGGATAAATTGGATGGCACTAACTATGACATATGGCATCGAAAAATCCAATATCTTTTGAACGAGCAAGAGTTGCTTGATCACATTACAACGTCCATGACCCCGCCCGCAAAAGGCAACACTGCTCAACACCGAAGAGATCAAGATGCTTACAAGTTATGGTTCAACAAAGATCGTAGCACGCGCTTTACACTGTTAAGCAGCATGCAAGATGATCTGATTGGCGAGTTTAATAAGTGTAAGACTGCCAAGGAGATGTGGGAAAAGTTGAAGATTTCTTTTGGAGGAACCTCTACCACGAGGTTAAGGGCTCTTGTTTTGAAATTTGAGACCCTCCGAAAAGATCCCCGTCAGAACATGACTGAGCATCTAAGGCTAATGTCAAGCATGATCCGTGACTTGAAGTCTGCAGGTCACGATCTTACTGATGAGCAGCAAGTGCAGGCTGTAATAAGATCTTTGCCAGACTCTTGGACTCACATGAAACAGATCTTACTCACAATGAGAGCATTAAGAATTTTTCTGACATCTCTCGCCATGTGGAGTTAGAGGCTGAGCGCGAGGAAGCCATGCGCGCTACTGCCCTTGTCGCCCAGGGAGGCAGACAGCAGGGCAAGAAGGGTCCAAAGAAGAACTTCAAGAGGAAGAGGCAAAATGTTGCATCCACTTCTAAGGCGGGGCAGACACCGAAGCGCCAAAGAGGCAAGCGCGGTGGAAAAAGAGACAAGTCAAAAGCCAAATGCTATAATTGTGGACAATTGGGACATTTCGCTCGTGAATGCACTGAGCCGAAAAAGGTATTCCAATTTCTTTGAGTTGCTCCAACAAATCCTGAATGGATAGTGGATTCAGAAGCGACCAAGCACATAACAAGGGATCGAGCAGGGTTCGTGGATTATCGCCGAATCTCAGCGGGATCGCAAAGAGTATACATGGGAAATGGTTCCAGTGAGGAAGTCCTTGGAGTTGGTGTGTATCAACTCAAGTTAAAGACTGGACGAGTCTTAACTCTCCATGAAGTACTCTATGCGCCTAGAGTTCAGCATAATCTACTATCAGTCTCATCATTATTAGCATTAGACTTCTCTTTTTCGTTTGCTAGCAACCAAGTTGACATTTATTTGAACAATGTTATATATGGTCATGCTATATTCATGGATGGTTTGTTTAAATTAGATTTGGATTATCATAATTTTCCTGTGTCTTATCTGGTGAATACTGATAATAACCTTGATTCGAAAATTTGGCATGCTCGGCTAGGACATATAGGATAAGATAGAATGACAAGGTTAGCTCGAGAAGGCTTTCTAGGCCCACTCGCTAAAGTCAATCTTCCTGTGTGTGAATTGTGTTTAGCCGGTAAGGCATGTCGCGAGCCTTTCGGAAAGGCTAAGAGAGCCACTGAACTCTTACAATTGATCCACTCAGACATTTGCGGACCCATGAGTGTGAAGACCCGTCAAGGGGCTTCCTATTTCCTCACATTTATAGATGATTATTCACGATATGGATATGTCTATTTGATCGCTCACCGCTATGAAGCGTTAGATTGCTTCAAACACTTCTTAGCAGAGGTTGAGAATCAATTAGGCAAAACCATAAAAGTTCTTCGGACAGATCGAGGACGTGAATATCTTTCGGATGAGTTCCGAACTTTATGTGAAGAAAAAGGAATACGCAGACAATTAACTATTCCATATACGCCGCAACAAAATGGTGTTGCTGAGAGACGGAATAGAACACTGTTAGATATGGTTAGGTCGATGATGGCGCAGGCCAACCTTCCAATATCTTTTTGGGGGGATGCTATAATGACTGCGGCCTACATCCTTAACCGCGTACCTTCACAGTCAGTTCCTTCCACCCCTTATGAGTTATGGCGTGGTGAAAAACCAAATTTAGATAATCTACGCCCATGGGGTTCAGCGAGATATGTCCATGACACTTCTCACAAGTTTGGAAAACTTGGCCCTAAAGCTAGAAAGTTTATCTTTATAAGATATCCTGAAGGCTCTAAGGGTTATGTCATGTACGGACAACATCCGAATGGAGGAATGACAGAAAAAGACGTCCGAGATGTTGTTTTCTTAGAAACAGAATTTCCTAGCATCGGCGACACTGGAAAGAGTCTTGATCTCCATGAGATGGATGACCCCAATGATATTCTACCATCTTCCAGCGAAGGGATGGAATTAGTTCCTAACCAGGAAGCCGCCGGAGATAGTAGAGATGATCATGATAGTGGGAGCTTTGTGCCCAGTGGGAGCACACCTATAGAAGAACAAGACGATCAGATACGCCGTAGCAAACGTGGACACATGCCTCGTCGTCGATTTGAGATTGAAGAGGAAGCCCTTGTGTGCCAGCTTGCTGATGATGATGAGCCTACTTCTGTTAAAGAAGTATTAGCTTCATCTGCTAGTAAAGAGTGGAAGGAAGCAATGCAAGATGAGATGGACTCTATGAGTAAGAATCAAGTTTGGGAACTTGTCGACCTCCCTCCAGGCGTAAGGCTATTGGAAATAAATGGATTTTCAAAGTCAAACGCAAGGCGGATGGATCTATCGACAAATTTAAAGCACGACTTGTGGCGAAAGGATATACTCAAAAGGAGGGTATAGATTTCGATGAGACATTCTCCCCAGTGGTGAGATTCACATCGGTTTGCCTTATTCTAGCCATTGTTGCACATTTAGACTTAGAACTTTTTCAGATGGACGTTAAAACAACATTTCACAATGGAGAACTAGACGAAGAAATTTATATGATGCAACCAGAAGGTTTTGAGGCAAAGGGACAAGAGCGCAAAGTTTGTCGTCTCAAACGTTCCATTTATGGCCTCAAACAATCGTCTAGACAGTGGTATTTTAGATTTCATAAATCTATTATCTCATTTGGTTTTGAGATGATTAAAGAAGACTACTGTGTGTATGTTAAACGTATGGCGGAAAAGATTCTTATTTTGTCATTATATGTTGATGACATTTTATTGGCTGGAAATGACATGGAATCTATCGAAGCCACTCGAAAATGGTTGTCTTCTGTCTTTGAGATAAAAGACATGGGTGAAGCAAATTATGTGCTAGGAATAAAAATCACAAGAGATCGCTCGAATAAACTTCTGTGTTTGTCGCAGGAGACTTATATAAATAAGATTCTTGAGCGATTTCGGATGCATTATTCCAAACCCATCGATACTCCAATTGATAAGAGTTGTGTTTTAAGTATCAGTCAATGTCCACAAACTGATAAGGAAAAGAATGAAATGTCTAAAGTGCCATATGCTGCTGCAATTGGAAGCCTAATGTATGCCATGTTATGTACACGGCCAGACATTAGCTTTGCGGTGGGCTTGTTAGTCGTTATCAAAGTAATCCCGGTCTCGTTCACTGGAAAGCAGTTAAGAGGATTTTTCGATATCTTCGTGGTACTTCGGACCTTGTCTTATGTTACAAAGGAGGTGACTTAAGATTAAGAGGTTTCAGCGATGCTGATTGGGCCGGTGATAAAGATGAGCGCAAATCCACCTCAGGCTATGTGTTTATGTTAGGTGGAGGGCCATTTCTTGGTGTAGGAAGAAACAAACGTGCATCACTTTATCCACCATGGAATCAGAATATGTGGCTTGTTCTGCTGCATGTCAAGAGGCTGTTTGGTTGCAAAGTTTCCTACAGCGATTGGCCATGACACATTTGTCAAAGGAGGCGGTAGTGCTGTATGTTGATAGCACATCGGCCTTGGCCTATGCTAAGGACCCAAATACCATGGGCAAACCAAACACATTGACATTCGTTATCACTACATTCGGGATTTAGTTGCAAAGGAGTTGGTGGTTCTTCGACACATTTCGACAGGTCATATGTTGGCGATCCACTAACCAAACAAATCCCGAGGGAGGCATTTGTAACCCATATTATAAATATGGGATTGTGTAAATTGTGATGTGCACAATTATTGATTGACAATTAAGTTATTATGTTTTCCTTCCTTATGTGTGTCTATGGTTGGAATATCTTACACATCAAGAAAAGTGTCACTAGGCGCTGAATGGACTCCCTCACACGGGTCATTCGCCTTGGCGCTAAGAAAGCGAGCAAGATGAGACAATTTTTATCTATGGCGCTATGAGAGCGAGCAAGATAAATTTATATCTATGGCGCTATGAGAGCGAGCAAGATATTTTCCTTTTATTGTCTCCTTAAAATGAGTTAAGATGAGGTCCCTCTGGATCGATCACAGGATATGAGAATCAAATCCGTGAAGCCTTCTTTAAGTTGGTTGTGAGTTTTATGATAAGAGGTCGTGAGACTCGGGTTAGCCGCAGTGGGAGTGGCTAGACTAAGAACCGTATGGTGTTTTTATTATGCTGTATGTGACATGCCCATAATGATGGAAGAACACCGTAGCATGTGTACATACCACATGTGCGTAAAACGACCCTTGGAGAGAATGATGAATGAGATCTCTGTTTCATCATTGTGTGAGCTCTTGGATCATAATTCATTGATCCACCTGTACCCTTAGGACTTGAGATCTATGTCATGAAAAGGAAGCTTGATGTCGCTACTTTAGCATGCTCCTTAGGGCTATGGTTGATACAGTCCAGCGGGACATGACTAGGAAAGCGGTCAAGACTAATTGAATTGACATGAGAACTCAAGAAAGACATCTGAATATTGCACCATGTTTTGTGGTTCACACCTCGAGGGACTATGTCGACTTAGTGGCGATAAAGTCGTGAATAAAAAACGTTCGAGTTTTGACGTCGCTAGTTTTAAGAGATCCAGGATGTCAAAGCTGGTGAATATTGAAGATATCTAGGGTACTACGAGATTCCTTTAGAGTATTGTGATCTGTTAGTTTTGGTGATAACTTAATAGATCACTACTCAACTGTTGTGCTGACTCTCGTAAGGTCGCTCACTCCATTCGTCGTATGTAAGATTGAGAAGCAAGTGTAGAGAGATGAATTGCTCTTAGTGAGCAACTGACTTTTTATTGTGCCCTCTGTGGGCAAGTGGGAGATGTTAACCGATGGCATGATGCCATCGGTTGGGGTGCCCACCTTGGGCATCCAAAGGTTGCCAACGCAACCTTTGGCAGGAGGCCAAACCGCTGGGCGGTTGGCTCCCATGAGGGGAGAGAGGTTCTCCTCTCTAGGTGCATGAGAGAAGTGAGTCTCTCTCACTTGGTAGAAACCATCGCATGCACGGACTCTCCTAGGCGCATGCATGAGAAGAAGTTTCTCTCTCTGGAAGAGAAACCAGCGCAAGACTCTCCCCATTCTCTCTCTCTCTCACACACAGTGCAAGTCTTCTCTCACGGGACATCACCATTGGATCCCGAGGACGTTTGGAGCGAGGAACAACGAAGAAGACTCTTGTAGCCTTCTTCCCGATCCTACGACATTCCACAACGCACGAGGTACACACCTCGATCAACATCTAACAGTTACATCAATGAGACCGTTTATGTAGGACCTATCAACCTAACCACAGTAGAATTCAGACGTTATCCACTCTAAATACACACACCTTTATGGAGAAAGGAGAAAAGATTGTTTTTGTGTTGAAATCTCTTCTTAATGAAAATAGAAGCAATCTAAAGAAGATCTTGTTGAGTTGATGAGCTGTGTGTTGTTTAAAACATAATTAGTGAATAACTGAAGGAGAAAACTATGAAGGGCATTGTTGGAACCGAGATCTCTTTCAGCCAGCAAAGACTGAGAAGGATCGGCTCTAAGGGATTGACTGGCCGAGCGTTGTTGTTGTGGTGGAAAACGAAGTCATTGTCTAATTAGAAAACATGCAAAGAAACCAGGCTCGGGATGTGGCTTTCAAGATCGACACTCAAGTTAGATAGAACGGGAAATAAAAGAGAATGATTAGGTGAGTTGAGAGCTAATTACAGGGTACGAAGATCCAAGAACTATCGAGGACTAGTGAGAACTTTGTGTCCCCTTTACATGTGCACCTTGAGTTAGTTTTATAATTGCCTGGTCCTCGCAACGTCAACCGTTACCCATGGAAAGCGCTTCTTTTATACGTTATGACAAAGACCTCAGTCATAGCAGTCAGTATAAATGAAATGGTCCAACATATTCGACTATGAGAAACACTTAATACACTTCTGTAAAGTGCAGAAATACATATTACAAACATGGGCTGTTTGCCCATGTGACACCTAAAAATTGGGTGCCACATGGACAAACAGCCCATGTGGGCTGCACTTTTGCACTTCGTGAAGAAGTGCAGCAAGCCTTAGTACTCATTCGACTATTGTGTTGGCGAAAGACTAATTGCACACTAGTTAGGTAATAACTTATGTGACACCTCTCATATGAGAAGTGATATAATAACAATCTAATTGTTGGATGTTACATGGGTACATGTTACCTAGTCATATTACACTTAAGTGTAATATGAAAGTACAATAAATCTTTCTCATTGTGTTGAGGAGTCATGGCGGTCATAACATCCGTTTGTTTCGGCCTCTTGTCATCAGAACGGATGAAAGTTGTTAATGGAAAAGCACGTTGATCGGCATATCTAGCTCCACCTGCCACGTCAAGTAAAATAGACGGAAAGCGATCAAATTGACTTTGAGGTGATCAAACAATCGAGCCGACAACTCCGAGTCTGGCCAACCTAGTGATATCATCGGTCATAACGTGCAAGAAGTGAAAGACCTATCAATAATGTTTTTTTTTTATTAATGTGATGCAAATTTGAGTTGTGCTTTTGCTACAAGGTCATCTTGAAAGCAGCTTTTTTGTTGACCACTTTTTGTTGAAAATCCATGAGAAATCTATTGGAGCAAACTTTATCGATAGCTTTTCGGTAGTTTGATGATCCTTGTCGCTAACTACTGAGGGAAAATAATTTCGTCGAAAATCTTAGACAGAATTGTTTTGTCAAAAAATATGTCGAATTTTTTTTCCTTTAAGAAATTAGCTTCTTTTTCCAACAGAGTTTGATTCTGTCAGAAAAATCTATCAAAAAGATTTTTGACAAAGTTTTCTTCTGTCTAAAATTCCGTCCACAAGGCTCGCATTTTTTAGTTATATTTATTTTAAATAAAAAAGCAATTCCACCACAACAAATAAATTAATAATTACATTTCAATATAAAGATCAAAATATCAAAAATTTTAATAGAATAAAAAAAATCAAGATATGCTTTCCTGTCACCATGTCTTTCATCCTCTTCGTCCAACGTGTCTCCTCTATATCATCAACAAATAAGAGGTGAGAAATCCAAGGACAACTCCTCGGGACAGCAAAACACCTAGCGTGCTGTCCCATCATCGTAGGTAATAAAGAGAAACAATTTTGTAACATCATTTGGTAATATCGCCATTAAAAATATGCCACATTAGCAATTGAAATAAAAAAATTAAAAGTACCTCATAAATAATGAAATTGTGGTGCACTTTGATTATAGTGTTACTTTAATATATTACCAAATGATGTTACTAAACTATTTTTCGATAATAAATAATAAGAAATCGGCTTAAAACTTGTTCAGCAATGATGAATAATGACGGGGCGAGGGGATGGCCCTGGCGTAAACCTCCACAAGAGCCCCATTAACTAGCTTATATAGAAAACCAGCCGCTGTTAATTAAAGGCTCAACAAGTTGAATAAAAGAATTATCAATTCCAAACCGGCCGAGGACGACAAGGAGGAAATCCCATTCCAAAACGGCCATTTTAAAGTCTTGGGCATGTCAAGTTTAAAAATGACATCTCCTGTCTTCGATCAGAATAAATGAGGGCAAGCATTGAATTAAACAAATAAGAAAATGAGAGACACACTTACCATTTTCTACTTGTGGTCTCAAAAAAGATGGACCCACTCGTATACATGTTTGCCTCTGGTTTGCTTTTACTTTCTAAGACCTTTCTATCCATTTTGGATCGGCGTATTTGTTACCGAGCACCTCTCAATCCTCCCTCCTCATCTAACACGAGCTGTGTTCCTTCCAGCAATTTCAATCATCGCTTCCAAATAACTTATCAAATTAACTTTTCGTCCTTTTTTGGGCCTGGTGCAAAGTCTTTATATACTTTACCTGGGCGACAATTACCCAAGAAAAACATGGGCCCCCAATTCCCTTTTGAACTAATACCTCCGCTGTAACAGAATTAAATTATATAGGTTAGTATATTGAAAGAAAGAGTTGAAAAAGATATGATTTAAATAGATTAAATTGTATATCGAGAACATGTCGAACAATAAATCTCAAACATCAATAAAAACTTGTCAGACGATACTGGCTTGAGAATATGTGTCTGAAGGAGCTCCGGGAAGTCCCGTCGCGATCTACTTTTCTCATGCAATTACAAACGTTAAAGTGATTGATATTATGAACTTGATGGAGTGATAACTGACATAATCCAATGACCTAATATATTTACATAGAGATCTAGCACGCCATGCATGTGTGATCGACCTCCCTCTAATGCCCTCGTGACGACTACCGACATCATCTATCTACATGGCTGTTGCAAGTAAAATAAAAATAGTTAATCAAACTTTTCATAATTAATAAACTATTTAATCGACATCTAAAGATACAAATTTAAGAGTTGCACTTGTTACCTATGAATAAGTGTTAGTTGGGCGCCCCCCTATATTGGTGGGGCGTCCGGTAGCAATGATTTTCCCAAATGTAAATTTAATAAAAAAATACGTGTACCTAGAGATGGTGGAGAGGGCAATCGTAGTGGCCCAACTGCTACGGAGGCACTTGGACATATAAGAATTAAATGTCATAAGAAAAATAAATAATCAATAAACATTTACTTATAACTTTAAATAGACATACCCACACCCATAGATCATGGCGGTGTTCTCTATCCAACTGCTACAGGGGCACAAGGGCTTATAAGTCTGTAAGAGTTAGGTGTCATAAGAAAAGTATATAATCAACAAATATTTATCTAAAACTTTAAATAGACAAATCTCTGACCAGAGCAGAGCTAGTTCCTCTCCCAATAGGTGTTGTAAGAAATAAATCACGTTAGCTGATACATAATTAATATATATATATATATATATCTCTATATATATAGCTAACGATTTGAATAGATATATAGCTGTGGCTGAAGTAGACGTCGCCGAGAAGGAAGTAGGTTCCCTCCCACTGCGCTCTCTCCTCCCATTCCCACTACAAGTTTCTCGAATCATCTTTTTATTGAGAATAATAAAATTAATATATATTTATCCAGTACTACTATAAATATTAGGCAGAGAGACTTGATAAGATCAGTCAAGTGTTTATAGGTGTAAAAAAATTGGGATTAATTAAAAGAGAGCATTCTACAGCACTAGTGCACATGAAAAATCACATGATTTTCAGCACCCAATGATCAAATATAATTCTGTTCTTGGCCAGGGAGGTAGAAATTACGTTGGCTGCTTGTAAAAAGCCCACAAATTAAGAACTAGCATATCAAACTTCCACTTTTTTCATGGTCCGATATCCTGCAGAGAATGGACTACTTGTTTCTGCATCCGTTGAAGAAATGGAGTATCTGCTTGCTGTTCCTTATGTATTCACAAAGTTATATTATCCAAAAACTGTTATTGATTATCACATGGAACAAGCTGTTAACAAAAAATTAACTTGGTCATGTCACAAAGTGTCGACCAAGGGAGAAAAGAACCCTAACACACCCGAGAATTTCGTGCGACAAGAAAACCATCAGCTTACAGTACCCAAGAAAATCTGAAGATTTTTCCTCCACAGCATCATGTGTGTTACCATTATTGAAATGAAGATTGACCAATCTAATCACAATGCATATCAGAACAATAAGATGTTGTGCACCATTACGTTTTGGAACATTTTTTGGTCGGAAATACCTATCTATTACAGTATCACTAGCCTATAAAATTTAACCCCATGCATGGGAGTGGGTCTTCTTGGGGGATGGCACATAGCCTTAATCAACTGAGCCACTTCTCAGAAATTATGATGGCACCAAAGCAGAACAGAAGGAGAAGAAATTAATGTTCCCCAGAAAACAAGAGATCTACGCACCAGAAAAACATAATACTCAATGAACGACTAAAAAGCCCAAAAAAGAAAAGGAAAATGGGAAGAGGAAAACATGGAGTGGGACCATCTAACATGTAGATTAACTAGTGTGGCAACTTCGACTTACATGAGCTACACCCAGGAAACAGACCCAAAAACTGATGGGTATTTTGTAGAACAAGAACCCCAAGCTACTCGCTAGCCATTGTGATCAATATGGATGGAAAGTGATATGGTCAGTCCCGACTTCACTTACGGACCTGAAGAATGGGAGATCACGTAGGGCCTGAGGAGATCTCGAGCGGGAATCTAGAGGTGGAGGACAAGTCCTTGCTCGGTTAGGACCACCTTGACTTGTACAGAAGTCGGTATGATCTCGGGGACAACCCTACGACGGTCAAGTCAGTGGAGAGCCCGAATTGGGATGAACAAATTAAGAGTGGGTAGAGAGAGAAAGAGCTATTAGTGTCTAGTGCTGATACCTAACCATCCTCCTCTTACATGAGACTATTTAGCTTCTTTTGAAGCCTCCCTTGGGTGGAGGTAAATCCAGACTTTCGATGTGAGATTTATCTTCCTCAAGAGAGGGCTTGGACATTGCTTCGGGGGGGGGGGGGGGGAGGGGTTGTTCTTGATGCTGTGTTGGGCCCTTACTAGGCCTTATTGGGCAAGGCCTTAGTGGGCGGCCTAGGGCCCTATCACGAGCCCCCACTCTGAGGTCAGGCATTGGTTAGTAAGATCCAATTTTAGAGTAGTCAAATCAAGTGGCGGCCGTCGATGAGGTGGTTAGCTGGTTGGTTCGGCACACCATGTTGGTTCTCTAGAGTGCAGATATGTGGAGTAGGTTGCCTCGGGCCATGCCCCCCCCCCCCCCCCCCCCCCAAGTGCACGTGGGTGGTGTTGACTGCTTTATCTCCATGAATATATTTTGGTGATAACAAAACTTATAAGAATATTTTTATAAACTATGTGTATTTCCTTAATATTATTTTGGTTAGGTTTGTGAGACTCAAATGAAATAAATTATACTCCTAGGATCACCATTGTAAGTATTCCAAGTATTTCCAAGTTCTCTTGATGGTGTTCAATTGCTTGTAAGTTCTTGTTGTCACTCATAAGTTCATGTGTTTCATTACTGATAATCTTTTCACAGTTTTAATCGAAGTCAAGTTTCATCTTATGTTGCTTTAAACCTCTTCATCCGAAATCATGCATGTTTTTGGTCGTGATCAGTTGACGCTCTACTTCGTCATATACAAAGCTAACTTCGTCATATCCGAAGTCCACTTCGTCATATCCGAAGCTGGCACTTTGTCATACATGTTTTTGGTTGTGATCAGTCGAAGTACCACTTCGTCATATACGAAGTTCTACTTCGTCATATACGAAGTTTTACTTCAACCGACAGCGTTATGATATGTTTTATATGAAGTCCACTTCGTCATATCCGAAGTTTACTTCGTCATATCCGAAGTTACACTTCATCATACTTAAAGTTACACTTTGACCAATAACGTTGTTTTTTGGCCAGTCGATGCTTTCAGTGCAACCGTTTATGTCATTTCCTTGTCACATCGATTGCTTTGTACTTAACATCGATTACTCTTTGAACATCGACTGTGTCTTAACATCGATTACTCTTTGAACATCGACTGTGTCTTAACATCGATTACTCTTTGAACATCGACTGTGTCTTAACATCGATTACTCTTTGAACATCAACTGTGTCTTAACATCGATTACTCTTTGAACATCGACTGTCTCTTAACATCGATTGACATTATATTATCCATTGCTATTTTAGATATATTAGTTTCAAATACCTTGATAATTATTTGTGCAATAACCTTACTGATTGTGGTTGAAATTATAATGATTGCCCTTATGATTAATCTTTGTTGTGAATATAACTTGGCGTGTAGTATTTTCAAATATTTTTAAAGATGTGCATTTCAAATTTCCCGCTATCTATTACATATCCTTCTTACAAAAACTTACAAGGATATCTTCTTACAGTATGACTTTTTGATTGACTACTATTTTTATGGTAAGTCTTCTAATATTTTACGTGTGAACAGAAAGGAACATATCCGTCTGTGGCTTACTTAGTCGTGGGACACAGTTCTCTTGTAGAAAGCGCTTTACGGTTTGCCACTCTTATAACATGTCTTCTTATAATTTATATGGTGACAAAATAGACATATCTATTTCTGTATAACACCTTTTTGTTCGTTGACTGAAGATCTCTCTCTTAGGATTAATGCATGCAGGTTTCCGATAGTCACATGTTTCTACAACATAAGACTTGCTGCGACTGCATGGAAACGAGCACCAAGGAATAAGAAACAACAGACACTTGAACGGACACTTCAACAGACACATATGAAGAAAACTGAAATGCTTATAAGAAGACAATGGCTGTGAAGAAAAAACAAGATACACACAAGCAATACATGTGGATTCACACAAGTCTTCACAACCACTATTGAGAGCAGTGCACCTTCACTCCAAGTCCATCTGCTCCAAGCGCTTATGAAGTCCTCACTTCTTTTCTTTGAGAGCCAGTTGTTATGAGAGGATAGCATCATAGTCTATATTCTTCTTCTCTCAGTTCATGCCTCAGATCAAGTAAAGCTAGTTGTATAAGCTTGATCTAGGGGCCATCTCTTCAACTCTTCTTTAAGAGTGTTCCTCTTCCTGTGAGAAGAGAAGATCTGCTGTGAGTAGATGGTTTTGTTCCCCTTGTTGAAAGGAAGACATGTTGCTACAGGTGGTTGTATTGCCTCTTCGTGGGTTGAAGATGTAGCAACCTGGATTTTTGGAAAATAAAAATTTAATAATTTATAAAAAATAAAAACAATTAGAAAATTGAGTAAAAGAAAATTAAATAAAACCCACTAAAAGAAAAGAAGTGATGGGCTTTATTAAATTAACCCAATAGAATTTAGTGGGCCAAAATAGGAATTTTTAAAAGGGGAATAATGAAAAAATACCCTTTTTTTTTTTTAAGCGAATACCTAGAAGAGGCAGAGGGAGAGTGCTCACCCCCTCAGGGAGGGGATAAGGTAACCACTCCACCACCACACAACTCCCAGGAGAATTTTATTAATATCAAAGATAAAGAAATTACATTAGGGCCTAATGGAGGGAAGGCCTGCCTTATCCAGACGGCAGGGACCCTTTACAGAAGGGGGAAGATTGGCCCAGGATAACTAGAAATTACAATCAGAAATAGAGGAACAACCAAAATTAGCGAGAGCATCCGCAACCTGATTGGCCTCCCTAAAAACATGACAAATAGAAACATGGAGGGACTGACACTTAGATAGAATGTCATTTACAGGGAAAACAATCCTCCAAGGACAGAGAAACCGACCCTTAATAATTTGAACAAGGACCAAAGAGTCAGACTCAATCAAAATGCTATTGACACCATGGGCGCAACACAGAGAGAGCCCATCCCTGAGCGCAAGTGCTTCAGTCTCAAGGCTGGATCGAATCTGAGGATAGCGGTGGGCAAAGGAAAAGATAACATCCCCACGATCGTTCCGAAGGATACCACCACCTGCTGCAATACCCGTAGAATGCTTGAAGGCGCCATCAACATTGAGCTTGAATCTCCCCGTTGGGGGGAGTAACCACCTGACGATCTTAGGAGGCAGATTAGAAGGCTGGTGAACATGAATCCCCCACTGAGATAAATACGTAAGCTGAGCTGGAGCAATATCTTTCAACACAAGTAATGAGGCGCTGATAGCATCCTGCACATTCATCCGAACTTTAAAAAGCACATGAGAGCCGGACATAGGGACATAATCAAATCTAGCACGGTTTCGACTACACCATAATTCCCATATGACAAAGAGGAAAATGAACCGAACAAGCTTCCCCAAAGAAGTGCAACCAAAGTGATCAGACAAGAAGCAAATAATACCATGTGCTGCATTGAGGACTGTCAAGTTATGAAACTGAAGGATATCAAAAAGAGTCCCCCACACCACCTTAGCCACATCACTATTAAAGAACAAATGAGTACTAGATTCAACATTAGGGAGGGAGCAGCAAGAACACATAGAGCACAGAGGGATACCACATCCCGCCAGGACATCATCAGTAGGCACACAACCCTTCGCCAGACGCCAAGCAAGAATGGACCACTTCAGCGGGACAGCCGGGCTCCACAACTTATCCCAACCAGCAATAATGACACCTTGAGAGATTTTCCGCACAGAGGAAGAGGTGAACGTACCATCTGGGTTTGGACACCAAATCCACTTGTCCGTAGACCCAAAGACCGCAATAAAATTGTTGAGGACCATTGCTGGGCAGAACTGATGAGCTAACATGAGGTGATGACCTCTAGGTTCATGAACAACTTGCTTAACAGAAGAAAGTTTTCCTGGGAGATTCCGCCATATCCTTTCTGGAATGAAATTATGAAGAGGGACAGACCAAGTCAGACATCATACCAAAAACTAGCACTAGAGTCCAAATTAGCAAGAAATACCCGATGATTAGAAGCAACAAGGGAGGACGCATGCCTCCAAAGGCGGCTATCAGCAGCAAGCATCAAAAAATACCCTAAATTCGCAACTAAAATAATGCTTAATTATAAAAGGGGTATTTAATGCATTAAGAAGGAAGTTTGAGTTGGATTTGGAATCCTAAACCTAAACCAATTGCTTGGCCACGAAATCCCTTCTCTCTCAACCCAATTTGGAAAATAAGAAACTCGGAATTTAATGGGAATTAGACTTAAACTAGGAAATGGAATTAGGGGAAGCTTAAATACTTCTCTAAAACCCTCATGGCCGGCCCTAGCTCATGCCAAGAGGTTGTTGGACCAGAAGGAGAAGCCAAGAGGAGGAGAAATCATGGAGAGGAAGATCTATCAAAGCTTCTTCCTGAGTTCTTCACCTTCAAACCCTAGAAGAGGAAAAATGTGAAAGGTAGGCATTATCATGAGCATAAACCCTAAAATTTTGTCTATAGGTTGTCCCAATCATATGGAACTATGCCCTCTGATTTAGTAATTTTCCATCAATACAGTCTTTTGTTCTTGAATTTTGAAGTTCTGCAATTTACATGACCCCGAACCCTCTTCATACGTCTTGATCTCCATGTATACTACACCTCAGGCCTCGAAAAATTTATTGGAGGTACTGATGAATGTTAGCTTTCTTTTGCCCCTGAAAGCCCTAATTTTCATCTACCCTAGTCGGCAAATTAATTCTTGTACTCCAACTGATTACTGTCCCATGTTCTTCCTATTTAACGTGACTGAAGCATGCCGAAACCTTTGTAGTTTTCAAATTCCTATTTACTGCAAGTACTTTGGCCGATCTAGAGTCGATTACAATTGATTTCATGATTTTTCATCTACTGTACGATTTGTTCTGATTTCCTAAAGCACCCTATGTAAAACAGGGTAAGCTTGGACCGTAATCCAAGACATGTCTGACCCCCTGTCGGACATTAGGCGCAGGCCCTGTAAACGCGATGGCCCGATAGGCCGCCTTCAGAGGTCTTGTCGTAACAGCATCAACCATCGTGAACTGAACGCGACGGGCACTGCCGTCGCGATCCGTGCGCCTGTCTTGATCGAACCGTCGCGCTCCTTGCAAGACCACGTCGCGATCTGTGAACCTGTTCCGCTGGACCTATCGCGATCTGTACAAGGTCTGATCGTGTTCTGTCCTGAGCCCGTCGCGACCCTTACTGGACTGTGTAATCACAGGGATTGGCTTCCCCTCGACACGCGAAAGTGTACTAAAACTAGTAGCATAAAAATGATGTGTGATCGCCACCTAGATAAGTTGCCTAATGATATGGAAAGACAATGGCTAACTTAAGCTAGGAAAAGGAAGAGAACAGGAAACTGACCTGGTGTCGCGGTTGCCATGGCCGCCGCGTTTCTAGTATCGCGTCAGTGAAAGTCGACGCGTCTATTTTCACGTCACCCTAGGCTGTCGCGTTCTCTAAATGCGGGAGATTTGTTGTTGTGACCTTCTTCTAGTCCTCCAGCCGGCCAGAGCACCAGAGCTTCTCGTAGACTTCGCTTGCTTGCCTGCCAATCAAAAGAAAACGCAAGGAGAAGACCCCATTAGAACATATAAAGTGTAGTATCTATTCTAAAAGATGAAATAAGATGGGAGACCATGGTGGGAACGCACCTGGGGGTGGTTTTAAACCCCTGTGAGTGTGGGAAAATGTGGGTGGATGGTGGATGTGCTCTATTTAAAAGGATAAACTAATGCATACAGAAATAGAAAAGAGGAAGAGAAAAGAGAATGAGCCCCATTGGGGCGACTTCCTGGCGTGGATGCAGCTCCGATGATGTGCAAAGAGATCCAGGAGATTGCTAGAGTCACCCTCTTCACGTTCCTTGCTCCATTAATGATGAAATGAGTGAGTTGTGGGGAGTGGAATGTGAAGGGAATGAGTGGCTGCGTGGCTAAGTCTAGTTCAGAGGGAATTTTGGCAGCCCTTCGGGGTGATCATGAGGCTCTCCCCGTCCATGAGGAGGGGCCTTCCTTATATAGAGCTTGGAGTGAGAATATTAGGCATTATCTTCTCAAAAGGTTTAGAAATTAAAAGTGGGGGATAAAGCTCTATCAAAATCAGGTGTAGAGTCCTTAGGGGAGCTTAGGAGAGTCCTTAGGGCCAAAAATCCGCCCAAGGGGTCGGGATAACCCTCTTAGACCAAGTCAAAGTGCATGGGAGGATAAATAGGGTGTGGTTATGGAGGCCAGAGATCTCGGTCCTTGTCGCGTCAGATCGTAGGGTCGCGATTAGAAACGCGACGGTGCGGGGGGTCGCGACAGCATTTCCCACGTGCATGTATAATGCATGGGCTGTCGCGGCGGCCCAACCAGTCGCGACTATAGTCGCGGCGCCACGATGCGTCGCGACAAGGAACTCGAATTATCTTGTATTGTCCTCCTATCCACATGATAAAATAGGAGTTATATTCTTCTAAGGACTCTTTCAAATGATAGATTTTGGGATTTCAAGGCATTTTAATGGATTGATGGGCTCAAATCAAGGCAAATGATGGGCTCAAGGTGAGTGACCAATTAGGGGCCCACTAAGGTAGCAAGAAATGTGGTTCAACCCATTAGTCATAATCGGGTGTCTACAGGCTGCGTCGCGATCTCAGTTTTTGGCCCAAAAATCAGTCTTTTGCAAGTCTTGTTGTTCCACCATAATCCCCATATCATGATAACTGTCTTGCACATAGAAAAACGAAGTGTTAAACTATTGAATATATCTTAAGTAATTCAAGTTAATCACATGACCTATCATATACCATGATATCTCTTACACATTGCACACACTTTGAAACCATCCAAATATGGCTTAATTGGCATAAATATGATACATAACATATTTGGTAATTATTGTAATTAATTACCTTATTTTAAAAAGAACTTTGTTATGACTCTTGCGATGTTTTGGAACACCGATACCGACACTCCACTGTCCTAGAATTCCTCTAGAACGTCGAGCACTTATTTCTATACATACTCTCTTGACTTGGACGAACTCTCCGTCGGATATTCCTTCTGCCGGACTAGTGAGTCTTTGTTCAAGGCCTCCGTAAGTCTCCTCTGCCCATGGATTCCCACATGGTCGACGAGCCGGTTGTACCCTAACACCTATTACACCCTTTAGGGATCAATACGATCCAAACGACCATTAGAAGTTCACTCTCATCTTGAATCACGCCGGACCTCTAGACCTGTGCATAACAAGGACAGTGGTAGGGTCGTGAATTCCACCTGACTGCCAACACCAAGTGCGCGTGTTGTGCAACTATTACTATTGCCCGTTTCCTCAACGTGTTATGTGAAATGTCCACTAGCTCTCATCTATACTCTACTCGCTCATCTATTCACGTTCACTCTGCTATCTCTTCTATTGATCTAGTACTCTCATCCATTTCTTGGTACTCTATATTGGCCATTGACTGATTGTCTAAAGATAAACAATATAACTAATGCCTGGCAATATATAAAGGGCCCGATCTGGTCCTGGGATGTGCGCCCGAAAGTGCTATTTGCCCATGGGAGTTAAATGATCAGAGTGTTTGGCATTACACTCGAGTGCTATCTATCTCGACTATCTAAATGACAATGAAAAAGTGCTATATTTTCTCGTTGTCTATTGACAAAAAGTGCTATACCATACTCGTTGTGCTATTGCTATACTTGGTGCTATTGTGCTATGGCCATCCTGCTATTTTTGAGCTATTCCCGACACGTGTGCTATTTTTGGAAAGTCTATATTTGGAAAGTCTTACTATTTCGATCATGTGCTATCTTGCTATCTTTTACTTGACTCTCTCACTCTGTCATTAGTTACTCTGTCATTTAATACATTAATTATTTAAAGCCTGCTTGACTATTGAGATTTAAGTCCTACTGGGCGTTATCGCTCACCCTGCGTTATTTGTCGTTGTGTCCTCAGGTGAGACCGAGGATGAACTATACACTCAAGAGGATGGGAACGACTAGGAGTGACGTCATGAGTACCTTAGTGTCCTAAAGATTATGTTAGAGTTTTAGTTTAGTCTTTTACTCTTATTTCAATGTAATTGAGCCCTATAGAATGGCTCTGATATTAGTGGTTGTAACTAGACATTTGAAAGTTATTAATGAGAAGAATTATCTTTAGTATTATTCATTGTGGAATGGTTTGATGTCTAGTACTTGCTCTGTACCCGTTTACTTGCAACTGCCTCGCGTACCGATATTTCGCGCTGGGGAGTGACAGTTTTATGGTATCATAGCCTAGGTTATTCTTAAGCATAGGATGATCTAGGTTAACCTGCCTCGACTAGAGTCAATTATCCTACTTATGTGAGTTGTGGTGAGAGCCAAGGGTAACTAGCTAAAATGAACTCACACACACACGAATTAAATTCCACATCAATATCATGACAATAAGTTATTTTTTTAGGAACTAAGCAACAAAGATGACTTCTGAACGTGCTCAAATGAGGGGCATGCAACAAACCATTCAAGAACTGACGCACGCGATTGTGCAAGCTACCCAAGGAGGTGGCAATTGTGGTGCAGGCGACCTGCATCGCAACTTCAGAAGTCTGAACCCACCTAGGTTCAGTGGATCCACGGATCCGGATGAAGCTGAACACTGGCTCAAAGAGACGGAAAGAATTTTCCGCGTCATGCAATGTGCAGCAGGGGATAAGCTGCTGCTAGCCACATTCCAACTGGAAAAGGACGCCCGCGCTTGGTGGGAGTCTGTTGAAGCGACCAGAGCTAATAAGAAGCCTTCAATTCCAAATACTTCTCGGAGCGTGTCCAAGAAAGGAAGGCTGCAGAATTCGCTGCTCTTAAACAGCGGAGCTCGACTGTGGCCGAGTATGAAGCCCAGTTTTCAAGACTGGCACGATAAGCTGAACACCTGGTGAACACTAAGTTGATGAAGGCTAAGCACTTTCTTAACGACCTCAAACCTCAATATATTACCCAACTAGCACCTCTCGACATCCAGACCTACGCCGAGATGGTGAAGAAAGCACAACTGTTGGAAGATGCTACGGACTTCACCGACCATATAAAAGGGAAGTTCGTGAAAAAGGAAATGACCTCGGGTCAGTCATCTGCTAAGCCGAACAACGGTAAGAAGCATCCCTTCAACATCCCGGAGGGATCTAGCCAAGAAAAGAAACCGAAGGTCTTCGTACCCAACACTCCAGCCAAGAGCAACTGCAAGCATTGTGACAAGCCAGGTCACACCGCTGACGAGTGCTGGAGGAAAGTCGGCGCGTGCCTGCATTGTGGGAGTCGCGAGCACCACATTCTTGAGTGCCCGCTACTGAAAGAGAATGAGAGGCGCCCTAATGAGCCTAAGAAACAAGGGAGACTGCAAGCCCTGCATGATGAGGAACCCGCTACGGACGGTGGCGTGGTAGAAGGTACTCTACAAGTTTTCTCCTTATCAGCATTTGTCTTATTTGATACTGGAGCAACTCATTCATTTATATCTCAACACTTTGCTGATACCCTAACTGCAAAACCTATATCCATGGGTTGTGAGTTCTCCGTCACAACGCCACTAGGGGAAAAGGAGAAATTGAATAAATACTTTCCATCTGCCGATGTAATGATCGGAGATCATAACCTAAAATCGACCTGGTGTGTATGCCCATTGAAGGCTATGATGTAATTTTGAGAGCCAACTGGTTGTCCACATATGGGGCAAGTGTCGATTGTAAGAAAGGGAAGGTTACCTTTAGTGACTTTCCTAAATTGGCATTATCTGGGATTAGACATAAGAGACGAATGTCACTGATCTCCGCCATAAAAGCCCACAACGTGATAAGGAAGGGCTGCATTGCTTTCCTAGCAGCCATAGTTGTTGAAAAGAAGGGTTCTAAGATAGACGACATTCACATAGTTCAGGATTACCCCGATGTGTTTCCTGAAGATCTGCCAGGGATTCCCCCGGAATGTGATGTCAACTTCTCCATAGAGTTGATCCTTGGAGCTGCCCCGGTATCGCGTCAACCGTACCGGATGTCACCTGCCGAGCTAAAGGAGTTGAAGACGCAACTGATGGAGCTACTAGAAAAGGGGTTCATCAGACCAAGTACTTCCCCATGGGGAGCGTCTGTGCTGTTCATCAAGAAGAAGGATGGATCGATGAGGCTCTACATCGACTATCGACAACTCAATCAACTCACCATCAAGAACAAGTACCCTTTGCCCAGAGTTGATGAACTGTTCGACCAAATATCTGAAGCTCAATATTTCTCCAAGATCGATCTTCGATCTGGCTATCACCAAATGAGGATAAAGGAGGATGATATCTTCAAGATGGCTTTCAGGAGCAGGTACGAGCACTATGAATTCGATGTTATGCCTTTTGGGCTAACCAATGCTCCTGCAGCCTTTATGCAACTCATAAACAGCATATATCGGCCCTACCTTGACATGTTCGTGGTCATCTTTATCGACGACATCCTCATATACTCCAAGACCAAGGAAGAGCATGAAGAACACCTGAAGATAGCACTACAAGTCTTACAAGACAACAAGCTATACGCAAAGCTAAGCAAGTGCGAATTCTGGCTCGAAGAATGTCCTTCTTAGGCCATGTCATCTCTAAAGACGACATCTCCGTTGATCCCTCCAAAGTCGAAGCTGTACTCAACTGGGAGAGACCAACCAATGTCAGAGAAATCAGAAGTTTCTTGGGGATGGCTAGCTATTATAGGCGGTTCATCAAGAACTTCTCAAAGATCACCGTTCCTCTCATGTGATTGACACGAAAGGAGAATCCCTACTCCTGGAGTAAAGAATGTGAGAAAAGTTCCAAACTCTTAAAGACTGTCTTACCTCAGCACCTATTCTTGCTCTGCCTATAGAGGGAGAAGGTTTCTCTGTCTACACCGATGCCTCGGGAATTGGGCTAGGGTGTGTATTGATGCAAAAGGAGAAAGTCATCGCCTACTCTTCAAGACAACTGAAGACACATGAAGTCAACTACCCCGTGCATGATCTGGAGTTGGCGACTGTGGTCTTCACCCTAAAGATCTAGAGACACTACTTGTATGGAGAGAAATTCACTGTCTACTCAGACCATAAAAGTCTGAAGTATTTATTCTCCCAGAAAGAACTCAACATGAGACAGAGAAGATGGCTAGAATACCGAAAAGATTTTGACTTCAACATTCAATACCATCCAGGCAAGGGAAACGCCGTGGCTAATGCTCTTAGTAGAAAGCTGATGGCATCTGTTTCAAGTCTAGTCCTTGGTAAGATGCAACTACTAGAACAATTCGCAAGGTTAGACTTAAATATTGAACATAGGGATGTTCGAGTCTTGGTTGCCGATATCAAGATTCAATCCGACTTGTTGGAAGAGATCAAAGCTCAATAAGATGATGATCCATTCTTAGTTCGCGTCAAGGAAACTTTAGCCAAAAGACTGGACTTTGCAATGACTGAAGATGGAAGGCTAGTGTTTCAAGGAAGGACATGTGTTCCCAACAATGAAGAACTGAAGAGAAGATTAATGGATGAAGCTCACAAGATAAAGTACACTATTCATCCTGGAGGTACCAAAATGTATCAAAACATGAAAAGAACATTTTGGTGGCCGAAAATGAAAAGAGAGGTAGCTGAACATGCCGCACACTGCCTTAATTGCCAACAAGTAAAAGCGAAACACCTGCGCCCTGCTGGTGTACTCAGACCGCTAGATATTCCGGAATGGAAATGGGAAAGCATTGGCATGTACTTCATCATGGGTTTACCCAAGACTCGTGGTGGACTTGATGCCATATGGGTTATTGTAGATCGACTAACCAAATCTGCCCACTTCCTAGCCATAAAGAGTAAGTGGTCGGTAGAGGTACTAGCTGTCCTATATGTCAAGGAGATAGTGAGACTGCATGGAGTTCCATCATCCATAGTCTCGGATCGAGATTTGAGATTCACATCTCATTTTTGGAAAGGACTGCAAGGTGCACTGGGTACTAAACTCAACTTTAGTACCACATTCCATCCACAAACTGATGGGAAAACTGAAAGAACCAACCAAATAGTGGAAGACATGTTGAGAGCTTGCACTATAGACTTCCAAGGATACTGGAACGAGCATCTATTCCTTATTGAGTTCGCCTATAACAACAGTTACTAGGCAAGCATCAAGATGGCACCGTTCGAAGCACTCTACGGAAGAAATTGTAGATCTCCTGCATGCTGGAATGAGGTGGGAGAACAACAATGGCTAGGCCCAGACATGGTACAACGAACAACAAAGGACATTCAGGTGATTAGAGATCGGCTTAAGACTGCTCAGTCCAGACAAAAGAGCTATGCCGACAAAAGAAGGCGAGACTTGGAATTTCAAGTCGGTGATCATGTATTCTTAAAGGTGTCACCTACTCGTGGCATCCAAAGATTTGGTGTGAAAGGGAAGCTTAGTACTAGATTCATCGGTCCTTTTGAGGTACTCGAAAGGATTGGTGAGGTTGCATACCGACTGGCATTGCCACCGGATCTGGCATGTGTACACAATGTGTTCCATATCTCCATGATTAGGAAATATGTCTATGACCCTACCCACATCATTCGCCACGGGAAGTTGGTGTTAAACAATGATGTGACATACGAAGAGAAGCCAGTCAAGATACTGGAACAGAAGGTACAACAGCGTAGGAACCGTTCCATCCACGTGGTTAAAGTCTTATGGAATAACCGCAGAATGGAAGAAGCCACATGGGAACCGGAAGGAATCATCAGACGAAACTACCCCGATCTTTTCGGTAAGACATTTCCTCCCTTATGATCATATGAATTTGGGGACCAAATTCTTTTAAGAGGGGAGGATGTAGCAACCTAAATTTTTAGAAAATAAAAATTTAATAATTTATAAAAAAACAATTAGAAAAGTGAATAAAAGAAAAATAAATAAACTCACTAAAAGAAAAGAAGTGATGGGCTTTATTAAATTAACCCAATAGAATTTAGTGGGCCAAAATAGAAATTTTTAAAAGGGGAATAATAGAAAAATACCCTAAATTTGCAACCAAAATAATGCTTAATTATAAAAGTGGTATTTAATGCATTAAGAAGGAAGTTTGAGTTGGATTTGGAATCCTAAACCTAACCCAATTGCTTGGCCACGAAATCCCCTCTCTCACAACCCAATTTGGAGATCTCTTGCTTAAAAAGAGGATAGGAAAATAAGAAACTCGGAATTTAATGGGAATTAGACTTAAACTAGGAAATGGAATTAGGGGAAGCTTAAATACTTCTCTAAAACCCTCATGGCCGGCCCTAGCTCATGCCAAGAGGTTGTTGGACCAGAAGGAAAAGCCAAGAGGAGGAGAAATCGTGGAGAGGAAGATCTATCAAAGCTTCTTCCCGAGTTTTTCACCTTCAAACCCTAGAAGAGGAAAAACGTGAAAGGTAGGCATTCTCACGAGCATAAAACCTAAAATTTTGTCTGTAGGTTGTCCCAATCATATGGAACTATGCCCTCTGATTTCGTATTTTTCCATCAATACAGTCTTTTGTTCTTGAATTTTGAAGTTCTGCAATTTACATGACCCCGAACCCTCTTCATACGTCTTGATCTCCATGTATACTATACCTCAGGCCTCGAAAAATTTATTGGAGGTACTGATGGATGTTAGCTTTATTTTTCCTCTGAAAGCCCTAATTTTCATCTAACCTAGTCGGCAAATTAATTCTTGTACTCCAACTGATTACTGTCCCATGTTCTTCCTATTTAACGTGACTGAAGCATGCCGAAACCTTTGTAGTTTTCAAATTCCTATTTACTGCATGTACTTTGGCTGGTCTAGAGTCGATTACAATTGATTTCATGATTTTTCATCTACTGTACGATTTGTTCTAATTTCCTGAAGCACCCTGTGTCAAATAGGGTAAGCTTGGACCGCAATCCAAGACATGTCTGACCCCCTGTCGGACTCAGGCACAGGCCCTGTGAATGCGATGGCCCGATAGGCCACGTTCAGAGGTCTTGTCATGACAGCATCAACCGTCATGAACTGAATGTGACGGGCACTACCGTCGCGATCCGTGCGCCTGTCCTGATCGAACCGTCACGATCCTTGCAAGACCACGTCGCGATCTGTGAACCTATTATGCTGGACCTATCGCGATCTATACATGGTCCTGTCGTGTTCTGTCCTGAGCCCATCGCGACCCTTACTGGGCTACGTCGCGATCTCAGTTTTTGGCCCGAAAACCAGTCTTTTGCAAGTCTTGTTGTTCCACCATAATCCCCATATCATGTTAAATGTCTTGCACACAGAAAAATGAAATGTTAAACTATTGAATATATCTTAAGTAATTCAAGTTAATCACATGACCTATCATATACCATGATTTCCCTTAAACATTGCACACACTTTGAAACCATCCAAATATGGCTTAATTGGCATAAATATGATGCATAACATATCTGGTAATTATTGTAATTAATTGCCTTATTTTAAAAAGAACTTGTTTATGACTCTTGCGATGTTTTGGAACACCGATACCGATGCTCCACTGTCCTAGAATTCCTCTAGAACGTCGAGCACTTGTTTCTATACACACTCGCTTGACTTGGACAAACTCTCCGTCAGATATTCCTTCTTCCGGACTAGTGAGTCTTTGTTCAAGGCCTCCGTAAGTCTCCTCTGTCCATGGATTCCCACATGGTCGATGAGCCGGTTGTACCCTAACACCTATTACGCCCTTTAAGGATCAATACGATCCAAACGGCCATTAGAAGTTCACTCTCATCTTGAATCACGCCGAACCTCTAGACCTGTGCATAACAAGGACAGTGGTAGGGTCGTGAATTCCACCTGACTGCCAACACCAAGTGCGCGTGTTGTGCAACTGTTACTATTGCCCATTTACTCGACGTGTTATGTGAAATGTCTACTAGCTCTCATCTATAGTCTACTCGCTTATCTATTCACGTTCACTCTGCTATCTCGTCTATTCATCTAGTACTCTAATCTATTTCTTGGTACT
The DNA here is from genome assembly GCA_014218235.1 of Colocasia esculenta. Taxonomy (NCBI): domain Eukaryota; kingdom Viridiplantae; phylum Streptophyta; class Magnoliopsida; order Alismatales; family Araceae; genus Colocasia; species Colocasia esculenta. Next base: position 78,967,882 of record CM024762.1, read on the forward strand.
CTATATTGGCTATTAACTGATTGTCTAAAGATAAACAATATAACCAATGCCTGGTAATATATAAAGGGCCCGATCTGGTCCTGGGATGTGCGCCCGAAAGTGCTATTTGCCCATGGGAGTTAAATAATCAGAGCGTTGGCATTACACTCGAGTGCTATCTATCTCGACTATCTAAATGACAATAAAAAGTGCTATATTCTCTTGTTGTCTATTGACAAAAAGTGCTATACTATACTCGTTGTGCTATTGCTATACTTGGTGCTATTTGTGCTATGGCCATCCTGCTATTTTTGAGCTATTCCCGACACATGCTATTTTTAGAAAGTCTATATTTGGAAAGTCTTGCTATTTAGATCATGTGCTATCCTGCTATCTTTTACTTGACTCTCTCGCTCTATCATTAGTTACTCTGCTATTTAATACATTAATTATTTAAAGCCTGCTTGACTATTGAGATTTAAGTCCTACTAGGCGTTATCGCTCACCCTGCGTTATTTATCGTTGTGTCCTCAGGTGAGACCGAGGATGAACTATACACTCAAGAGGACGGGAACGACTGGGAGTGATGTCACGAGTACCCTAGTGTCCTAGAGATTATGTTAGAGTTTTAGTTTAGTCTTTTACTCTTATTTCAATGTAATTGGGCCCTATAGAATAGCTCTGATATTAGTGGTTGTAACTAGACATTTGAAAGTTATTAATGAGAAGAATTATCTTTAGTATTATTCATTGTGTAATGATTTGATGTCTAGTACTTGCTCTGTACCCGTTTACTTGCAACTGCCTCGCGTACCGATATTCCGCATCGGGGTGTGGCAGAAGAGAAGGCTAGCAGTTGCTGGATGTGTATGTCCTTGAGGGGGACTATACCTTCGGTTAGTGAAATCTCAAGTAGTTTCTTGGGGACTGAACGTAGGACTCCTGGTAATAGGAGGTCCGAACAAGGATACAAATCCTTGTGCTTTTTATGTGATTGTTTTTATCTTACTTCCGATGTTCACTAACTCTAACACCTGCACTTAGTGTGTTTCTGTCTGAAGTTATTTTACGCAAGAAAAATTTAAGATTATTCTTGAAGCAACCCATTCATACCCCCCTTTGGGCTTGCAACCTAGTCAACAAGTGGTATCAGAGTCAAGTCTCTTCAAGTAAGTAGATCTCACGATTCGAAGAGCAAAGATAAATGGCAGCCCAAGGTTATGCAGAGGGACAATATGTCAACAGGCCTCCACTATTCAATGGAGAAGATTACAACTACTGGAAGACAAGAATGATGTTTTTTCTTCAAGGTCTTGACTTTCAACTGTAGACGATAATAGAAGATGGAGATCTGGCAGTCACTAAGACTAAAGAAAAGTGGACAGATGATGACAAGAAAAAGATATCTCAGAACAGTAAGGCAAAAAGCATATTTTGCTGTTCACTAAGTAAAAAGGAGTTCAATAGAATATCTACATGTAAGTCAGCCAAAGAAATGTAGGATATGTTGAAACTCACCCACTAAGGGTTTGACAAGGTAAGAGAAACTAGAATAGATATATTGGTAGCACAATATGAAAAGTTCCAAATGTATTCTAGAGAATCTATGTCCCAGATGTACAGTCATTTCAACGATATCACAAATGGCCTGGCTGGGCTTGGGAAAAGGTATGAGACCAGAGACATGGTAAGAAAAATACTAAGATCCTTACAAACTTTGTGGACTCCCAAGGTTACAGCCATAGAAGAAGCAAATGATCTCATGGCTTTGTCACTCGAAAAACTCATTGGGTCTCTAATGACTCATGAGATAAATATGAAAAGATTAGGAGAATTCTCTACCAAGAAAAATGTAATAGTGCTCTGAAAGCAGCAGAGAACAGGTCTAAAAGCGACTCAAAAGATGAAAGAAGCAATGAAGACAGTGAAGAAGAAACTTTTCTATCAAGACGTCTGCAAAGGATTTTGGCTAAAAAGAAACATCAGTCAGGTAGAAGGTATTTCAGAAAGGATAAAATAGTCAAAAAAACTAAACCTATCTGTTATGAATGCAAGTAGCCCGGGCACTTGAAGACAAACTATCCCAACTAAAAAAAATGAACATCAAAAGGAAGAGCCATCCAGAATATACAAGAGATACAAAAAGAAGGCTATGGAACCTGCTTGGAGCAATGAAGATAGCTCATCTAAAGACTCAAGCTTAGATGAACAACAACAAGAAAGGGGCTCATCTTGCTTTTATGGCAAATCTTGACGATAAGGTAAATTCTGACACTTCTTTTGATTCATTTTCAGATTCTGATGATGATGATGACAATCTAGAAGATACTTTTAATGAATTATATAGAAAATATAAATATGTATGTAAACATTTAAAATCCATCAAGAAAAATTTCTCGTGTCCTGAAATAACAAACTCAGATTTAAAATCTGAAATTGAACAACTAGAAAAATAAATACAAGAATTAAAATGAAGAAATGAGCTACTGTGTGAAGATGTAAAAACTAAAAATGACAAAATACTAAGTTTAGAAAACCAAGAAACTATAATTAAGTCAAAAGAGGAAATGGAAATATTAACAAAAGACAATGAATATTTAAAAGCTACTATCAAAAAATTAATTAATGGAAGATCTTCATTAATACTAAAAGGTTCAAGAAGATCAAGTAAGAAGAAATATGGAATTGGTTATAAACCACCAAAAAATGTAGAAACAATTATATATCTAAAAAAATATCCTCTACCAAAATTTGTAGCTGGGCAGAAGCCTGCCTATAAAACAAAAGAGAGAAAAACAGTAGGATAAGCAAAACAATAAATTTTTTTACTTATTATACTCATTGTAATAAACTTGGTCATACAAAGAACACCTGTCCAACAAAACATTTAAAATGGATACTAAAAAGTCAGTCTGTTGAAACTAACCACATAGGACCTAAAAGAACTTGGGTACCTAAATCTCACTGATCTATTTGCAGGAGAGCCTTAGAGCATCTTGTAGACACGCAAATTCGGCTCCACCATGGGCAAATTTCGTTTTACGCCATGATGCCACAAATGGCCTTCATTTTGCCTTGAAAGAGTGTTTTCCCCATCATTTTGGATCATCCTCATTCTTCCCCGGTGCTTCCCATTTATTTCCAGAACCCCTCGGGTATTATAAGCTTAAAATTCATGTCGCAACGGGTATGGCAGCCGCCTCTCTCTAAACGCGTCCTGTACCCCGGACGCGATTCAGGATCCTTATCATGACGGCCTTCAGGGGCACAACCTTATCGCGGCCTGTATGTCGGCTACGACTCAGTTTGTAGTCGTGTCCTACCGCCCGGATGCGATTCAGTGTGGCCCAGAAAGTCGTCGCGCTCAGACCCATAATCATGAGAAAAGCCTAAATCGCGTCCTTGTCAGAAGACACGATTTAAAAGGTCAAATCCTAAAAGCTTCCAGTAGACAAGTGCATTTATAAGCTGATTGCCTCGAAAATTGCCTCTAGGGTAATCGCGTCGGCCATGGCCGTCGCGTTTCAAGTCGCGGCAGCCCTGGCAGACGCGATTCCATTCCTTATTATGGCATCCTGACAGGATGCGATTCAGAGACATTGACGGCAATCAGGCGCCTGTCTCATCAAATCGACCTTCTGAAATGCGGCCTGCCGCCCAGACGCGTTTAAATCTTTGTCGCGGAGCCCAAGCCTGACGCGATTTAAGTCGCGGCCTGCCGCTCAGATGCGATTCAACTCCTTATCGCGGCGGCTGTAACAATTCAAAGATTTACCCCTATAAATTGACTCCCGAGGGTCATTTATACAGGGGGGTTCCAACGATCAAGGCGAAGCCCTGCCGGATTCTCGCCACAACTCCCTCCATCCTCCATCATCAACGCCGCCCGGGCCATCTCGTCACGATCCTACATCCTCCGTCGTCCAACCGGCAGCGCCGACGCACCATTCACATTTGGGAAAGAACCCCCTCCCCTTTCTTGCTTTTCTCTTCATATATCTCCTCCGGGCCCCACGTGGCCCTCCTTGTCTTTTTACATACACACGCATGCATATACACACACACACACACCTATTTTAGGGGTTTAAAACCACCATCCGGTGAGTCCTCCCCATTTTTATCCATTTCATTTATTTATCTGGGATTCGATATTACACATCTCATTTGACTAATCCTTATTTTATTTGTCTTTTTTGCAAGGGTAATCAAACGGAAAATGCCCTCAACCATGGCCAGCTGTGTTCGTAGAGGAAGATAGAACCCACATCATCCCCCGCTCAATCTCCCTGCTCCAAAAAGGTACGCTCGCGATCACCCATTCCATTCTGCACCCCTCGCCGGGTGACTCCATTCGGTGCCCACGTGCACCTGGAGATCACGATCCTCTTCTCACCTTCCATATCCCTCTTTGTACGCGTCTTCGAACATTCATCCCTCGGCGGTGTCTACAAATTTGGCGATCACAGTGGGACTTCTTTTCGCGTTTCCCTTTTGATTACCCTCCTCCCTCTTGTGCCCCATGTGGCACTACTCTTTTATATTTATTTTATACTCTGCAAAAGCATGCAGTGTATTAAGTTTCATTTTCTATTTTTTCCTATACATTTCCTACTCATTTCCTGCCTGTTTTCTATTCTCGGGTTGGCTTTGGAATCGCGTCCAATATAGCGGACGCAACCCAATTTTGAGAACACGGCCGACTGATCGGACGCATCTCGATTTTGTGTCACGGTGGCAAGAGCCGACTTGTCACTATTTTCTTGTCGCGCCGGCCAAGGCCGATGCGTCAAGTTGTCGCGGCGGCCTGAGCCAACACGTTCATCGCCTTTCCCTTGTACGTATATCCTGCTTTCACTGCTTTTCTTCCTGCTTTCCATTTTGCTTTCGTGTGGCTATTTGGAATCGCATCCCACACAGAGGACGTGATTGATAACGCGTCCGGCATACCGGACACATTTCTGTTTCTTGTTGCGGCGGCCATAGCCGATGCATTTCTGCCTGACACTGACCATCCACAGGGACCTGTTCGCAGATCTGACAGCCTTCGGTGGCTTGCAGATCCGCGTCTAGGTGACTGGATGCGATTCAGGCAAATCGCGGTCATTGTACCGGACGCGATTTAACTGAATGACAGAAATGGGCCCTTTCTGCCGTATTTTTGTTATAACTGCTGCATACAGGGCATATATTTTGGTCGGGGGACCTCCTTCCCTCATATCCTAGGCTCCACACACCTCTCTTGGTAAGGACAACCTCTCCTTTGGGCATTCCATCTCATTGGACTAGGGAACCTTTGCCAAGAGCCCCGTACTCCGTACCACGTGGATTCCCTCACAGAGGACCGAGCTGGCGGTACCCTTCCATTGACCTGGGTTAGACATCCCATTGCATGGTGAGAGGTGATCCTTAGTTGCACCCTGAAGTACTCATCTTCTACCCAACTAGGAACTCACCTAGAGTGACACAATATTTTTCAAGCCATTAATTAATTGTGAAACTCCTTAAAAACAAGCGTTAAGCATTATAACTTGTTTGAACCACATATTGATTGATTAACATTTGTTCAACCTTGTTTGCTTATCGCTTTGTTAAAAATGGACCCATATTATCATGCCAATTTTTATTATGAGGACTATGAGGATAATGTTAGATCTCCATCTTTCCAATCTCATGTCCGTCCATCTCACCACCATGAGGGACAAGCTTCCACTTCCTATGGTTACGTGTGCACGCTGTGCACTAACCTATCTGATGTCCCTTCACACCTCACCCCAATCAAAACCCGGCAAGAGCCTTCCCCCCACCAAGACTCTACAGTCCTAAATGTCCTGCATGCGCTGGATCAGCTCACCCCTCAACAACTCAACTTGATTCAATCTTTAGTTGAGGGTGTGACTCCTTCTCCCTCTCCTTCTCCCAGGCACCCGCCTTTGTATATTCCGGCGACTTCGCCACATACCCCTCTATATCCTCCACCACCTCGGCCCCCTGGCCAATCGCACTCCCGTGCTCTGGTCCGAACAGACTGTCCCTTGGGAAGGCCCATTCATTCACGGCCAACCCCATGTACTCCCTCACATGTCCAGCAGCAACCATCCACTCCACTCCAAGATGCTCTTCTCCAAAAAGTGAATAATTTGGAGGTTCAGATAAATAAGCTTTCCAATCCTATGGGTGACCCCGTTGCCGCCATGCCGGCTCTCCCACAAATTTATATTCATCCTTTGGAGATGCCAACGTACTGATTGTACAATGGCACTGGAAATTCGTACCTTCACATTAAAGAATTCCTTTATGAGTCTTCCTATTGGAAACGTGATCCCATCACGTTGGCATATTTATTTAGGAAATCTTTTGACGGCCCTGCGCTCGAATGGTTCTACTCCCTAGAGCCAAGTGAGGCAGGAGACTTCCGCTCTCTTCATAAAAAATTCCTTCAGAGGTATAAAGACCGTGTCAGCCCTTATCTCTCTATCACAGATCTAGCATCAGGGAAGATGGGGGCCAACGAGGCCTTTATACAATTTGCTGACCGTTGGAGGTCAATGGCCACTCGCTTACAGCATGAGCTCTCAGAGTTAGAGAAAATCAAAATCATTATTTCCAACTCTACTCCGAGGTTCAGGCACATCCTGGCCATGAATCAAATCACCTCCATGGAGGAGCTCTACGAGCGGGGACGTTACAGTCAGGCACATCTAATGGACTCCCCGATCGTAGATCTTTTTGATCAAATTAAACCGAGAAAGAACGGATCAGTGGACACCATCCACCATCCACCTCACCACCCTACAACATACACTCCACGTATGCTTCCACAACTACCCATCTACTATGGCATGCCGCCACCCAGGCGTCTGCTGATTCGTCCTCCTCGGACTCAATAACCTCCAACTGGGCCCTACGATGCCCCTATTTTTAATGAAGAGGCTTCCGTGCCCTACGTTGCACCTGCTCCGGCTCCCATGCCAGCTCCTATGCCAGCCCCCATGCCCCCACCACAACAAACCCAACAACCTCCACTTCCACCATAGCCTGTTGCTCGGGCTGAAGTTGCCAATACCGAACCCATCTAGGAAACCACTTGGTGCTACGATGATGAGCCTTCCGAGGTCATGTTCGTATGCCATTTATCTACACCTCCTACATTGCCATCTATTGCCATTAAGCCTTACATAGTTAAGCCTCCAACCCACCATTACACCTCCCATTACGCCAACACCCTTGGCAGCCGAACCCGAGCAAATCTTCCCCTTCATACCCATTACACCTCCACCGGCCATACAACCTCCCATCGCTCTATCCACATCCACCCCCATCCAACGGAGTGGGTGCAAATGTTTAAGGAGATTCAAGCGTCAGTAGAGTCAGCAAAAGGAAGTCCCGGGACCGGGCATGCTTTTCAAAATCCAAAATTATATTCCTCGCATACTGGTCATTGTCAAAATACCAAGCACATTTACCGAGCGGAAGTCCTCCCCTTCAATCATGGCCGTCAAGAGGCCTTCTTAATCAATGCCAATCATACCCATTGCCAACTGGGTTCAATTCAAAATACTCATAGGGAATCTCTCCCTCCATGCTCTCATGACCCCTCACACAATCATTGTGAACCTTCCCACTCTAGTGAAGGGGTCAGCTTCTCAGATTGTGCTTATGCACTCCAATGCCAAATCATTGGCACAGTCTATTATCCAAGGGGTCATGCCCCCTTCCATATCATGCATTTTACAATCTTTGGGCATGGTCCCCTCTTTGTTGCTTCCAACTCCACCAGTGGAACTCCCCACCTTTTTATTAAACTACATTCCAAGGGAGTTGCCACTTTCGCTTGAAACTCCGACGGAAGTCAGCAATCCAATCATTAAGAGCTGCTCAATCCCTCGGAGAAGAGCAAGATCATCCGCCCGCTGGACAAAATTTGTGAGGAAATACCTGGGGGTCAGAACGCCGATTCCCAAGCGGAAGCCTAAACGCAGGGCAGGGCAAAAGACCAGAGGATCTCCTCCATCTTTTTCATTTTCTTTCCAATCATCGTTTGTGCTCCTCAGCACCTTCCCATGGGTTCTCCACATTCCCTCCCCATGGGAGGCATTTTATTTTCATCTTTTGTACAATCCATTTTCTTGCGCTGGGCATCGCTCCCCTTTTTGTACTTCTTACTCTCCACTCTGTGCCCCATGTGGCACAACTCCATTCCGTGCCCCACGCGGCACAACTCCTTTTCATGCCCCACGTGGCACAACTCCTTCCAGTGCCCCACGCGGCACGTCTCCATTCTGTGCCCCATGTGGCGCATCTCCCTCCTATGCCCCACGTGGCACGCCTGTATCTCGCGCCCCTCACGGCCCTCTTGTTTCCTTCTCTCATCCGGCTCATCCGGATTCTCTTCCTCTTTCAGGGCATCGCGCCCTCCTTCTCCTTCAAACCCCTTCGGCCCCACCGGAGTCTCCAAAATCTTTCCTCCACTCTCTCCTCCCCACCTTTAATTGGGTCCTTCGACCCTTCTCGCACTGTTTTCGGGGCTTTAGCCCCCATGTGTCTTTTTAATTCCAACCAAAAAATGTAAATTCTTGTAGACCTCTGAGTCTCGCCCCAACGAAGGGCATTCGTCCTCCCTTTACCCTCCAAACTCTTACTATATTTATCAGTGTAAAAAAAAATCCATAAAAAGATGAATATTTCAACATTGCCATGCTATCATAGTATTCTCGATATGAGAATTCCGCGCTAGGAGTTCAAAGTTCCCTCCCGGGTCATTAAAGTTTGCCCTTAGCATGGGAAATTCACACACTTCACGGTGCCCTAAGCCGATTGCTCCCCGTAGACACCGTCACCGTCACAGCCATGCCTGAATGGCACAAATGTCTGTTTCTCTCCTCTTTCGGCCGAAGTATAGGTAGTAGAGGTAGTTTGGGCGAAGAAACCTTCTTGAAGCACCCCATCATAAGAGGACGTCCTCCAAAATGGGCAAAATCAAAATGACCAAGAAAAATCAAGTCCAATGCATGTCAAGAGTGGCAAAGTCCCCGCGGAGATCCAAATGGACCCAGTCGTATGTGTAGACACCCGATTTTGACTAATGGGTTGAACCACATTTTCTTGTTGTCTTAGTGGGCCCCTATTTGGTCACTCACCTTGAGCCCATCATTTGCCTTGTTTTGAACCCTTTAAGCCATTAAAATGCCTTGAAATCCCGAAATTTATCACTTGAGAGAGTCCTTGGGGCATAATAACTCTTGTCTTATCATGTAGTTGGCTGATAATTCTCAAATAATCTGGATTTATTATCGCGACGCCTCGTGGCGCCGCGTCTCTAGTCGTGACAGTTCGGGCAGTCGCGACAGCCCATGCATTATCCATGCACGTGGGCAATGCTGTCGCGTCCTCCCGTACCGTCGCGTCTTAGTCGCGACCCTACGATACATCGCGATAATGACCGAATCCTCTGGCCTCCATAACTACCCCCTATTTATCCTCCTTTTAACTCAACTTAATCCTAAGGATTATCCCTACCCCTTGGGGCGGGATCCTAGCCTTAGGGACTCTCCTAAGGGTTGCTAAGGACTCTCAATCCGATTTTTATAAGGCTTTATCTCCCATTATGATTTTTAAACCATTTTTGAAGAGATAATGTGAATAATTCTCATCCCAAGCTCTTTATAAGCAAGGCCCCTCCTCAAGGACGAGGAGAGCCTCATTACCACCCCGAAGGGCTGCCGAAATTTCCTCTCACCCATACTTAGCACCACAGCCACCCATTTTGCCATTTTCCCTTCACATTCCACTCCCTAAAGCCACTATTTCACCATTAACGGAGCACGGAACGTGAAGAGGGTGACTCCGACGATCTCCTGGAGCTCTTGCACATCTTTGGAGTCATACCTACACCAGGGAGTCGCCCAATGGGGCTTAGTTTCTTCTTCCTCCCATTCTCCTATTTCTACATGCATTTTTTGTGTTATTTTGAATAGAGCACATTCACTATTCATCCACATTTTTTCCCACACCCATAGGGGTTTAAAACCACCCCAGGTGCCTTCCCACCATGATTCTCCACTGTCTTTCATATTTAGAATAGATACTATGCTTCACGTATTCTAATAGGGCATTTTTTGTGATTTTCTTTGGTTGGCAGGCAAGCAGGTGAAATCTACGAGAAGCTCTGGTTCTCCGGCTGGCTGGAGGACGAGAAGAAGGTCCTTACCTTATTTCTCCCACATTCAGAGAACGCGACGGCCGAGGGTGACGCGACCATAGACGCGTCGACGAAAGCTGACGCTATAGAAGCGAGATTTGGCCCATCTCCCTCAAGGCTCTTTGGCCCATTAAGCCTCGTTTGACCATTTGTTGACCAGCCTCGGATCCCATGTAGACGGCAGCATCGATGGCCTCCGACCCAAGTTGGCGTCCACATCTATGGACGCCTGCATGTGGTTGGCGGCCTGATCCCTGTACGTCAACAGGGTTTACCTGGTCTGCGCAACTACCCCAAGATTCCAGCCCACTTGCACCATTCTCTCGGCCATGCAACACATGTAGCCGTTCCCAACGGGCATATGGGCTACCTAGGCACCTCATTGACCCAGTAAAAATCCTACTTGGCCTCTCCCCATTGGTTGAACCTTTAATGCATGGATTGCCAAGTGTGCAAGTGTGTTTCATCACACTTAGGCATCCAAGGCTCTCAACCCCGAGCTCCACTGTCTATATAACCTCCCTTTGAGCCCTCTGAACCAGCAAGGAGAGGCTGGACGTCCATATGCTGAATCTTTGAGAGAGGAGAGAGAAAATCTTACCCAACCTTCCATCACTCATCCTCTTCACTCTCTCCACACTTGGGACATCTAGGAGGCTTGCTTTGGAGCTGGAGGAGTCCTTGCAAGGAGCTACAACATCAACAACGAGGATCTACACCTCCTTCCCTCTCTCTTCTCTTACTTACTTTTTAGCTAGTTTGCATGTTGCACACACCTTCCCACTCACCCTAGGCACATAGGTCACCTTCCTACACACCTAGAAAGGGGTTTCCCAACCAAAAACGGAGGGAAGAAGGGTGGTCATAGCATTTGGCCACCCCTCTTCTCAAGTCCGCAACTGGTACGAGACTTTCCTTTTGGGTTTTTCATACTTCGTTTTGAGCATTTACCACACTCCCTAGAGTCTAATAGAGTCTTTGTTTTGGCAGGAACGACCCGCAGAAGACTACGGAGCTCTTCTCCTTTGGCTGGCCGAAGGAGGAGAAGTTGAAGTCCCACCATCACCCGCAACGCGAGGCCACTGCACCGACGTGATCACAGCAACCCCTTGGGCACAGGTAAGGCCCTGGCGATCACCAAATCCCCTTTGTTTTGCTTGTTTGCTTCATTTCCTTCTAGTCAACTCAGTCAACCGGAGGGTCAACGTGGTCAACCGGCACCCCTTCATTGCCAACGAGAGTCCGGCGGCGTCCGCAAGCATCCGAGAGATCCGGTGACGGAGCGGAAACGAACCGTCTACAGACGCGACATCAGTCTATCGCGGCGCCCATGGCGACCGCGACACCAGGTCTGTTTCTGTTCTCTCTCCTTTTCCTAGTTTAAGTCAACCATTATCTCATTTTCATTCTTAGGCGACTTTCTAGGTGGCGATCACATCCTATTTTCCATGCTTATAGTTTTAGTATCCATGTTTGTGTCGAGAGGGGAGCACAATCCATGTGATTACACCTTTTGGCGATCACGGTGGGACCTTCACTGCCACCCTCGTAGATTTTTCTGACTGTTTGCTTGCCATGCTTTCTTGTTGTTTGTCACTATAGTGCCCTGTTGGTGTTTTGTTCTTTGTTTCCTGCGCATTTCCCTGCTCTGTCATTGTCGCGACCGATCGCGTTGACGCGACCTTGTCGCGATGCAACGGGGGGACGCGTTATGAGTCAGTGTTTGTTATACACCATGTCCTCTCTATCCAATGCCTATGAGAGCATGCATCTTTGTGACATTGCCTAGATCATGTTTGCTCGTGCCTCTGTCTGTTAGTATCCTGTCAAGGTTTGGGTTTTCCGTTTAGTTTTATTTGTAAGTTTTCAGTTCCTATCGCAGCAGCAAGAGAGGACGCAAACATGTCGCGGCTTGGCCAAACGTCGTGTTATTAGGTTTGCTTTGTATGTTACTGTTTTATCCATGAATCGGTTTTTGTCTGCTTCCTGACTCATGTTGTATCATTATAGAGTCTCTTGGTGTTTCTTAGTTTTGTAGGATAGTCTGTTTGAGTTGGGTTGGTGACTCACTGTGTTTTCGGGCCTCTGTCATTATCGCGACAGCCCGCGCTGTCGCGATAGGGTCGCGGTGTACCCAGCCGTCGCGACTCTGCCCGAGGACTTGTTTTGTCGCCCTGTTTGCTCCTTATCTTCATTCTTGCATACATTTGGGGCATTTATTCCCTTGCATACGCTGCTCATCCCATTTGATCAGGTTCCCCCTTGGTTGAGTGAGTCCTCTCACCTACGAGCATTCGTAGGCTGACTCGGGCCCACCTTCCGAGGACCTCCGTAAGTCCCCGTGGCCGTACGCACGTTGCGGTTCTCCGGGCTGGTTGTACCCGTTGTACCCTTAGTTTGAGCCATCCTCATGTGTGAGTGTGCACCACCCTTAGCCATACCGGAGCACTTGAGTCCATTCCTATCAGGGACCGCATGACCGAGTGACATCTCTTTAATCAATTCATTTAAAAGGTCAAGTTCAAACCTTAAGAAATTTGCATTTTAAGCATGATAACTTGAGTGCTTTGACCCCCCTCCTCATCTCTGTCTTTCTTGTTGTGATAGAGTTTAGGTGTGTCGGTATCACCTTCCCCAAATTGGTTGGAGGGTGTATGCATCATTGTTTAGGGAGATCGAGTCAGTCCCCTCCGATCTTTGTGCTTTATCATAATCCCCTCTTCGACATGGACCAATTCTGGGTCCTTGCCGATGATGCCCTCCCCCTTGGTTTGCTCGAGGAGGTAGCCCAACCTTCCATAGCCACTCTCCTGGGCCATATCCAGCCTCCCTCTATCACCGGGATCCGATCACGTCCCGCTTCTCCTCCTGGGGGTGATGACCCCCATTCTCAATTCAGTCAGCTCCTTCCTCACCTCACTCCGGACCAAGTCCGAGAGTTCATAGCTGCTGTCAAAGGGAAACAACCTTTATCTCCATGGGGTCAAAATTTAGCCCGACCGGCGGATTCCTCTACCCACGTCGCTTCAGCTCCCCACCTTTCTTCGTCCGGGGCAGATCCTACACCTCTCCGTCCTCGGGCCATTCATTTTTCAGAACCGGGCTACCTTCCCCCACGAGATGTTCGGCCTCGATCCCCCCCAACTACATACTATACGGCCGAACTAGCTCCCCTCCCTCGCGAGAGGTCTCATTCATTCGAGCAGCCACGCTCCCTTGTCTCTACGCATCAAGTCCAATCTCCTTCCGATTTCTTTGCGGAGTGGACAAGCATGAAGAAGGAGCTTCATGACCTCCGGAGACAGATTGATCCTCGGAAGGTAGCCGACATCGCCCTCCCATCCTTCCAATACCTCCGGGTGCCTCCCCAGTCTGAGCTACCTATGTATCGTCGATACTCTGGGGTAGGGGACCCCTATGTTCATCTGAAGGATTTTGTCTATGAATCAGCACCACACAAATATGACCGCCATCTCATGGCATACCTGTTCAGAAAATCATTAGATGGTCCAGCCTTAGAGTGGTTCTATTCATTGCCTCCCGAGGAAGCCGAGGACTTCCAAATCATCCAAGAAAGGTTTCTGTAGCAATTCCAAGATCGGGTGGGACCCGAATACTCTTTTGTGGATTTGGTAGCTGAAAAGATGAAGCCAGAAGAGGATTTCTCCACCTATGCTGACCGGTGGCGCTCCTTGGCCGCCAAGGTCCGTTGCCCAATGCCTGAGGAGGAAAAGGTAAAGCTGTTGATCTCCAATGCCACACCAACCTACCGAGCTATTTTGGCCATGAACGACATTTCTACCATGCACCAACTATATAGTCGAGCCCGTTTCATTCAAACCTAACTCAAGGACTCGCCTATACATTCCATGTTTGAGACCCTCAAGGCCCGTTATGCCAAGAAGCCACAAGGCCCAGTCACCGAGGGATCCAGACCAATGAACAAGTAGGTGCCGTTAGCAATCCCCAAGGCCCAGTAGGTAGGTCTCCCTATACCCAGCAAACCCAACAGTCTTGGAACAACAACAACAATAGGCAGCCACCTCCCCAAGGACAAAATCCTCCTCAAGATCAGCGCCAATACTCCCAGGTCCCTCCACCTCAAAATGGCTATGCCCCCAGGAAGCCCAATGGACCCAAGAGAGCCCAATACCCTCCATTACCCGAGTCTATAGATGATGTCTTTGCAGCCCTCATGTCACTAAATGCCCTAAGACTCCCTCCTGAGAAGGCAAATTGGAATATGGCGGCCGATCAAACAAAGTACTGCATCTATCATCGTCATCCGGGCCACAATGTGTCCGATTGCTTCCAATTCTGGGACATGATATATGATCTCCATGAGCAGAACCAGATTGATTGGGCAGAGATGAAGAGATTAATCCAAACTTTAAGGGACCAGCAGGGCCAGAGGCAACAGCAGCAACAACAGAGGCGACAGCAGCCGCAGCAACAACAACAACAGCAACAGCAACAACAACAACAGTACCAACCCTTCCAGCAGCAATACCAGCAACAGCAGCAGCCGGCGAATGATCTAGGCATAATCCGTAATCCCATGCCGCAACATCAGCCTGCTCCGAACCCTCAACCAGCTCCACCACCTCCTCCACCTGCGCATGTTAACCCCGTCATCCACCATCCACCACCAGAAGCCTAGTGGGTTTTCGATGACGACCATGAGGTAGGCCAGCTTCTGGTTATTTCTCACGTCACGCCCACTACTCCCGCACCTACATCCACCATGCCTCCCTCCCTCACACCCCACGTTGCCACCATCACCTCACCATCCTATTCCCCTGTCATGTCGCCCATCATTCCTCCACCCAACAACGTCCCTTTCTCCCCTACACCAGCACCATTACTAGCCAACCCTTCTATCCTTGACACCACTACCCCTCCACTCCACCATAATCTTGCCCTACGGAGCGGGCGAATGTTCCATCGGATGTACCCTAACGCATCCGTGCCTATGCCAGGTCGACCAAGCCAACAAACCAACAATCAGCAGCAACAAGATACAGAAGAGATTGATCCATCACCGGGAACCCAATATGATATCCTGAAGCACCTTGATTAGACCCCTGCCAAGATTTTCATATTAGAGCTCATTAAGAGATCACAGACTCACCAGGATGCTCTCAGGGCCTTTTTGCAAAGAGTCATGGTCAGCGAAGACATGAATCCGGACAACCTACCCTCAGTGCTCTCAATAGTGAACAGAGGACCCACCATTACCTTTTCTGACGGTGAGTTGGCTGCCCCCGAAGCCAGAAAAATGCCCTTATGTGTGACACTCACCATAAACAAAGTGGCCGTCGATGCAGCTCTAGTGGACACAGGAGCCTCTATTAATGTATGTCCACTAAGCACTCTTAGAGCATGCAATCTATCATAACGTCAACTGCAGCCCATGCCTACCACCATTGCCGCGTATGACAATTCGTGACGTGCCTGCCATGGGGTCATCACTTTGCCAGCAGAATTGGGCCCTCTTGTCATGTCTGTGGAATTCTATGCATTGAACATTGATCACACCTACAAGGCCATCTTAGGGCGCCCATGGATTGAGTCATTAGGGGCAGTGCCATCTACAACACATCACTGTCTGAAGTTCCCCTTCCAAGGGCGGATAGTCAAGGTAAAAAGTGTGACGACAACACATACAGTGGAAGCCGTTGAGAGAGTGCTGCCGTCGGTATGGCCATCCAATAAGCCCATCATCTTTGTCACGCCCCGACGCGGAATATCGGAGCGCGAAGGCAGTTGCAAGTGAACGGGTATAGAGCAAGCACTAGACATCAAATCATTGCACAATGAATAATACTAAAGCAAATTATTTTCATTAATACATTCCGATGCCTAGTTACAACCACTAATATCAGAGCCAATCTATGAGGCCCAATTACATTGAAAGAAAGAAAAAGACTAAACTCCAAACCTAACTACTACAACGCTAAATATAGCAATAGGACGCTAGGGTACTCAAGGCATCACTCCAGGTCGTTCCCGTCCTCTTGAGTGTATGGTTCATCCTCGGTCTCACCTGAGAACACAACGACAAATAACGCAGGGTGAGCGATAACGCCCAGTAGGACTTAAATCTCAGAATCAAGCATGCTTTAAGTGTTTAATGTCTTGTAAAGCAGGATAACTAGAGAGAGTAACGAGAAACATATAGAAAGTACTAGTACACGATAACGAGAAACAATAGCACAATGCACGAGAGTATAGCACAACAAGTGTTGATATCGGATTGGCCGTATAACAAGATAACAAGTAAAGTTGCACAACAGTGCACAAGTCACGATAGCAAGTGTTGGTCGATATTCTGTCAACCACGAGATTCAAGTAAACCAATAATTGACTGTTTGATTAATTGATTGCCATAGATCAAATCTTGCGTGTTCATGCGTTAGGTGTATGCCATCACCCAGATCATTAGACCCCCGCGAGTTATAGCCTTTCAGGTGCTCCTCCCAAGGACCAGACCGGGCCCTTATAATGTTGCCTAGCATAGTCATGTTTTTATCGTAGACAATCAATCATTTAATTGGCCAAATAGAGAGTACCAAGAAATAGACGAGATCACTAGATGAATAGACGAGATAGTAGAGTGAACGTGAATAGATGAGCGAGTCGAGTATAGATGAGAGCTAGTGGACATTGCACGTAAAGCAACGAGTAACAGGCGATAGTAACAGTTGCACAACACGTGCACTTGGTATTGGCAGTCAGGTGGAACTCACGACCCTACCACTGGCCTTGTTATGCACAGGTCCAGAGGTCCGGCGTGATTTAAGACGAGAGTGAATCTCTAATAGCCATTTGGATCATATATATCCCTAAAGGGTATCATAGGTATTAGGGTACAACCGGCTCGTCGACCATGTGGGAATCTATGGACAGAGGAGACTTACGGAGGCCTTGTGCAAGGGTTCACTAGTCCGGCGAAAGGAATATCCGACGGAGAGTTCACCACAAGCCAAGTAAAGTGTGTTTATAAAACAGATGCTCGACGTTCTAGAGGAATTCTAGGACAGTGGAGCGTCGATATCGGTATATAAAGAACACAAGAAGCGATTACAAGTCCTTTAAAATAGGGCAATTAATGTACTTTATTTCAATAAATTACCAGGTACATTATGAGATATTTTCTGCAAGATTTCAGCCATAAATGGATGGTTTATGTGTGTGCAAGTGCAAGAGGAATCATAGATAGAAATAAGTCGTGGAGATGTATTTAAAATTATTCAATATTACTCCATTTTTAGGCAAGGTTTTGACCAGGGGTATAACTGTAAAAAGGCGTAAGGATTATTTAGAAAGTGACAAAAATATTTTTATGGGTTTTTCACCAAAATTCCTGTGAAGGCGACATAGGCCAGTGAGGATCGCGATAGGGGTATGATGGAACGCGACAGGGTCCTGTACGGGTCGCGACAGGGCTTACAGATCGGGTACTGGGAACGCGACAGTACACCTGTTGCCTTCTTGATCGCGATAGGTAGGCTGTCGCAATCGGAGCCCAGAAAGCGACATGTCGAGGCATCGCCTTCTGGTTGTCTGCGCCTGACTCTGACAGGAGTCAGAGTAGACATTGGATTGCGGACCAGGGATATCAATTCTTGATATAGGGTTGTTCAGAAAATCATAACTAATTATATATGCGATGAAAAATCATGAAACTAGTGGCAAATGAAACTAGACATATGAGAGTACTTCCAGTAAATAGGGATTCGAGAGAGAACAGGGTTTGAACATGGTTTGAGAATGAACAACGATGAGTAACATAGAACATGACACAGGGAGCAAGATGGATTTAATTCGAGTAACATGCTCAACAAAAATTAGGGCTTTTGGGGTCAAAAGATCCCTAACAAGATCAAGTATTTACAATAGAAATTTCATAGCATGGGATCAAGTATACGAGGAGATATGGATTTAACATGATGTCTCGGGGTTATCATGTTTGCAGAACTTCAAAAATTAAGAACAAAAGATAGGATGGATGGAAAAATATGAAACTTGGGAGTTTCGTTCAAGAGGGTAGGAAGAACCTACAGACGAAATTTCAGAATTTTAGCTTGTGAGAATGCCTACCTTTGGATTTATTTGTCTTCTAGGGTTGAAACTCCCAAAAACGAGGAAAAAGCTTCAAGAACACCTTCTTCCCACGAGATCCTCTCCTCCTTGACCTCTTCCCCACGTCCAGCAACCTTTGGCAACGAGTTAGGGTCGGACAAAGGGTTTATGAGGTGTATTTATGCATGCATGAATTCCTATTCCTATTTCTACTCTAATTCCTCTAAATTCTGAGATTTCCTAACTCTAACCTTCCTTCCTTGCTTTCCAATCCCTATTTAGGCTAGGAAGAGATCTAAATTCGTGCTAAACCATATGGGGTAGGTTTAGGAATCCAATTCCAACTCTAACTTCCTATTTAATGCATTAAATACCTCTTTTCTATTTAGGTAATAATTTAGTTACGAATTTAGTGTATTTTCCTATTATTCTACCTTTGTAAATTCATATTTTTGATCCAATAAATTCTAGAGGATCCATTAAGCAAAGCCCATTACTCTTTTCCATTTAATGGGTTTTATTTAATGTTCTTTTCATTTAAATATCCATTTAGCTAGGTTTTAAATTCTTTATTTAAATTTTTATTTTTCTTAAAAATTCAGGTTGCTACAATCTCGGTGCTTGATGTCAACTACACTTGGGCCTATACATTCTCTTCTAACCGCCCAATTGTGTCTCCACCTGTAGTGGCAATCAGGAAAGGCGTGAACGCAAATGCAAAAGGGTGGGATATCATGTTCAGGCTGGGATATCAGTCAGGAAGAGGTCTAGGTGCCCACCTCCAGGGGCGAACCAAGACCGTGGCCAGCACCAAGAAATTCACGAAGCATGGCCTTGGGTACTCAGAGTGGGCCGTTTTCTCATCTCCGTCACAATCGGACCATGGCCCACTCACCTGGTCCTTGTATGAGCACTTTGTCAAGGGGCCCATCCAGCCCGGATATAACACCACAACGGAAGTACCCAGATCAGCTTATCGAGCTTTAGAGGAACAGCGGCCCAACAAAAAGAAGAGAGCCGAGGAAGATACTGAGGATCCGGATCAAGATGATGTTGTCTCATCAGTTAGTCTGTTGTTTGAAAAATCAGAAGCTGAGGAAGAAGAGCCAGAATTAGAAGACCTTATTTCTGCGGTCAATCGGATGTTCAGCGAAGAAGATGTGCCGCAAGTGGCAGCACTATCCACATCAGCAACCACCACCAGGCGACAGTTGCCTGGATTTCGTGAGGACAGTCAGTTGGATCATTCACCCCTGCTTATACAGAAGCTCTGGCCAGGGTTCTCCCAGCCTCCTACTCATTTTGTTTCGTCCATACTCAATTTTAATGTTAGTTTCATTCCTTTGCCTCTCCCCTTCATTGTCTAAATCTCACCCGCCGCCGTTGAGGCGTTCATTCGTCCTTCACCCCGCTTCATCATTTTCTTTAATGGTTCGGTCTTGTCTTTTTTTTTCCCGAAGCCATTTAATCTAATGTAATTCCGTTTTTCAAAACATCAAAAAAAATAAAAAAATATATAGAAAATTCAAATATATAAAAAAATTCAAAAACAAAAAATATAATAACAAAAAAATAAATTCAAAAAAAGTGTGTGTCTTCCTACTTCCGACAGCGATCCCCGTCACCCCCCTTCTGCTCCTGCTTCCGACGACGATCCCCGTCACCTCCCTCCTGCTCCTGCTCTCGACAGCGATCCCCGTCACCCCCCTCCTGCTCCTGCTTCCGACGGCGATCCCCATCACCTCCCTCCTGCTCCTGCTCTCGACGGCGATCCCTGTCACCCCCCTCCTGCTCCTGCTTCCGACGGCGATCCCCGTCACCTCCCTCCTGCTCCTACTCCCGACGGCGATCCCCGTCACCTCCCTCCTGCTCCTGCTTCCGACGGCGATCCCCGTCACCCCTCTCCTGCTCCTGCTCTCGACGGCGATCCCCGTCACATCTGCTCCCCGGCGGCCATCATCGTCCTTCTTTCGCTCTATTCGTGCCTTCTCCTGGCGGTCAGACATGGCCATTTCGGGCGATTCGGGTGAGGGGCCTTCTGCTCCCCTACACCCCGATGCTATTGCCGGCACCCTGAGGTCGGGTGGCCCACTTCCTCCTCCAGTCCCATCGGGGGACCTCCGCGGCCCTGCCGCACCCTTTGTTTTCCTTTCCAATAAACCTCTAGATGCTTCTCCAGAGCCTCCTGTAAATATCAAATCTAGCTTAAGTTCAGGGGTAGTTTCTAGTAAGTCCCCATCCCCGTCTAGAAAAAGGAAGAGTAGTGGCATACCCCGTAGATATCTCTTAGACTTAGTTCAAAGGTGTGGCGCTCTTCTGGCTGTCGAAGAGTTCGTCAAAGAAGCAGTGGCTTTGAACTTAGAGGAGATGCCGATAGAGGAAGGGCTAGACGATGGCTTTGGGATATACGAAATCGTAGCCGAAGAGGACCCATTAGATGAGAATGATGGTGAGATAGAGGATGCTGCTGAGGCGTATGCTAGTGGTATGAGCAGATTCGATGAACCTACCTCAGCAGTCGATGAACCCACTAAAGAGGTAAACGTGGGAACTGAAGAGGACCCCAGGCTTTTGACCATAGCTTCCGGCCTCCCTCCCGAAGAAGAAGAAGAACTCATAGAGATGTTGAGGGAGTTCAAGGATTCATTTGCCTGGTCCTACGATGACATGCTCGGCATTAACCCCGATTTGGTAGAACATAGGTTGATCCTAAAGCTAGGGGCAGTTGCCGTCAAGCAAAAGCTAAGGAGATTCCTCCCCCACATTGCTTTGAAGATGAAAGAGGTGTGGACATCTCGTTCCGCCTCCGTCTTCGAATGCCGACTGATGTGACCTTCTCCGACGGTGGTTCACGGACGTGCCGCTCCTTCGTTGGTGATGAATGACGGACCGGTTGACCTCGTTGACTCCTCGTTTGACCAAGTTGACCGAAGGAAAACAAGGAGAACCGGAAGGGGATGGGAGATTTCAATGATCGCCAGGGCCTTACCTGTGCCCAAGGAGTTGTGTGATCACGCCGGAGTAGTAGCCTCGCGCCGCGGGTGATGGTGAAGCTCCAACTTCTCCTCCTTCAGCCGGCCAAAGGAAGAGAGCTCCACGGTCCTCTTCAGATCGTTCCTGCCACAGAACAAGACTCTATTAGACTTAAAATAGTGCAGCAAATATTCGAAATGAAAGGTGGAGGGCCCAAAAGGAGAGTCCCGTACCGGTTGCGGACTTGAGAAGAGGGGTGGCCAAGTGTTATGACCACCCTTCTTCCCTCCGTTTTTGGTTGGGAAACCCCTTTCTAGGTGTGTAGGAAGGTGCCCTACGTGCCTAGAGTGTGTGGGAAAGTGTGTGTGATATGCAAATATCTAAGAGAGAATAGAGAAGGGGAGGAAGAGGGGGGGGAGGTGATCCTCGTTGTTGTTGTTGCAAGCTCCTTCCAAAGGCTCCTTCAGCTCCTTAGAAGCCTCCTTGGACGTCCCACAGGTTGAGAGGAAGTAGAGGAAGACTTGGTGAAGCTTGAGTGTGATTTTCTCTCTCCTCTCTCAAAGCTTGAGCATATGGACGTCCAGCCTCTCCCCCTTGTTCAGAGGGACCAAGGGGGAGTTATATAGACAGTGAGCTCGGGGTTGAGAGCATTGGATGCTCAAGTGTGAAGAAACACACTTGCACATGTGGCAATTCATGTGTTTAAGCTCCAACCAATAGGGAGAGGCCAAATGGGATTTTTACTGGGTCAAGGGACTGCCAAGGTGGCCCATATACCCGTTGGGAACGGCTATGTGCGTTGCATGGCCGAGACAAGGGCGCTAGTGGGCTGGAATCTCAGGTTAGTTGCGCAGACCAGGTAAACGCTCTTGACGTCCATGGATCACGCCGCCAACCTCATGCAGATGTCCATCGAGGTGGACGCCAACATGGGTCAACGTCTAGGGGCATTGCCGCCAACCTGTAGTCGGCGACAGTCGATGCTGCCGTCTACATGGGATCCGAGGCTGGTCAACACATGGTCAAACGAGGCTTAATGGGCCAAATAGCCTTGCGGGAAATGGGCCAAATCTCGCGTCTACAAATGCCCCTCCGAGACGTCCGGTCTTGCAAGGGAGCAGAGCGGACTGAAAGGTTGGTGTCTCGGTAAACAAAGGACGCGGAGATTTAATGGACGGACCATCTCCGAGGATAGGAGTTCTAGCAAACCAAACGAAAGAGACAAGCTAGGAACAAATGACGAATCGTCTGAGAGACAAGTGTGAATAAGAGGAGAAAGGGTGATCTACCCGTGTAACTACAACCTCAACCCAATGGTAGGGTCCCTGGCGTGGCCGTGTCGGACTTTGACTAGTTTCCGGCGTGTCTGAGTCAAAGGAGTTTGTAATATGACAGTTGAATCAGGAGGGTCTCGTAACCGGAGCCGTGGGCTCGCTGGCCTAATCAGGACGTCGGTCCCGAATTTAGGAGGCCACGAAGGCAAGGAGTTGGTTGATCTCTCAAAGGATTATCAAGATTCTAACTGGAATCACATGCCTGGAAAGCCTGAAATCCGGAATTAAGCTCGCGGCTGGCGAAGGCTCAAATGAACTCAATAAGGCTGCTTGATGATTTGTTGAAAGCACGGTGGGACAAGTGGAGAATGGGGGCAACAAAGAACCCGATATCAACCTGGATAGACATGAAGGACGAACCCAGTAGGCTACCCGAGCTGGGGAAACCATGGAGCAATCATATATTCGAGGAAAATCACCATTTTTTTTTTTGAGTGTTAGTAAGAGAATGTTAGCAGTGAAGATGCATGCTGGTGTGGGTTGCCTATCCAAAATGCAAGTTAGCACCAGAGGAAATTCTAAAGGCCATACGAATAACTGAGAGATCGCAAACCCGTCACGGTTTTTGGTAAAGGGGAACTCAGGGTTCACGGTCGCCAAGTTATTCGCCTCTGGTGGGGTCCTATGTTAGACATACCTGTAACGCTCAAGGTCGCATGAGCGTTCTGAAATTGAAGCGCGGCTTGTGCTTAAAATATCTGCAAAATAACTCGAAGCACAAGGTAATGGATAATGGCCATATAAAGAATAAGACATTTAAAAACTTTCGGTCAGTAAACGTCCACATCGATGGCCGCCAGTCATAGGGTTAACGTCCTCATATGTTGCCGCTAACCTGGAACTGACGTCCATAGATCTGGACGTCTACTTGTCAGCGGATCAGACCGATAACATAGGTGATGGGAGTCCATAGGGACTCTTCCATCTCCTACCTCCGTCCCTCCCTGCTCCTGCTGCGAACCAGAGAGTTGAGAGACAGAGAAACAGAGCAGCATGGCCTCTTCATCGACCGGACAATCCACAGGTGCGAATCCCGGGGTTCTAAGTGAAGTACCGGGACACCTGAGCGCATGTCTGGCCAATGGAGAGGTAAGTGATGACTACTTCTGCTATTTCCTGGGCTGAAAACGCCCCAAACAACTTTTCTTACAGAACCCCGCCTCCCATGCAGGAAGTTCCCGCATTCCCAAGCCAAGGCCAGGTACGGGCCTTTTCCTGGCTCGTGAATCTGGTTAACGCGATAACACTGGACATGCGAGGCTTTATCGGAATGTGGCATTTGAACTTTATGGTGGTCTTGGCCAAGAACATGAAAGAGATGTGGTGGGGATTCGATGCCTTGGGAGCATTGGTGGAGAGATGGCATCCGCACACGCACACCTTCGTGTTCCAGGGATTCGAGGCGAGCGTGCTGCTGGAAGAGGTGGAGCTGTTCTTGGGATGGCAGCGGTGTCTGGAGTATGATGCAGCGACTCCTCTCCTTCCATGGGAGGAGATCCTCGCAGACATCGTGCGAGACAAGAAGGAGGTGCTGCGGATGACGAACAAGAACGAGATCTTCCTGGACCGGCTGGCCTGGTGGTTGATCCAACATGTGAGGGAGATTGGCGGAGAGAGGGCAACCCGGGGACTGACACTCTGCCTGGCTGGTGTTTTCCTGTTCCCCACGAGCGGTGACTTCATCCTCTATGAGCATGTGGGGATTCTGTCTCTGCTATGGAGCGGGCAGTCACTTGCCCCTGCAGTGTTGGCTCACCTGTACAGCTCGCTCACCACCATGAGCTTAGGCGGACGCACCTGCGGGAGTTTGTTTCTGCTCCAGGTATGGATGGAAGCTCATCTAAAGTTTGACTTCGCTGATGCACAACCTACCCCCTCCAGAGTTTTCCTTCGGAGTTCAGTGTATTGCAGCAGGGCATGGTACGAGCCAGAGGATGAGATCAAGTGTTTGACAGCACACTTGAAGGGCAGAGATGCATGGAGAGACCACCTGGCATATCTGGGCATGGATGAGTTCATTGTGAGGCCACTGTTTATGAGGACTATCGAGTTCAAAGCGCGGACCAGGGAAGACAAAAATTTATGGTTGATTGGAGCAGATCGGATGGTGGCGTATCAACCACATCGGTGCCACTGTCAGCTTGGGATTCCACGGGGAATTCCCATTTCATTCAACGGCATCGATATGATAGTCACCGGAAGAAATGAGAGGCTGATGAAGAAAGCGATGAAGGTTTGGGCAAAACACACAGTGAGCAGGAAGGTGGGACTGGCTGTTCAGGAGAAACGGGAAGAGATCTTGAAGTATGAGGAATACAATTATGGCATCCTTCCCGTTGCTTGTGGTTATTTCATGGCCCGCAGGGCAAAGTGATGTACTTTTCAGATTTGAATAAGTGTAACACAATTTCAGATGAATAAGCAATAGATCTCATTTGTGTTTTCAATTGATTTGAATGGCTTGAAATGGTGTGGAATTGATCATTGAAATGAGATGGGACTGAAATGAAGTCAAAGGGTGTCAAAAATGGGCCCAATTGGTTCTGTGATGAGGGTTCTGTAAGCACTGAGGGCGCCAGATTGACGTCCAGATCGACGGCCGCCAGCAATAGGTAAACGTCAAGAGATGCGGCCGCGGATCATGTGACTGAATGTCGACGTCCACATAGGTAGCCGTCTAGTGTTTAAACTAACGTCCACACCTAGCCGTCTACCAGACTTAGAGGTCTGACATTGAGGGGACATTGACGTCAACACCATGGCCGCTGAAGGTACGTCGGCGGCCAGAGCTTGACGCCAGATAAAGTTAAACGGCCCGACATGGACGTTAAACCAGTAAACGCCCTTTTTTTGAACCGACGCCTTCTCCCGGCGCCATTCCATCTTCCCAAGCGCCGGGAGAAGGAAAACCCATACCCTTGCCCGAGACAATGAGGACCAGGGAGAAACGAACCATCACCCGGGGCCGCCGCCAAACGGAGGAGGAAGAAGAAGAGGTGGAGATGGCTACAGTGGGGGAAGAAGAAGAAGAAGCGGTAGAGGACGTAGTGGAGGGGGACGAGACCGAGGGAGGAGATGAGATGGAGGCGGAGGCACCTCGACGACCTCGGGTGAGTACCCTAAAACCCCTGTGTGAGTGTGATTTGATTTTGGTGAAAAGAAGGCGAAACAGGGAAAGGGCCGTCGGGTTGGACAGGAACTTGACGGCAACATCGGTTGCCGTCGAGTTCCTCCTGACGTCCACCCCTTGCCGTCAAGATTATCTTGACGTCAATGGGCGGACGTCGACACAGGAACTCAACGGCCACCCGTTGACGCCTATCATGGGTAAACGGCAACCCCATTGCCGCCAACTTTGAATAAACGGCCATCGATACTGACGTTAAACTTTCTGTGTATTCTGCAGGGTAAGGGCCGAATGAGGAGCAGGTGACCTGGGACTTGTGCTGGGCATGGTACCACGCGCTTCCAGAGGCCCAGCAGGCTCAGATAGCGAGGATGGGGTTCGGACATCTACTGTCGGTACGCCCTTTCCACTTAGACATACCGTACCTGGAGGCGTTGAGGGAGAGATGGGAGGAGGACTGCAAGGCATTCATCATGCCTTGGGGTCACATGATACCCACATTGGAGGATGTGGCGTATCTGACGGGACTGCCGGTTCAGGGAGAGCCGGTAGTCGGATTGGAGAGGAGGGACTACTATGACGACATAGTAGAGCTACTGGGGCCAGAGTTCGTGGCTGGGAGGAGGAGACCGATCCGGAGCATCCTGCTCGGATCGTTGTCAGAGGCGGTTGGACTGAGGGGGAGGAGGAGAGGACCCCTAGAGTCACTGGATGAGTTCTATGCTGGAGTGCGGGGGGCACTCGACTTAGGAGACCGGAGCGAGGAGCGCTCGGTGCGGATTTTTGCCAGCTACCTCTTCGGACGCCTGTTGTTTGCGACGCAGTCATCACAGATGAACTGCAAGTTCGTGCTGTTGCTGAGGGACTTGGCGCAGGCGGGAGGTACGCTTGGGGTGCTGCGATGCTGGGACATCTTTTCTCTCTCCTCCCCAGCAGCTCGCAGCGCTCTCAGAGCACTGGGGGCTTCACCCCCTTCCTTCAGGTACGCAATTTTTCTTTTGAAGCTCAACTTGAATTTCAATTGATTAACTGCTTGACTGACTGACTTTCTCTTCTTGCAGATCTGGGGGTACACCCGCTTCCCGATGGGGCGCGGGACACTTGTAGAGGGGCGCCAGATGATGGTGCCTCTCATGACGAGGTGGGAGGTGGCCCTGGACCCCAGGGTCACCGACAGGAGAGTAGGGGATGTGCGGGTCGCACTTGACCACTACCCGCATGATCAGGTATGAAACCCTTTTGCATTCTTTCAATTACTGCTGCATTTGATGTTACTGACCAGTGCCTTCTTGTTCTTCTCAGGTGGTGTGGACCCCCTATGTGGGGAGGCGGACGCCTCGCACCCGGCGGTGGCGGCAGGTCGCCCTTTGTTCGACGCCACCTCCTTTTACTGTGCCTCGGGACATGTGAGGTACTGTACTTGGAGTTGGTGGTACGGACCCTGGGCTGGCACCAGCCGGCCATCGAGGTGCCCTCCCTCGGGAGAGAGGGGCACTCACGCCGGCGGTTCTTTGCCGAGGACCGCGACTGGGGGCAGACCACGGCAGCACGGTCGCGTACTGGCGCGATGGAGGAGAACAGGTGATACGAGTGACTGACCTCCAGGACAGCTCGGCTTATATGGAGGACTACCAGGCACGATACGCCGGGCGACTCCGACTTGACCGACGAGTGGTGAGTGAAACTCCTAACTCTAAGCCTTGGTCGGATCTGAATTTGAATTGATTCTAACCTTGAAGCATTTGGCAGATGCCGGAGTCACAGGCCATCCGCCTCTTGGAGGGGCGACTGGCCGAGCAGGAGGTGGAGCTGACGAGGCTCCGGGCCGAGGTCAGGACCCTGGTGAGTATCTTCAACCGTTGATCTTGAAATTGCCATTGATTTGATTCAATTTCTGACCAAGATTTTGTGCATGCAGAGAGGAGAGCTATTGAGGGCACAGGCGAGTCGGGATGCGGGGCGAGCTCGTCCGCCCAGCCGGCCGGAGGGGACCTGGCGGTCCGCTTGCAGAGGGCCCTGGACCGAGCGGAGGCGAGAGTCCGGGAGCTTGAGGAGCAGGCTCGAGAGATTGGGGCTCAGGTAAGACACCAAACTAGTACTTTCTTTCAAAGTCTATTGAATGTTCTAACATGCTTGCCCCTTGACATGCAGCGGCAGGGAGGAGATGTGGCTACTCTCCAGGCACAGATGGAGAGTTTGCGGCTGGAGTTAGTGAGGGTGGAGGGTTGCCTGCTCGAGGCACGGGAGCGGGAGAGGGAGGCGAGAGACCGCGAGCGAGACGCGGACAGGGCTCGGGCGGACATTGCGAGGGATTATGAGATCTTGAAGGATCGGGTCCTTCGGAGGCGCCGGGAGCAGCAGAGGACAGCCTAGCGAGAGGCCCCGGCGAGGACCGCGTCGGCATTCGCCTCCCTAGATGACATCGTGTCACTAGGGGACCCCTCCGTAGTGCGAGGAGGGCTGCCGCGGCCAGAGGCTTCTACGGCTTCGAGACCCCCTCTCCCAGACCGGCGTAGGGAGAGGGAAGAGGAGGAGGTGAGCAGCTCCCGTAGGCAGAGGCCTACAGAGGGGGAGCAGAGAGAGAGAGAGGAGCGAGGCTCCTAGTTTGTACCACCAGGGGTATGCCCCTGTTTATGAGATGTACATGGATTTGATCTTTATAGTGGAACCATTCGCAGACTTTTGTCACTTTTGTGCTTTCCTTTGTGCTTTGATACCTGCGTTCACAACACTTGAAGGAAAAAATGTTAGTGTAGATCTGCTTTAGCCCCTTGCCTCAATGATGTACCTTTCTTGAGATCTGGTCAAGGGCTAATATCTAATTAAAGATGTAAACACGAATTTAAATGTCCGAAGGGAAATATGTACATTTTTTTTTTTGATAGGAAATAAAGAGAATGATAACATATATACATGGTACCACTAATTTTTTTGGGTTTTTGATTTTTTTGATTTTTTCTTTTGAAAATAAGGGAGAAAATTTGGGAGAAAATATGTACAATGTGAGATATATACATCAAAAGACTCTAAGACACATATTCATTACATGTCGGGGTATAGGGTTTACACAATCCACTAAACCACAAAGGTCACGAATAAGGAGGGACGTGCATAAAATCCTTGATGTTGGACATTGCCCCTAGCCTTCTTGATGTTTTCTACTACAGAGGGAGAAATTGGAAGAAATGTATAGAAAATCATGTAGGACTTTGGTTCAAACTACTTTTTGTTTCCAAACCGACATCTCATATCAAGCAGACTTGGTCAACCATTGTTTTAGGGGGAATTTTTCATTTCTTATTTTATTTCTGGGGTGGAGGCACGTACTTTTTGCTACCTCCTTGAGTTGGTCAGCCTTTTTCTGGGTACGTACTTTTTGCTACCCTTTTTTGACCTTCTGGCTTTTCTTTTCCCCATTGAGGCTTGATTTTGACATTTTGCCCCTTGCTTTTATTAGTTGCCCCTGTTTTATGGTGACCTTATCCTTTTAAAAGAGAGTGGGTGGTCCCCTACTCGTAGTTTGTTCCGCTTCCGACATGACCGAGTGGGAAGAGAATAGGGAAATATATTGACCGGATGAGACCGCCCGAGTGTACTAGTGATTTTCTAGCCAAAGGGCAATATCTTAACATCATGTGGTGTGTGAATAAGTCCTACCTCACTAGTGACCAAGTGGAAAAGTAGAGACTTAAACCCGAACCGCTGACAAGTGATGAATGACCGACCTGACTGACTGGCTAGGAATAGAACTTCTTGAGATAGACTGCATTCCATGGATGGGTTAACTCAACTCCCTCGGCATCCACTAACCTATAAGCGTTCCCTGAGTAAACCTCTTTAATAACAAATGGACCCTCCCAATTTTCTTGCAATTTGCTCCTGGGACCTGGTGCCTTTATGATTTTACGCTTAAGGACCATCTCACCCACTTCGAACTTTCTCTCAAGAACTCTTTTGGCATAAAAACGTGCAATTCTCTGACGATAGACTTGAGCATGGTCAGCCGCAATCATTCGTCTCTCATCTAAGAGTTCAAGTTGTGCCAATAAGGCTTCCCGACGTCGATCAGGATCAAGTTCAGAATCCAATTGAACTCTAAGTGAGGGGATGAAGATCTCGTATGGTAGTATCGCATCCGATCCGTATGTCAAAGCATAGGGGGTTTGCCCCGTAGGAGTTCGGACCGAGGTGCGATAAGCCCAAAGAGCTTCAACCAAGCGATCTGGCCAGTCAGCATTGTTGTGAGACTTGCATGTTTTCTTTATGATTTTGATGAGAGTTTTATTAGTAGCTTCCGCTTGTCCGTTACCTTGTGGATAGTATGGTGATGAATGATGCAAATTGATACCATATTTACCACACATGTCGCGAAGCTCCTGTGAAGTGAACTGTGGTCCGTTGTCGGTGACGATGTCCCGAGGCACGCCAAACCTTGCAAGGATGTTGCGCTTGATGAACTTGACAACCGTTGATGCTTTGACTTCTATGAACGCTTCCGCTTCAGCCCACTTTGTGAAGTACTCTGTGGCGGTCAGAATGAAGGATTTCTTCCGGACTTCTCCGGTTCTATCCGCGAGAGGACCGACCACATCGAATGCCCACATGGCGAAAGGCCATGGAGCAATAAGGGGATGAAGAGAGGAAGAAGGAGCATGAATTTTATCACCGTGCAATTGGCATTTAGCACAGTGACGGACAAAATGGGTGCAATCTTCTTCCATGGTAGGCCAGTAATAGTGTCTTAGCAACTTCTGGGCAATTGCTCTACCATTGACATGGCCACCACATTCACTAGAGTGAGCAGCTTCAACAATGCTTTCAGATTCGATTTCATCGAGGCAACGGAGATAGACCCCACTGAGGGATTTCTTGTAGAGAACGCCACCTATAATCTTGTACCGTTCGGAGACACGGCGAATAGCCCGTCTATCGGCAGAAGTGGCGTAATCCGGGAAGGATCCATCTTTGAGGTAGTTCTCGATGTCAAAATACCAGGGATGGCCATCATCGAGGTCGATTTCAGGCTCTTTTGAGAGTGCATTGATTTGATAGAGGGAGATTGAAGTTGGACAAACCAGGGATCAGCATGAGAAGGGATTCTTAGCCTTTGAACAGAGATGGTTTCGGAGGACCTTTCTAAAGGGATGGGAATGGAAGAGGCCAGAGAGGCGAGGGAATCTGCTAGGATGTTTTGGGCCCTAGGAGTGTGGACAAGGGTAAGCTTCCTAAACTGCCGGATTACCTTTCCTACCAATTCTTGGTATGGTTTCAACTTGGGGTCCCGGGTTTGGTACTTGCTGAGAGATTGCCGGAGTATCAACTGCGAATCTCCAATAATTCTTAATTCCTTGACTCCGAGCAACAACGCCATCTTCAACCCAACTAGGAGAGCCTCATACTCGGCCACATTGTTCGTGGCACGGAAGGTTAATTGGTAGGCGTGCGGGATGACTACCCCTTTCGGTGAGAGGAGGACTGCCCTTATTCCACTCCCTTTGGAATTTAAAGCCCCGTCGAAGTAAAGCACCCATGAAGGCTCACCATCGATGATGGCTCCTAACTCTTCATCGGGAAAGGTTTGTCGACAGGAGAATACGAAGGTAAGGGGTGATGGGCTAGGTGCTCAGCTATGGCATGCCCCTTGATTGACTTCTGGTTGACGTAGGTGATATCAAACTGATTGAGAAAACTTTGCCACCGCATCAACCGCTCAGTTAGGACGGGCTTCTCTAGCAAGAACCGAATTGGATCCATTCGTGCCAGAAGTTTCACTTCATGCGCCAGGAAATAATGCTTCAACTTCTGGACCACCCAGACGACGGCTGCACATGTTCTTTCCATGGCGGTGTACCTCTTTTCAGCTTCATTGAACAATTTGGATAAGTAGTACACCGCTCTCTCCTTCTTCTCGTCGTCGTATTGGGCCAAAACTGCTCCAGTTGAATCTTTAGTAGTTGATACATAGAGCAATAAAGGCCGACCCGGGACCGGAGGAGCGAGAACAGGGGGATTGAATAGGTAACTCTTCAACTCATCAAAGGCCTTTTGACATTTATCGTTCCAATCAAATTTTGCCTCTCCTTTTAGCATCTCGTAGAAGGGCTTACAGCGGATTGAATGCTGGGAAATGAATCTCCTAATGAATTGAAGTGTGACGACCCTCATTATACCGGTACGGTTATACCAACCCACGTCGGTATAGTAAAGGTTATCACAGTGGGACATTTACCCAAACACTATCACATGATTGAGATATACACAAATATAGACACAGAGTCGCGGAAGTAAAGGACTAACTGTCATCACATTTCATCATCTACATTTCTCATACATGATCCATATAGCAAATTAAAGGACTAAACTTTCATAATTGAAATTAAACCAAACTACATTGTCCACAAGATTAAAGTTCTACATTTAATACATAATTTGTCCACACTTACATAAATGATAACTCTAATACAAGCTACACTTTACATACTATGAAACAAAAAGGAACACAACGCCAACACCACAAGCTACTCTCCACGCTCGGAGTCGCTCCCCACGGTCTCCTCCAAAAGTGTGTCACCAACTAAACCTGTACGCCGAATCAAGGAGTGAGTCTAAAAGACTCAGGAAGTAACTCCATACACATCATTCATGAATACATCATAGTAGGTTCTACTATCCCAATTTGCACGACAATCATACAGCATGCTTGAACATCAATAAGAGACAACCTATCATGGTATTTCTACAAAGTCAAAACACATGGTACATGGTTTAAGATGTTTCACATAACACTCCCTATCACATGCTTTCTACTCATTTAATCACATGAAAACTACACTTCCAATTTGACTATAACATGATGGCAATTTACATGGAATTAGAAATATCATAGCATGAATTATCGTCTCATACTCTAACACATTCACTTCACATGGTTACACATTCCCATATTTCACATGGTTCATTTTTCAAACATTTCACATGTACACAATGTTCACATTCTAACATGAATAGTTCACATGATTTCACATTTCACATTCACATGTTCACATATACACATTTTACACATGCTCACATTCACATTTCACAATTTATTTGCCGTGACACATGGTCCAAACCACCACTAGAAGGACACATCACATACACATAACACATAGCACATCACCTAGGCAATACAGTGATGACTCTTGGCACTGCGCAGACCGGGAGAACACGTCTCCACCCTAACCAGTGGTACTTGTCCACCTCCAGGATTTCATCCTAATGCCCTTAGGATATCTTAACACATTGAACCTTCTCATGGGAACCTTTCCATGATACGGTTCCACAGCCCTCTATGGAAGCAGTGTCACATACGGCACTTTTACACATTACACATTCCGATTAACACACGTTTTACATATGATATTCACACTTTCTTATTTATGCACATGGTTCTGTTCTTCCCTAGCACGATGCCACTAATAACAGAAATCAAGCATTTAGTAGCTCTCGTGGATTAATTGTAATACACCTCATTTAACCTTAATCATGGTACATGTATTTATAACTCATTTTCACATGGAAATCTCATAGTGTAGGCTACTGTTATCCAATTTTTCTGAAAATTTAACCACATGCTGTTTTCGGGTATAAGAACACACATACAATTTTCACATTTTTCTGATTCACATGCATTTATAGAAATTAAAACATTCACTTTCATGCCATTCATAAACTAAGTTAACATAGAACATGACATGGGTTTCAGGTTTGGTCATGCACAGTCATGAACCACACATACATATTGGCACAAGAAAATTTTTCCCACGTTTATTTCTCATCGCACGATTTACTAAAATTTTCACAAGGTCTACACATGCTTTCTATCTCTCATTGTAGGAATTATAAAAATTCACATGAATATGGGAAAATTCCCAAATTTGTAAGGCATGGACTGATACATATATATATGGTTCATAAATTCTACAGCATTTAATTCCTCAGAAATCATGGGAACACATTAAACATGCATAATCTCTCTTCTACACATGCCTTTCAATAATTCTAATAAATTATGCCATCTACAGAAAAATACAGAAATTTTCACACACATCAATTATCTATTTTACATAACATATAAAATTTACATTATATTCTCATGCGTAAAAATCCAGAAATTAAAGATATAGGGCAGAACAGTCCACTGTTCTGTCAAGAAGAACTCAACGGCATAGTCTGGCCGTCAAACAAAGTAAACGGCAATATCGTTGGCCGCTGACTCAAGATCTCAACGGCAATAGATCTGGCCGTCAAGTTTGGACCTGTGTAAAAACACAGTCCGAGCTCTAAAGAATGGTGAATGTTGGGGATCCAGGACACGAGGAAAATCCATAAAAATGATAGAAACCTCCTAGACACATACATGGACAAGGTGGAAGGGTTACTTGCCTTTGGAAAAACTCCTAAAGGATCAAATTGGTTGGAGAAGCTCTCCTTGGGCTGTCCCAAGAAGCCTCCAAGATGCCTCCACTCCGGCCTCTGTGATGCTCCCCTCTGAAATCCAGGGTCGGGGATGTGTAGCCGGATGTGTTGTCTCCCTCCTTGTCGAAGTAGATCTCCAGGTGAAGCCTTGGATCGCCGGATCAAAGCCTCCAAACTCTATGTTTTCTCACAGGTTCTAGGGTTTTTTTTTTTGTTTTTCTCCTTGCAAAGAGCCAAGAGAGCTCTTTGGGGTTGCAACAAGGGCTCTCTTAAGAGAGGACCCTCTCCCCCGCACAAGAGTCGGTTGGAAGGCCAAGGAGCCGTTGGGGAGTGGTTGGTATCTCCCATCAAGGCATGGCACACCATGCTGCTGCAGACTGGCCTATCATGACCTAGACGTCCACCTATATGGCCGTCTACTTAATAATCGACGTCCACCTATATGGACGTTAACAATAAGTGAACGTCCTTCATGTTGACGTCGACTAACCCTTCGGCCAGAACCCAAAACATGCAAAACCCTAATTTCTCCTAAGTTCATGCATGCAATACATAGGGTGTAATGCACACCCTCACTATGTCCCGAAATCAGCCGATATGTATATATATATACAACCAAGTATATACATACATTCATAAGTACACACAAGATAATGTATACATAATACTTACACGATAATGCATATACATACACAAGCATAAAATTGCACAAAATAAATTAATAAGGACAAAATTCGGGGCCTTACATGAAGTCTGCCAATTAGCCCTCTAACTTCTCTGATATTCTTAGGAGGAGGCATTTCGATTATTGCTTTGGCCTTATTGGGATCAATCTCAATCCCCCTTTTGCTAACTATGAACCCAAGCAATTTCCCCGAAGAGACTCCAAAGACACACTTCTTGGGGTTCATTTTAGCTTATGTTCTCTAGACCGTTGGAGAACCGCCCGGAGGACGTCAGCATGGCCATGTCGAGTCTTTGATTTTACCAAGACATCGTCCACATAGACCTCCATGTGCACATGCATCATGTCATGAAAAATTGCCATCATTGCCCTTTGATATGTTGCTCCTGCGTTCTTCAATCCGAAGGGCATGACGACGTAACAATAGGTCCCCCAGGGTGTTGTGAAAGAGGTTTTCTCCTGGTCTTCCTCCGCCAGACGGATCTGGTTGTACCTCGAGAAACCATCCATAAAAGATAACATTTCAAACTGGCAGTGTTGTCCACTAGGACATCTATGTGTGGGAGAGGGAAATCGTCCTTTGGGCAAGCACGATTAAGGTCTCGGAAATCTATACAGATCCTAACCTTACCGTCCTTCTTCATTACGGGGACGATATTAGCTACCCAATGTGGATATAGCACAACCCTGATGAATTTGGCTTTATGCAATTTGTCAATCTCCTCTTTGATCTTGAGTGCTAGCTTGGGATGTAGCCTCCTTAGCTTTTGTTTGACGGCGGTTGCATCGGCTTTTAGGACTAACCGGTGTTCGACCAAAGAGGGTCGAGTCCCGGCATGTCCTTGTAGGACCAAGCAAAACCGTCGGAGAATTCTTTAAGGATAGCTACCAACGCATGCTCTTCTTCTTCACTCAAGTTGGCACTGACTAACACTGTCTTCAGGGATTCTTTGGTGCCAAGATTGACTTCTTTAGTAGGTTCGTCTGCAGCCGTGGTGGGCTCGTCGAACCTCTTTGTGCCATCCACATAGGAGCTCACTGGGTCTTCCTCTTCTTCTGACCAGATTCTCCTAACCCATCTTTCTCACTGAAATCTAGCAGATAGACTCCTAGACCGTCATCTACAGAATCACCTTCTTCAAAGTCTGTCTCCACGAGGGCAGGTTCCTCAAGAAATTCCGGGACTTGACTCAATTTGGCACACCTCTCGGCCAAGGCCATGACATACCGGGAAGGAACTTGCCTACCTTTTTCTTTGCGAATGCATGGTTGAGAGGGACCAGACTCTCCTAATCCTGACTCTAGACTGGACTCTAAGCCTGACTCTAAACCCAAATCTAAACTAGGATCTAGACTGCTATGTACAGGACAACTATGTACATGGGAAGGGGTCCCAGAGGAGTGAAAATCTAATGGGGAGAGCGTCGGCCCTTGGCCGAGCAGAAGAGATTCCAAAGAGGAAGGGTGCTCAATGGAGATCTCGCATTTCCAACTTTGATAATTGGCGTTTTTTTTTGGGAATCAAGGCCAAGAACCATGAGTTGCTGACTCAAGGCGGCCTCGACTGGATGGATGAGAGATAGAAATGTTGATAGAGATGGAGTAGATGCGGATGGAA
The DNA here is from genome assembly GCA_014218235.1 of Colocasia esculenta. Taxonomy (NCBI): domain Eukaryota; kingdom Viridiplantae; phylum Streptophyta; class Magnoliopsida; order Alismatales; family Araceae; genus Colocasia; species Colocasia esculenta. Next base: position 79,004,338 of record CM024762.1, read on the forward strand.
GATTAGAAGCAGAAGGAGATGAGGGTAGAGATGGTGAAGAGGGAGATTCGGATCCAAAGAGTGAGAGGAGCCTGAAGTCATCACAGACTTCCTCTATTTCTGCCATTTCCTTTTCTGCTTCCTCTTCTTCTTCCTCACTCTCAGAGCAAGGCAATTCCTCTATCAATGGCTCTCGGGTTCCCAGTTGGGTGGCCCCTTGGACAAAATGTTCATTCAAGGTCCAAGTAAGAGGTTGGTAAGGTATGAATGGATCTGGATGGACGGGTCTGGGTGGAAGCCTAGACCAGCCTTAGGTAACAACCTCCTAATGGCCCGAACACTCTGGATCTGCCCTTGCTTTTCTTTCCTAATCCATGGCCATGGACATAGCCGATGTTGGCCATCACTTCCCAACCTTTCCCTTGAGTGCAGGAGGTTGCTCAGCTTCTCATCAGATTGGGGGTGATGGCTCAAATCACAGGGTGAGGGGAAATCGAAGAGAGACATGACTGGCTTCTTCCCCTTATCTGGAACGAAAAGATGTGGCATCTGCTCTGAGGTGATAGCATTAAGAGTCTCCAAAGTGGGAATGCTCTTGATTTGATAATCCGCCCATTGTAAGGAAATTTGAAACATTGATGGGCGTGGAAGGGATTCCTAGGGTCTGTTCTAGCCAGGGACACAAGGATGGCTTTGTAAGCCGGATCGACATCAAGAACTAGAAACTCAGTGGTCATAGTAACCGGTCCGACTCCCAGCTTAAGAGCAATCTTGCCTTTGGCAACTCTTTTGGAATTGTCGTAGGCAGCAATGGTAGAGCAACTCTTCTCCAGATTATTTTCCCCTAGACCCAGCTGTTTGAGGGTCTTCATCGACAGACATTAATGGATGCCCCGGTGTCATAAGAGTGGAATCCACCGAAACCCCATTGAGGTTTATGGTGAGACAGAGAGGAAGCGAACGACATTCGGGGGTGGCAAGATCTTTGTCCGAGAAGGAGATCGAAGGTCCTTGGGTGAGGGAAAGGATGGCATTGGTGACCCCACTAGGAGGGAGGTCATCGTTAACCATGATTTTCTGAAGAAATTGGAAGAGAGTGGATTGATGTGACGGCGACCTCCGAATCAACTCTAAAATAGACACCCTTGCGGGCGTCTTATCAAGATGTTGGAGAATATCATATTCGGTGCCAGCCGGGGCGGAGGAACATTATCCTCCTCATCCTGGGAAGGCCGCGGAGGTGGAGGAACAATCCGATTCCGAAGTGTGACATGGACGGCCTCCTGAGACTGAGGGCGGATAAGCTGAAGTGGTCTAGTAGATGACTCAGAGGCAGAGGGGGGAGGGTGGTAGTGTAGGCATCTTGAGGGGGGCGGATCAGCACTAAGGGTCTCTCCTCAAGGATGGCATCCACCGAGGTGGGAGGTTCCTAGGACTCTACAGTGGGACATGGATACCACTCATCAAAGCCCTCTACCCCCATTGTTGTTCTCTCCTCACGACCCGGGTTCCGAACAAGTCATGGTGTGGACATTTCCTGGGATTTTGAGGAGGAGGGGTTGCTACTTTGATGATTGGGGAGAGGGTTGCTAAAGATGCTGAGGTCCTTTTTGGTGTACCTAGACTTGGCTATGGCCACCTTGACATCCTCCCAGTTGATTCTACCCTGGTCATTCATATCATAGACCCAGTCACGAAAGGTAAAGCAATTGGTGATAAAATGACCATGGGCTCTATGGTATGGACAATATTGGAGGTGTCAATCCTCGGTTGTTATTCTCCTTTTGTGGGGGGAGTTGGATGGCATCACATGACATGAGGGCGAAGAACACATCCTCAAGAGTCTCCGGGAGGGGAGGATAGTGCGACCTTTTGGGGCCAGGTCGGGTGTAGCCGGAAGAAGGGGGAGGAACAGCAGAGTAAGGCTTGGAAGGATGTGACGGGAATTGGTGAGGATTAGAGGGAGGATTGGACGGAGGGATAGAGGATTTGTTGGGAGGCCTCAAAGACTGGCTGCAAGCATTTACAGACTCATTGACGGTCACCCCCTCGGTGGTAGGTGCCGCGGGAGCCTTGCGTGCTTTTGGCTTTCCTTCAAAAAGTGTGGGAGAGAGGAGTCCTTGATTTGATTTTCAACTACCCTGGCTCTGTTATAAAGATGTGAGAAGGAGTGGAACTCACTTAGCATTAGACAGAACGGAGCACAGGGGTAGTGTTAGTAACCAAGAGGGTTATGGCTTGAGACTCCGGGATAGGAATGTCGGCTCTTGAAGCCATGGATCTCCATCGGTTGGCATAAGTTACAAAGTCTTCATTCGATTTCATCTTTTCTGCCATCAAGTCGGAAAGTGTGGGGACTTGAGTGGCCATGTATGAAAAGTGCGAGATGAATCGCTCGGAGACTATGTCAAAATTAACAAGGTCAGATGCGGGTAGAGAGGTAAACCACCTCAAAGCTTCCCCTTCCAATGACTGTTGGAAAAGGTGAACTAAGAGGACCCGATCATATAACCACCGATGGGAATCCATGGTGAAGCCGGCGAGATGAAATTGGGGGTCGGAGGTCCCATCATACTTGCGGTATTTTGGGGCCTTGAAATCGGGAGGAAAGTAAGCGTTGGGGAGCTTGCAGTAGTTTAGTAGCGAATGAGGTTTAGAGTGGGATAAGGAATCCGCTACAAGCTTCCTAACGAGACCTTCAACCTCTGAAAGGGGAACATATTTAGATTGAATGGGGGGTGCGACTTGGATAGGTGGCAAATAGGCGGAAGGAGGAGTGGGAATGGAGTATGCAAAGGAGCGGGAGTGACAGGAGGAATGAGAGCAGAGACGGAACTCGGGATGGAGTGGCTGGTTTAGGAGTGGGCCTAGATGTGGAGGCATTGAATGAGGATAAAGATGGAGTGGAAGGGGAGGTAGCTGCCCGGACAGTATGCTTTGAAAGCATAGAAATGATATCCTTAGGCGAGTACCGGGACATGAGTTTAGCAAACTCGGGGTCTTCTTGACTGTCTTGATCATGAGTGGGATTGACCCTTAAACTCACTTCTTCATTATCAGCCTGAGAGGATGATTGGACTGACTCCTCAGGCTGGACATTGGTGTTAATCATACCGACCATTTCATTGATATTATCATCATATTCAAAAGCCGGTTTATTAGCCATGTCAACAGGATCCAACCAAGTGTCCATTAGCACACAACCTATGGATTTAAAGTGGTCAAAGTTGATTAACTTTACTGTTTAGACAGAAATGTGTGTTTCTACCAAACAATGTTAGCAATCAACGTCCCCAAAAATTTAACAAATTACCAAAGTTGTGTGTTGAGTTAAGTTGATTGGTAAGACCGTCCTCTCAAAGTTCACTCGAATCCCGGTAAGTAGGTGACTAGACAAGGTAGGTAAAGGTCCTCCTGCCCCGTACCGTGAGGGAATCCACGGAATTTAGGGACTTATAGAGTTTTCTTCGGAGCCAACCCGATTTACCCGAGCGGGAATCCCCGAGTAAAAGGTTGTGAACCGAAGAAGGGTGATCCTAGAAATGTGAGGGGAGGCTAGAAAAGAGGAGAAGAAGACCCCCTGGAGACTGAGAACTGTTAGTGACAAATAGTAAGCAAACAAAAAATAAAAACAAGGCAAAACAAAAGAAAACAGAGAAAAACAGGTTTCTGTAAACTAAACGGCAACAGTTGACGCCAAGTTTATCAGATATAAGTAGACGACGATATCGACGGACGCTAACCACAGTAAACGGCACCCTAGATGGACGCTAATAAGAGTTCAACGGCAGGAAGACTGGACGTTTACCTGGGTAGGCGGCAAGATCGCTTGCCGTCTACCTGGATGCACTCAGACCGCAGTAGCACTGTGGTCCCACCGTGATCGCCAGAAAAGAGACTGTGGACGTCTCGTTCCACCTCCGTCTTCGAATGCCGACTGATGTGACCTTCTCCGACGTGGTTCACGGACGTGCCGCTCCTTCGTTGGCGATGAATGACGGACCGGTTGACCTCGTTGACTCCTCGTTTGACCAAGTTGACCGAAGGAAAACAAGGAGAACCGGAAGGGGATGGGAGATTTCAATGATCGCCAGGGCCTTACCTTGCCCAAGGAGTTGTGTGATCACGCCGGAGTAGTAGCCTCGCGCCGCGGGTGATGGTGAAGCTCCAACTTCTCCTCCTTCAGCCGGCCAAAGGAAGAGAGCTCCACGGTCCTCTTCAGATCGTTCCTGCCACAGAACAAGACTCTATTAGACTTAAATAGTGCAGCAAATATTCGAAATGAAAGGTGGAGGGCCCAAAAGGAGAGTCCCGTACCGGTTGCGGACTTGAGAAGAGGGGTGGCCAAGTGTTATGACCACCCTTCTTCCCTCCATTTTTGGTTGGGAAACCCCTTTCTAGGTGTGTAGGAAGGTGCCCTACGTGCCTAGAGTGTGTGGGAAAGTGTGTGTGATATGCAAATATCTAAGAGAGAATAGAGAAGGGGAGGAAGAGGGGGGAGGTGATCCTCGTTGTTGTTGTTGCAAGCTCCTTCCAAAGGCTCCTTCAGCTCCTTAGAAGCCTCCTTGGACGTCCCACAGGTTGAGAGGAAGTAGAGGAAGACTTGGTGAAGCTTGAGTGTGATTTTCTCTCTCCTCTCTCAAAGCTTGAGCATATGGACGTCCAGCCTCTCCCCCTTGTTCAGAGGGACCAAGGGGGAGTTATATAGACAGTGAGCTCGGGGTTGAGAGCATTGGATGCTCAAGTGTGAAGAAACACACTTGCACATGTGGCAATTCATGTGTTTAAGCTCCAACCAATAGGGAGAGGCCAAATGGGATTTTTACTGGGTCAAGGGACTGCCAAGGTGGCCCATATACCCGTTGGGAACGGCTATGTGCATTGCATGGCCGAGACAAGGGCGCTAGTGGGCTGGAATCTCGGTTAGTTGCGCAGACCAGGTAAACGCTCTTGACGTCCATGGATCAGCCGCCAACCTCATGCAGATGTCCATCGAGGTGGACGCCAACATGGGTCAACGTCTAGGGGCATTGCCGCCACCTGTAGTCGGCGGCAGTCGATCTGCCGTCTACATGGGATCCGAGGCTGGTCAACACATGGTCAAACGAGGCTTAATGGGCCAAATAGCCTTGCGGGAAATGGGCCAAATCTCATGTCTACAAGAGGAATTGATAAACTACACAAAGCTAAGTTCATCCGTGTAGTCCTCTATCCTTTGTGGGTGGCAAACTTGTCCTGGTGATGAAGAAGGACGGAAGAGTGCGTATCTGCATAGACTTCCGGAACTTGAATAAGGCATGTCCTAAGGATGATTTCCCTTTACCTCATTTAGATGTCTTGATCGATAATACAGCAGGGTTCGAAACTCTATCATTCATGAATGGATATTCCGGTTACAACCAAATTCGTCTAGCCCTGGAGGATCAAGAGAAGACCTCCTTCACCACCCCATGGGGAACATATTGCTATGTGGTTATGCCGTTTGGACTAAAGAATGCCGGCACCACTTATCAAAGAGCAATGTTAGCTATCTTCCACGACATGATACATATTGATGTTGAGGCTTACGTGGATGATATTGTGGTGAAGTCGAGAACTCGAAGAGAACATTCCTCCGTGCTTGCCAAAGTCTTCCGTCGCGCACAAGAGTATCAATTGAAGATGAATCCAAAGAAGTGCGTGTTTGGAGTTTCCTCAAGAAAGTTGCTAGGCTTCATAGTTAGTAAATGGGGGATTCAGATAGACCCGCACAAGGCCAAGGCAATCAACGAGATGCCTCCTCCCAAGAACATATCCGAGCTTCGAAGTTTGATTGGTCGGCTGCAGTTCATAAGGAGATTTATATCTCAGCACTCTCAAAGATGTCGTCCCTTCTACGAACTGTTGAGAGGAGGAGTTAATTTTGAATGGAATGATAAGTGCCAAGAGACCTTCGATGAGCTCAAAAGTTATCTTATGAACCCGCCCGTGCTTCAGGCGCCTATCCCTGGGAAACCCTTAATCCTATATCTGTCAACATTGAGGACTCCCTAGGAGCTGTCCTTGCTCAGCATGACGAATCCGGCAAAGAAAGGGCAGTCTACTACCTATCTAGGCTCTTCAATCCTTCCGAGCTCAAACTCACCACAATGGAGAAAACCTGTGCAGCGCTAGTCTGGGTGGTGCAGAAATTGAAGCACTACTTCCTAGCTCATAAGGTGAGTTTGATTTCTAGAATGGATCCTATTAGGTATCTCCTGGAAAAGCCAGTCCTCACCGACAGATTGGCACGCTGGCAAAGTTTCCTCTCTCAGTTTGATATCTCCTTTATCGTTCAAAAAGCCATAAAAGGGTATGCAATTGCTGAGCACCTTGCTCACCTCCCTCTTCCTCATAGTGACACGGTTCAAGAGGAATTCCCCGATGAAAATCTATCACTTGTCTCTCATGATCCCTTCTGGTCGCTCCACTTCGATGGAGCTCTCAATTCTAGGGGACGGGGCATAGGTGCAGTCTTGCTCACCCCAGAAGGGATCACCATTCCTTTGGCTTATCAACTCCAGTTCTACGCCACCAATAATATCTCCGAGTATGAGTCTCTCCTAGCCGGTCTTAAGCTTGCCTACCTTTTAGGCGCGCGTCACCTCAAGATCATAGGAGATTCTCAGCTCGTTCTTCGGCAAGTCCTCTCTACCTATCGCACTCGTGACCCCAAACTCAAGCCTTATCAAGATCTGGTCACGCTTCTAGCCAAGCAATTTCGTCAACTCATCTACATTCATACTCCTCGCTCTCAAAACATTCTGGCCGATGCGCTGGCATCGTTAGCTTCGTCTCTCTCCTTCCCTCGTAGGTGTAGTGCAGAGACTATCACTGTTCAGAGGTTAGAAGCTCCCTCAACTCAGGATCCTTGGTTCTCAAACCTTAGGAGCTCCCTAGTTCTGAAGGCAGAGAAGAAAGAAGCGAAGGAATTGTTGCTTGTTGAATTAGGAGAATTGATGGAAGAAGAGAGGCCGTGGTACCATGAGATTGAGAAATTTTGCAGAGACGATACCCTCCCGGAAGAAGTTGAAGCAGAAGATAGGCGAGCTATCCATAGAGCGGCATTAAAGTATACTCTCGTGGGTGAAGTCCTTTACAGACGCGCTCTAAATGGAATGCTCCTTAGATGTGTGACCGATGAAGAGGCTTGGAAGATAGTGGAAGGATCCCACTCCGGTGAATGCGGAGGGCATGTGAACGGTCAGATGTTAGCCAAAACGATCCTTAGGCAGGGCTACTACTGGCCAACCCTAGAAGAGGACTGTGCCGCCTACGTTCGTAGGTGTGTCAGATGCCAAATCCATGCCGATAAAATCCATGCTCTGTCTTCCTCTTTGCATCCACTATCTTCTCCTTGGCCTTTCTCCATGTGGGCCTTTGATATCATCGGGCCCCTTGGTGATCCTAATGCTCAGATAAAACAAAAATCCTTCATCCTCACTGCTACTGAGTATTTCACCAAGTGGGCCGAAGCAGAAGCATTTGCAGAAATCAAAGGTTCGACCGTGTGTAGATTCATCATGAAGAACATCATTGCGCGGTTTGGAGTACCAGGCAGCCTCGTCACCGACAATGGACCGCAGTTCATATCCCAAGAGCTTCAAGACCTATGTAAGAGGTTGAATATTTCCTTACATCATTCGTCTCCTTATTATCCACATGGCAATGGCTAGGCCGAAGCCACAAAGTAAAGCACTTTTGAAAATTCTGAAGAAAACCTGTGAGTCTAATAAATTCGCTGACTGGCCAGAAAAGCTAATTGAGGTTTTGTGGGCCTACTGCACCTCCATCCGCACACCCACGGGGCAAACTCCTTTCTCACTTACATATGGAATGGAAGCGGTATGTCCACACAAAATCCTCATCCCTTCGCTAAGAATTCAGCTGGACAAGGAACTTAATCCCGATGAACATCGGGAGGCGTTGCTTACACAACTAGAACTCTTAGACGAACAGCGTCTAGCTGCAGCCGATCATGTGCTTTCATATCAAAATAGGACTCTCAAGATCTTTTCAAAAGAAAGTAATTGAGCGTAAGTTTCAAGAAGGAGACATGGTTTTGAAGCGAATTTTCATAAAACCTGGAGGTCCAAGGTCAAAATTGTCTGCAAACTGGGAGGGGTTGTACGTCGTTAAAGAAGTGTACCCGGGGAACGCGTATAGGCTAGTGAATGCCGATGGCGATGAACTCTCTCACCCATGGAATGGATTATATCTTAAAAGATTCTACCCCTGATAATCAGTCTTTTGATAACAACACCAATTGACAGATAGCCGTTTGCTAGGTGTCTCGCTCCCTCTCCTATTGGCGGAATAATATTTATGCGCAATCACATACTCAACACGGTAACCTAAGGTCATTGCCCCTTCATGTATGGTGTTCTCGCTTAGCCCTCGCTCAGGGAAACAAAAGTTCAATTCTCTCCCTACTCGGACAAGGTCTCGGGGCAAGGGGAGGGCTAACCTGTAAACCTGCAACAGTATAAACCATGTGTTTGAAGTCTCAAAGAGGGACGGCAGTTCTAAGAAAAGCATATAGCACAAAAATAAAACGACGAAATGATAAAATGAAGGGGCATGTTAAAGAGTGGTATTACAGTTCCCCGCGGGACGCTCTTGAGCCCGGTCGCACGCATGCCCCAGTCAAAAAAGAAAATGCTATGGCCCTAAAGTCCCTGGACAACAGATGAATCTCACATGTGGCGTACTCGTTGCAAGTCTTACAAGTCAGTAACCCCAACCTCGAGATTAAGTCTTATCACATTTATATTCTTCCTATCCTCCCTAAAATGACCAAACAATCCCTACACTTGGTATGTGTTGGAACATTGACGTCCCAGGGGCAAGAAATCTTAGCGAACCTAAGATGAATATGCGTTGCACATAAATCTTACTCGTCAAAGTGAGATGGAGACAAGACTCAGGGTTAATCGCTCAAGATTAAGAAGTGTTGTTACCAAAATCAAAATTTCAAAAAAAAAAAATAAAAAAAAATAAAAAAAAATCTCAAATCCAAAAAAAATCAAAGATTTTCAAAACCCAAAAAAAAAAATCAAAACTTCAAAAATCCAAAAAAATCAAAAGATCCTCAAAACTAAAAAAATAAAAAAAATCAAAACTTCAAAAATCCAAAAAAATCAAAGATTCCCAAAATCCAAAAAAATATATAATTTTCAGAAAAAATAAAAAAAAATTGTGTGTACATATCGCTTTTTTTTAGCATGCTTTGTTTTCACTGTCTTTTCACCTATTCAATAAGGCTTGGCCCCTTGACAAATTACGGAGTTAGTTTTTATCATTTTAGTGCAAGGGGCTGAGCCTAAGAATAGATCTAACTTGTTCTTCTAAGTGTGTGCAGGAACAGGCATTTCAAAAGCAGAGTACAACGTCGCACTCAAGACTCCCTTCCTCTCTCGCTTGTTTGAAACTCGCCTCTCACTCGTGTCAATCGCAAACCATTCATTTATCATAAATATTGGCATAAAAATAAAAAAAAACTGCACTAAGCTGTGAACAATATGTACATAGATAAAGGGGAGTGGCTCACAAGTCTCCTCATTGTCCACCGCCACTCTCCCCGGATCCCTCTTGCCTATCCGGAGGTGGTAGCATCTCGCCACCACCTCTGCCATCCTGGGCGCTACCCTCGCCCTACCGGCGCCTCTCCTCCTCCTCGTTCCTCCGCCTGCTGGAGGAACCCGCTAAATACTGACCGACGGAGGCACCGGTTGCCCTACTGACGCTCGCGCCGCTCCGGCTCCGACTACGTGAACGGCCTATGTCCGTCACGATCTACTGAAGGCTCCGCGCCAGCGTCTGCTGTGCCAGCAGCTCTGCATGCAGTCGGGTGACCTCCTCCTGGTCTCCGGGCGGCCTCTGCACCCGCAGCGTCGCCAGCTCCCTCGTCATCTTCGCTATCTGTGCCTCGGCTGCCTCCGCCCAGACGCGCAGCTAGTCCCTCTCGCTCTGGGTAGCCTGGGCCTCCACGCGGAACCGGTCCCTCTCCCCCTGCAGCTCCATAGCGTGCTCCGTAGTCAGCTGCAAGTCCCTCTCCTGCGCAACAAGCAATCAATCAGCATTATTTGCAAAATGATCAACTTAGAACCTTTAAATGTACTTACCCGCTTCTCTAGGTGCCTCTGAGCCTCCTCGGCTCTCAGCACCGCCCCTGCCAGTCGAGCCTCCAGGAGCGATGGAGAGCCCCTGCACTCCGAGAGGAGGAGGCACCGCCTGCCCCGGTACCCCTCACTCTCTCCAGCTCACTCCGCTGCACACAAAAGACATGTCAGTTTCTAAAAACAGCTTGAGTTAAATCAAAGACTGAAATTGAACCAGGTACTTACCAGCTCCGCTATCTGCCTCTGGGCTGCCTCCCGATCTTGCACCGCCGACTGGAGCAAGGCTCGGAGCGATGCGATCTCACCAGTCACATCCACCTGTAATGAATTGCCAAATCATCAGTTCTAATCCATAAATCCAAATTCTTTGAGCCGTGGTTTAGAAGTTTTACCTGTTGTCGGGCACTCTTGTATACCTTTCCTCCATACTTCAAGGCGTACGCCTGGAGGTAGGCATCATCGGTGGTCGCGTCCAATCTGACCGCCTTGCCCTTGTGCTCCCAGTTCTCGATCTGCTCTCGCGCTCGCTCACGCTAGTCTGTCGTGTCGTGAAGCCCCTGAAAGCTCCGACCCGGCCGGCGAAAGCGGTCCCGGACGGGGAACTCCACGACACTCTGCCTGAGGCCTAATGAGCGCTGGGTCAGGAATAGGTTCAGAGGTAGCACAAGGTTTAACGCGTGCAACCACACCGACCTACCGAAGTAGGGGCGGGCCTGCGCTAACCAAGGCTGTCCCTCATCACCCTCCCCCAGATATGGCTGCCAAACCACCTGCGAAAGGAAAAGCAATCAGTCATTGGGCAATTGAATCAAGCAAATAATTTAAGCCAAAGCAAAGATTAAGGGTACTTACATCCAGGTAGGGGTAGCAGTCGATGGCCTCCTGCAGGCGCTCCAGCTGGTCAGCCAGGTGGCGGGTGTCTCGGCGAGAGTCCCAACGGCGTGCAATGGGCACGAGGCCCGGCTATGTGAGATCCCCTCTCCCCAGGGCTGGGAGGTGTAGATAGGCCCAAACCTGCAAGATGAAAGAGAAATCAGATGGCAGTTTAAGAAAAATGGAGTTTAAATCCAAGAAAGTTAGAAGAGAAGGTGTACCTGAAGGAAGGGGTAGAAGCCGCTCGTAGACGTCTGCCGCTCTGAGGCGCTCAAACCATCGAACTGGTGCGCTAGAAAGGCTGCTCCCCAAGCATACCCCCCTACCTCACCTAGGTCCTCAAGCAAGGGCAGGAAGCGGCAGTGGACTACGTCGCCTCTCGTGGCAAACACGAGTCTACCAAGAAAGAGAACGAGAAAGCGGCGCAAGTCCAAGTCCGCCTGCGGCCCAGGCTCACTCGCAAGCTCCCTCTGGCTGACCCTGGCTAGCCTCGCAAGGTACTCATCCTCACTCTCCCCTGCATTCTTCCCCGTCTCATACAAGCCCAGACTCTCCTGCAATGCTACCCTAGGCACTAAGGAGGACCTGCGCTCCACTGGGAGGTCTAGGAGGTGCTCGGCTAGGTCGTGATAGCAAGGGTAGGTGTAGCCGCTCACTGCCCGCCCGTGGACTCTGAGCCCTGTGATCCAGCTCACATCCTCCAAGCTGGGGATCATGTGCCCCCATGGGAATGCAAAGGCACTCGCCTCTGCGTCCCACCTGCTCCGCAGGGCCTGGGTAAGGGCCGGATCCACCCTCATTCTCTCGATCCTAAAGATCTCCCCAAAACCCATCTCCTCTACCCGCTCTCGCTGGAAAGGGGGGAAGGCTAGGAAAGAAGCGAGCACCAGTGTCCATGACACTCGAGCCCTCATTTCACCCTGCAAGATTCATTCAAGTTCAATTCAGGCTTTTATTTTGTGTTCGGGCAAAGTCGCGACAGCTATGGCAGCCGCGACCTTGTCGCGTCGGTGCGGGACACCGCGACACTATCGCATCAACCATCAAGGCCGCGATAAGGTCGCGTCTGTCCTAGGCGCCGTGCTGACGCGTTCTCAGGGTCAAACCGGCCGGAGCCCTCTTTGTTTGATCCCCCTTTTCTTGGGCGTTTCGCCCTACATTCGCCCTCCAGGGGCTCCGTCTACCTCTATTCTACTACCATTCAAGGTTTGAGGGTGAGTTACTTACCGATTTCTTGGCCTTGGCCCGTCTCTTTCGCTCCTCCTCCACATTCACGACCGGAGCCATCTTCTCCTCCTCCTCCTCTTCCATCCTGACCTCGAGCACTTCCTCCTCGACCGAAGGCCCCTCCATCCATCGTCGTGAGCTCCTGACGCTCCGCTTAGCGCTTCCTTCACGATGAACCTTCGCCGATCTCTTTTCCTCCTTCCATCGCAATGGGGTTGTCTTGGAGTGTGTTGTCTAGCTAGCAGGAAGGTCAGAGTGCAAGGGGGTCGGGCAAGAGGTTCGAAGGTATGGAAGCTTGGGATTTTGAAAACCAGAAAGGAAGAAGGAAGGGGGGCGTTTGTTTTTGAATCAATCGGTTCATGACGCGTCGCCGCGGGCGGTCGCGTTCATGTCGCGACCCTTTGCGCTGCCGCGACAAAGTCGCGACGCAGCGCTGAGCCGCGACATAAAGGCGACACTCGGGATGGCCGCGTCATCAACAGAGCCCTTGCGTTTGCAGGAAATTTCATTCAAATGTAAAGTCTGTTACATGCTCTAATTCATTCTAAACAATCAAACAATGCTTTCAAATCCTTTCCTAACTATCATCTGGCCTACAAATCAAATCAAATCAAATCATTTGTTCCCTCCCACTGGCTGAAGTTTCTTCAAAACTTCAACATATTCCTTGATCGCACCATCATCTTCCTCCACCTCGGCTTGAATCGCGCTCATCGCGCATCCCTCCCAGTGGACGACGGCGCTACGCATGTCGCGCTTGTCCTGTGCATCTCCCCTCTTCCTCTCTTGAATAGGCGGGAAGTGCGAGAGAAGCGGAACCACCGTCCGGGCAGCACCACATTGGAGGTGGCAGCGGTCCGGGTTGTAGGAAACTAGCGCCCCATTGCCCAGCAGCCTCAAAGCGAGCCCAGCACGTTGAGGAAGGTGGATTGTCCGGCCATGCATGAATCGAAGGCGCATGTCAAAATTCGCTACACTCAGACTTCGGAGGTACTTGCGCCATGCTTGTATGCCCTTCACTTGAGCCGTTTTGCACCAAGCCTGAGTTCCCATGTGAAGTCGTCCGCCCACGTATGCCAGCAGATGGTTCAGCATTGTCTTACATTCTGTGCTCGGGTTCTCCGCCGCCCGGAATTGGATGTGCATCCCCATCCATAGCTCGAGGGCGACGATCGATCCATAGAAAGGACCCCCGAGTGCTGCAGAGGTCAGGCCAGCATAGAGAAAACCCAAGACAGCTTCCCAATTTTCATACCTTCGAAATAGAGTCAATGATGCTAAGATTGCCAAAGGAGATGGCGCCGTCGGATTCCGGGAAGAGTATGACGCCGCAAATGCATATGGCGGCTGCCTTGGCAATGGCGGTATAGTTCGTGGTCTTCCGCTTACACTGAGAAGTAATCCACTGAGCAATTGGAAGAAGATGGACGTGCATACCGCTAGTCATGGAGTAGAGATCATTTTTCTTTGTGGTGATGTACGCCAAGATGCTCCATGAGTTGATCTGCTCCACGGTGTAGGAGATTGCCATTTCTTCACCCCTTTGATAGCGTGGGAGGCCAAGCATGATCTCCAACTCTTCCAAAAGGATCGTCGCTTCAAATTCAGGAAAGATGAACGAGTTGGTTTGTGGATGCCATAACTCCACCATGGCCGTGACACTCTCCCACACATGCACTAGATTGTTGTAGTTTTTGGCCAGCACGAAGACAGTGGACAGCCCCCACTCCTTCAAGTGACCAATAGACGTGGGCGGCAGTAGCTCAAGCATGGGCACCAGCCATGGCATCTTTGAGAATCGCCGTTGGCCAGGGAGGATCTGAGATAGAAGAAGAAACATGAAGAACGGAGGGGAAAAGAGGAGAAAAGAGAAGAGCAAAACAGAACAGTGCAGAAAGTTCAGAATTTCAGAAAGGAAAGGCCACTTACTTGGAGCCCCGGGCGCGTGTAGATGTGCCCCGGGATGGCGGAGAGCTGCTTTAGATCGGCATGCGTTTCCCTAGCAGCCTTTGGGCCGGAGTAGGGAGGGATATCCTATGCAAACGCCGAATAATTCCTCTTCATGGTTGCAAGAGAAGGAAGAGAGCTTGAGCTTGAAGAGCAGAGGATGCCAGGGGTTAGCTGCGGGATTAGCACCCCCAACCCCCCTATTTATAGAGTCTTAAGAGTTAGAAACCCACTCTAATCCCGAAACTAGTTGGTAGGATAAGATTAGAAGAGGTTTAGGAGTCCTAGTGTTAGTCTAGATGTCTTAGGATAAGGGTGAACTCCGTTTTCCTGGTCTTTCCGAGCTCTGTCCGAGTCGCGACGCCGCGATCTGACGCGACCATGTCGCGACAGGGCGCTGCGACGCGATATTGTCGCGGTCATCCAGGATGTCGCCTCTCTACCCGAGGGGTTGTTTTCATCTCTGAGTTGTGTATATATGTTGTTTGATTATTTATAATTGTTGTGTTTGTTATCTCATTGTGTTTGTTGCTTATCAAAAAAAAAAATTCAGAAATTCAGAAATTCAAGAAAGATTTCGTCACAAGTAAGTTAGGTATTGTATTTATTCCCCTACTCCTCGCATTACTATATGATATTCTACTTATTATATCATTTCAAGGACCACCTGGTTCTCAATGTGTTCTGGGATTTGAGTTCCCCTTTACCAAAAACGATGATAATCTAGGTACACATTGTTAATCGTTGGACAGGCCGCTGAGTTGTTTAAGTTCGGGGACGATAGATTCAGGCCTACACTGCGATTGTGGGTAGTCTCTTGACCCATTCTTATTTGGCTTAGCAATATTATCCTTGATATATTTTTTATTTTCTCCCTTTATTTGCATTCGTTTTGATGATTTCTTTTATTTAGCCCAGCATGCATCATGTAGGACTTTGAGCTTCCCTGACTCATTCTTGACCATTGATGAGCTCTTGTTAAGTGCCCAATCATCCTTCAAATTCCAAACAAGAAATCCAATTCCACTCCGAATCGGAAGGTTTACCTCCGAGTAAGTTGTTCCCGTCAAATTGACAAGAATTTCCCTGTCTGGATTCCTTATCCAAATTTCCCTTTTTCTTTGATCCGTTTTGGTTGCGAACCGCTCCCAGGATAGAGTCATGAGTTACCTGCCTGGCACGCACATGTCCTTCCAAAAAATGAAACCTGTAGGCCAATCGGCCAGGGTACCTCTCAATCGAGGGGTTGATCGTCCTCTTCTTTTCTCCTCTCGTCCAGACTTGTGCTCTTCTTTGCATTCTACCCGAACAACCGACTCGGGGCTTTCACAAAGATTCCAATTGCCTGTTAGTTAAGATCGGGTGTCTCTTTACCTTGGCCCCCACTTTTCAGTCTACTCCGCGTCATCTCCGCTCCGCTATCACTTCATGTCATCTCCACTCCACTTCCACTTCGCTCCCCTGCAAAGCGGAAGCCAAGGAGGGGCAATCTGTAGACACCCGGTTTTGACTAATGGGTTGAACCACATTTTCTTGTTGTCTTAGTGGGCCCCTATTTGGTCACTCACCTTGAGCCCATCATTTTCCTTGTTTTGAGCCCTTTAAGCCATTAAAATGCCTTGAAATCCCGAAATTTATCACTTGAGAGAGTCCTTGGGGCATAATAACTCTTGTCTTATCATGTAGTTGGCTGATAATTCTCAAATAATCTGGATTTATTATCGCGACGCCTCGTGGCGCCGCGTCTCTAGTCGTGACAGTTCGGGCGGTCGCGACAGCCCATGCATTATCCATGCACGTGGGCAATGCTGTCGTGTCCTCCCGTGCCGTCGCATCTTAGTCGCGACCCTACGATACGTCGCGACAATGACCGAATCCTCTGGCCTCCATAACTACCCCCTATTTATCCTCCTTTTAACTCAACTTAATCCTAAAGATTATCCCTACCCCTTGGGGCGGGATCCTAGCCTTAGGGACTCTCCTAAGGGTTGCTAAGGACTCTCAATCCGATTTTTATAAGGCTTTATCTCCCATTATGATTTTTAAACCATTTTTGAAGAGATAATGTGAATAGTTCTCATCCCAAGCTCTTTATAAGCAAGGCCCCTCCTCAAGGATGAGGAGAGCCTCATTACCACCCCGAAGGGCTGCCGAAATTTCCTCTCACCCATACTTAGCACCACAGCCACCCATTTTGCCATTTTCCCTTCACATTCCACTCCCTAAAGCCACTATTTCACCATTAACGGAGCACGGAATGTGAAGAGGGCGACTTCGACGATCTCCTGGAGCTCTTGCACATCTTTGGAGTCATACCTACGCCAGGGAGTCGCCCAATGGGGCTCAGTTTCTTCTTCCACCCATTCTCCTATTTCTACATGCATTTTTTTGTGTTATTTTGAATAGAGCACATTCCCTATTCATCCACGTTTTTTCCCACACCTATAGGGGTTTAAAACCACCCCAGGTGCGTTCCCACCATGACTCTCCACTGTCTTTCATCTTTAGAATAGATACTATGCTTCACGTATTCTAATAGGGCGTTTTTTTGTGATTTTCTTTGGTTGGTAGGAAAGCAGGTGAAATCTACGAGAAGCTCTGGTTCTCCGGCCGGCTGGAGGCCGAGAAGAAGGTCCTTACCTTATTTCTCCCGCATTCAGAGAACGCGATGGCCGAGGGTGACGCGACCATAGACGCATCGACGAAAGCTGACGCGACATCAGTCTATCGCGGCACCCATGGCAACCGCGACACCAGGTCTGTTTCTGTTCTCTCTCCTTTTCCTAGTTTAAGTCAGCCATTATCTCATTTTCATTCTTAGGCGACTTGCTAGGTGGCGATCACATCCTATTTTCCATGCTTATAGTTTTAGTATCCATGTTTGTGTCGAGGGGAGCACAATCCCTGTGATTACAGTATGCATGCAAAAATCAAAATCAATCAAGTCAATAGGGCATGGCAAAGAGTGGCAAAGTCCCCGCGGAGATCCAAATGGACCCGGTCGTACGTATGTCTCTACAATCAATTGGTCATCACTCAAGATTCCAAAATAATTCAAAAGCCCCAGTGCTTAAATGAGACTGAACCTTCTGATGGTTGTGCCAAGGGAGGTAGTCACACCCAACTCTTCAAATACCCGTATCAACCTTATCTCCAAGTTTTCTTCTCTTCTCCCTGCTAGACTTAGTCGCCTATTCAGGCATGGCTTTGGTAGTGCACTGTTAACCACAAGCGATCAGCCCCTGGGCACCACTTCAAATGCACACCCTACTCTGGACATTCTTTAATGACACGGGAGGTAACAAGGACCCCTTGCCAGTCAGTTCTCATAACCTTAATACCGCCTCGGCATGGCAATATTTTAAAAATCAACAAAAAAGATGAATATAAAACCAAAACCAAAACAAAAAAAAGATGAATACTCTCAAAATCAGCAAAAAAGACGAACATTTCCAAAACAAAAAAAATCCAAATATTTTCAAAATCCCATAAAAAATTGAATACATCCAAAAATCTCACAAAAATTTGAATATTTTCAAAATCCAAAAAGTTCCTGATGGTCTTGCACAAAGCATGTTTGCGCCGGGACAACGCACTGATAGGCCGTTACGTTTGGCATGTGAGGAAGACGGACCCATGCATGAAACCCCAATCCTGACTCACCGGTGTGACAATATTATCCTTGGTTATTTTCGACTCCTATTTTAATCTTATTTTTCTTTTAGCCCATCATACTTGCATATTGAAATCTCAGTGGAAATCCACTATTCCAAGCCAATTTGAGGGCCATCCAAGCCTCAAATCCAAAGCAATGTTGAAATATTCCATTCCGGGTCGAATACCCAACCCCCTTTGTTGTTGCCTCCGGGCCGTTTTCCTTGAGAATCCTTTTGTTTGGACTCATCCATTTTATTTTCATTTCTCCTAGAGATCCACCTGAGGCAGTGGCAGACGCCCCCGATGGTGCAACCTAACGGATTATGTCTTTCGGTACTTCCCCGACGCTGGAAGTTGATCTCTCCTCCTCCTCTCCCAAGACCCACCTACGGCAGTGGCAGATGCCCCCAATGGTGAAACCTAACAGATTGTGTCCTTAGGTACTTCCCTGACACTGGAAGTTGGTCTTTTCCTTTCTTGTCCTTTTCCTTTGTCTAAGCATTTGTTTCTTTAGGTCTTCTTCCTAGTGATGACTTCCTTGGGTGTTGGTGAAAGACTCTTATCAGGTGGCAGTCACCCCATTGCTCGTGTGTCTATTTTTCACCTTGGCGTCTACTTTTCAGTCCGCTCCCGCTACACTCCACTTCGCTACACTTAATTTATTTTCATTCATTACACTCCATTGCGCTCCACTTCGTGTCCCTCTGCTTCGCTCCCCTGCAAAGCAGATGCCAAGGCGTGGCAGCTGTAGACACGCGAATTTGGCTGCACCGCGGGAAATTATGTATTGCGCCATGATGCCACAAATGGCCTTCATTTTGCCTTGAAAGAGTGTTTTCCCCATCATTTTGGATCATCCTCATTCTTCCCCGGTGCTACCCTTTTATTTCTGGAACCCCTCGGGTATTATAAGCTTAAAATTCATGTCGCGATGGGTATGGCAGCCGCCTCTCTCTAAACGCATCCTGTACCCCAGACGCGATTCAGGATCCTTATCACGACTGTCTTCAGGGGCGCAACCTTATCGTGGCCTGTATGTCGGTCGCGACTCAGTTTGTAGTCGCATCCTGCAGCCCTGACGCAATTCAGTGTGGCCCAGAAAGTCATCACGCTCCGGCCCGCAATCATGAGAAAAGCCTGAATCGCGTCCTTGTCAGAAGATGCGATTTAAAAGGTCAAATCCTAAAATCTTCCAGCAGACAAGCGCATTTATAAGTTGAATGCCTCTGAAATTGCCTCTAGGGTAATCGCGTCGGCCATGGCCGCTGCGTTTCAAGTCGCGGCAGCCCTGGCAGACGCGATTCCATTCCTTATTGCGGCATTCTGACAGGACGTGATTCAGAGACATTGATGGCAATCAGGCACCTGTCTTATCAAATCAACCTTCTGAAACGCGGCCTGCCACTCAGATGCGTTTAAATCCTTGTCACGGCGCCCAAGCCCGACGCGATTTAAGTCACGGCCTGTTGCTCAGACGCGATTCAACTCCTTGTCACAGCGGCTGTACCCAACGCAATTCAAAGATTTACCCCTATAAATTGACCTCCGAGGGTCATTTGTAGAGGGGGGTTCCAATGATCAAGGCGAAGCCCTACCGGATTTTCGCCACAACTCCCTCCATCCTCCGTCATCCACGCCGCCCGGGCCATCTCATCGTGATCCTACATCCTCAGTCGTCTAACCGGCAGCGCCGACACGCCATTCACATTCAGGGAAGCACCCCCTCCCCTTTCTTGCTTTTCTCTTCATTTATCTCCTCTGGGCCCCACGTGGCCCTACTTGTCTTTTTACATACACACGCATGCATACACACACACACACACAAACCTATTTTAGGGGTTTAAAACCACCATCCGGTGAGTCCTCCCCATTTTTATCCATTTCATTTATTTATCTGGGATTCGATATTACACGTCTCATTTAACTAATCCCTATTTTATTTGTCTTTTTTGCAAGGGTAATCAAATGGAAAACGCCCTCTACCACGGCCGGCCACGTTCGTAGAGGAAGATAGAACCTACATCATCCCCCACGCAATCTCCCTGCTCCAAAAGGGTACGCTCGCGATCACCCATTCCATTCCGCACCCCTCGCCGTGTGTCTCCATTCGGTGCCCACATGCACATAGCGATCACGATCCTCTTCTCACCTTCCATATCCCTCTTTGTACGCCTCGTCAAACATTCATCCCTCAGAGGTGTCTACATCTATGTGGTACCTAGACAGCGGGTGCTCAGGACATATGACAGGCAATAAAAAGCTGTTCTCATCAATGAAAATTGAAGAAGGAACAATGACACATGGAGATAATGGAAAAGGGTCAGTAATTGGTTGCAGATTAGTTGACAGTAAAGAAAAGACTCTCATAGAAGAAGTACTTTGTGTTGAAGACCTGAAACATAATCTAATCAGCATAAGTCAATTATGCGACAAAGGTCATCAAGTGAAGTTCCAAGAATTCAAGTGTCTGATCATCAAGGAAGGAATAACAGTTTTTGAAGCCTATAGAGAAATACATCTCTTTGTTTTACGTTTAGAAGATCTAAAAGGTCAGGATGTATGCTTGACGGCAAGCAAAGAGCATAATGTAGAACTTTGGCACAGGAGATTGGGTCACACCAGTTTGGATGGAACCAGAAAATTCATCAAGCATGACTTGGTAGAAGGATTACCAAAGATTAACTCAAGTCCTCATAAAGTTTGTGGACCATGTGCCAAGGGAAAACATGCCAAAGCTTCCTTCATATTAAAGACAACTGTCACCACGACCAAGCCTCTAGAACTACTTCATATGGACTTATTTGGACCTATGAGAACTACCAGTTTAGGTGGCAAGAATTTTGGGTTTTGTCATTGTTGATGATGTCTCAAGATATACATGGGTCTCCTTTTTAGAACACAAAGATGACACTTTTGAAGCATTTTTCAAGTTCAGCAAATTAGTTCAGAAAGATAAGAAATTCAGTATTATAAGTCTATGATCAGATCATGGAGGAGAATTTTTGAATGATAGGTCTGCAGAATTCTGTAATGATATAGGAATTGAAAACAATTTCTTAGCACTAAGAACACCACAACAAAATGGAGTAGCTGAGAGGAAAAATAGATCATTATTAGATATGGCAAGAACCATGCTATCTGAATATAACTTGTCAAGATATTTTTGGACAGAAGCAATTAATACAACATGCTACATAATAAATAGAGCCATGATAAGGCCCATATTAAAGAAGATTGCATATGAATTGTTCAAGCAGAAAAAGCCTAAGATCAATCATTCCAGGATATTTGGATGTCCATGCTTCATTCATAACAATGGTAAGACAAACATTGGTAAGTTGGATCCAAAATCTGATGAAGGTATTTTTATGGGTTATATCTCTAAACCTAAAGGATATAAAGTTTTCAATAAAAAAAGTCTATTAATTGAACAAACTGTACATATTATATTTGATGAATCTAACCCCTCGAGAAAGGAAATTGTTAGTGATGATGAAGGTACGGAGAAGCTATATGAGAAAATGCAGAAAATATCCATCACAGATAATGAAGATCCACCCCTGGAAGAATTACAATAGAAGGATATAATCCATGAGGATCTTCCTAGGAAATGGAGATATAAGAAGGATCATCCCAAAGAAAATATAATTGGAGATGCAAATGTAGGGGTAAGAACCAGAGGTAATATTATTCCTTGTGATTATTTAGCTTTTGTTTCTCAATTGAGCCCAAGACAGTTAATGAGGCTCTGACTGATGAATCTTAGATTTTAGCCATGCAAGATGAACTAAATCAGTTCAAGAGAAACCACGTCTGATTTCTTGTTCCTAGATCATCAGATCATCTTGTGATTGGCACCAAATAGGTGTTCAGGAACAAGTTGGATGAAACTGGTGTCATTATTAGAAATAAGACTAGACTGTTAGCTCAAGGCTATTTCCAAGAGGAGGACATAGATTTTGATGAAACCTATGCACCAGTAGCTAGACTGTTGGATCGAGATGGAGCTTCGAATGTCCTAGAGGGGGGGGGGGGGTGAATAGGACTTCTTGCACTTTAAAAAATTATCTGAAAATAGATAACACTAAATAAAGTTGTTAGTATTTAGTGTAGTGTGTGTGAAACAAGTGAAAACTTGGCGGGAACAATCACACAAATGCACAAGAAATTTTATGTAAGACCCAACCCTCTTGGGCCCTTAGCCCTATCCTCAAGGTCGCGACAGACACCCTTGTCGCGACATGGTCGCGCCAGGGGAGCCTGTCGCGACAGGCTTCGGAACACAGCGCGCCTGGCTGTCGCGGTGTCTAGTGGCTTCGCAACTGCTTTTCTGACCGATCTGACCACTGTCCTTACTATCCGAACGACTTTGTCAGATGTCAGGTACGTACAACATTGACGCGACCTGGAAGGCCATCGTATTCTGGTTTCTCGGTCTTCAAGGTTTGAATGTCGTTTGGTGTTGCACCGGGGATGGCTGTCGAGACATGGTCACGAAGCCCAGGGGCGTCGCGACATGCTTGTTGTCGCACCAGGCCGACCCATCGCATCTCAGGGCCCATCAATTTAAAACTGAGGCCAGTGCCCCATTTCCCCCCTCTCTCTTTTCTTCTTCTTCTTCTTCTTCTTCCTTCTTCCTCTCCAGAGCTCTCTCATGTTCTCCGGCGATTCTTGGTGTTCGTGGTGCTCACGGTGAGGAGGTGATGTCTCCTTCGTGTAGGGGACGTTCTCATGGTGCTTGGTGCGAGGAAGAGGTGGCCATTCTGATGTGAAGGCCCCAACGGGTCGGCTCTACTTTTGGAGGTAGGGACCCCTTGTTCTCCTCTTGTTCTAGGATGCTCCCTTCCCCTTGAGAGCTTGTTTCTCCATGGTTTAGGGTTGTGGGGTGTGAGGATCATGCTCATGGTGAGTGAGGTTTCCCTCGAGCGTAGCTTTCCTTGTAATCCATGTTTTATAGGGTTTGAGGGTGGTTTGATTGTTTATAAGCTTTGCTATGTATTTCCCATGTTTCCCCTCCCCCTATGGATGGTTTGTATCGGTTTTGGGGTGGTCCTTAGGAGGACTATACTAGGACCCCTCTCGGCTGGGATCGCGACTGCTATAGAGGTCATGATGATGTCGCGACCGGAGAGGCCGCCGCGACATCATCGCGACTTTCGTTTTCTGTGGAGTCTTCGCCGTTTCCGGTCCTTGCTATACCCATGGTCAGTCGTGACATCATCACGACTTCCGTTTTCTGTGGAGCCTTCGCGATTTTCTGTTCTTGCTGTACCTGTGGCACCAATGCTAGTTCCCTAGTACGGTCCTACACTAGTCGTTCGCCCGGTGCTCGGCACTTGAGGACTTGTCTCTTGAGAGTGGTTGTTAGCATTGCCTAGGACCCCCATCCCCACGCGCCTATTAAGGGAGTACTCTGGGTGGCGGGCATGCTCGAGTCATGGACTTTGGAGCGGAGGAGAAAATGGTGGTTAGGACAGCAACGTTGAGTCGTTTGTAGAGCTCTCTTGGTTGGTCTGGGACGCTGAGGTCATTTGGAGTCCTTCCCGACATAGGCCAGTCAATCTTTTTCCTCACTGCATCGCTCTTTGTGGTCCCGGAACCACTTAGAGAGGCCAGGCGTGGGACCGTAGTCCGGCCAGACTACCGCGGTTACTGTTGTGTTACTTGTGTTCCTGCTCCACTCTGATTAGACATGGAGGTTTTGACCTGGGTCGAGGATAAGATGTCAGTGGATGCACCTGACCGGTTGACTAGTGGTAGCGTTTTCCGTAGCTAGTGTCTCTTGTCTGAGTAGGGTTCGCTCTGTCTGTGTTGTCAGCTGTGTGGTGATTACGACGTGCAGTTCTACAGAGTTTCTGACCGTGGTGTCCCTCCGTACCGTTGCTAGTTAGTAGCTTTGCTTTCGCACTTTCCCTTGTAGAGTAGAATATATAACTGCTGTTATTTAATTGTTTATATATATTCTTCTGCCTGTTAGAGCCAGTAGAAGATTGGTAGTCCCTACTGAGCTTCTGTTGTGAAGCTCATCCCTTCCTTTTCCAGGTAAGACTTCTCAACAGCGGCAGGGCGCGCGTCGGGCAGAGGAGGCGGAGCAATAGTCGTCATCCCCGTACCTAGCAGTGTTCTCCCTCGTTAGTTGTACATCACCCTCGGGGTATCCCCCTAAGGGCTCTGTCCTTCCCTTTTTACTTGTACTTGTGTGCGTGTGTTGGGATTGTACCTAGAGCGATACGCTGCGGTCTCGCTCTCCGTTTTGCTTCTGTGTGTGTGCTTCTAGTTCAGTAGTTGACGTTTATTTCCCTTACATATTCTATTAGACTTGTGTTATAGCCCTTCCGGGTCTCCGGATCCATTGGCGGCGACCGCGAAATCGGGTCCTCGGCTTGGGCCGAGGGTCGAGTTCTCGGGGTCGTTACAATTGGTGTCAGAGCGAGAGTCTAACAGGACTTGTAGTGGATTTAAACTGCAATAGGAAGTCCCAACTATGACGGTCCATGTCGTTCAGGCCCGTTAACCCATTAACGTGCCCGACACAACACTGCCTCCCGCGATTGGGCCGAAGCCTCGCAAGGGATATCAACTACACGTGTCCGTAAAAATACAAAAGAACGTGCTGAATACATAAAAGCTTTCATTGCTCACATATATTTACATGAAATGTACATATTCAGTTCCGTACATAGCCATAATAAAGTCCAACAGCCCGGGACAATCCCAGGGCTTCACAAGTAAGAACAATTGCTCTGCTGGTGGCGAGGGCCCGACTCCACTACGACGCTGACCCGAACTAGAGGAAGGACGCGAGTCCTCCAGCTCTCCTTCACCTGGAAGAAGAAGGGGTTAGCCTCACAAGTCATTGGCTCAGTAGGGTAACTCCCCCAAAGCCGTAAACCACAGTTTATAGCAAAGCTGTAAAGCATTTAAAGAATGTAAACACCTATACATGATGCTACAACTAAAAGTAAATAAACAGCAAACCACACACGAGTGCATAAGCCACAAAAGGGTATGCTGCACATGAGTCACGTACACTGGTTCGCGACACCAGCCACAGACCCGAACAAAGGACACAAGTACACCTCTCAGCCTCGCAGCCACGGGCGAAAGGCCCAGCTGCCGCTCCACCTCAACAGGTCAAGAAAACGTGGAGACAACAAACCACAACACCTGTGGACTACACCGCCGCAGGCCCAAGCCTGACACCTTTAGGGGCTCCGACCGAGAACCCTAAAGTGAGGCACTGGAAACCAGACTAGCTGGGAACCAATACGTCTACCGGTGTCCGTCCCCCAACCAAGAGCGTGCTACAAACGGCCGCACACCCACAAACACGAGCCGCTGTCCCTTGCCATCTTTCCCTTAGCCGGACGTACAACTACACACAAGAGTGAGAGTGTCCAGGAAGACGACTCAAAGCCTGACAGCACTCTCGTACCGAGACAAGCCCTGAGCACCCGGTGCTAGGGTAACTAACTGGAGAGGTAACTACGGAAGGTGTGACACCCATCTTGCTATGCATGGAAATCCATGCAAAACACTTCGTTAATGATCATCACATGAGTCATCATGACTCATACAGACCCTACATTGCCTTGAGAACACCGCCCAAGCAACGTGGGTCGGAAACCAGACAAACTGGCCAAGAACTCCCAGAGCTCGGGTGGCCACTTACTAAAACGCGTCCAACACAGTGGACATTTCTATAACACCTATTGAATCGCGTCGGACTTGGTAGACGCGTTCACATGAACATGTCGGCTGTCATGGCCGCCTTTCAACCATCAGTTACACAACCTATAAGAATTGCGTCCTCCTGTCTGGACGCGTTCTTAGTGAGCCTCCCAGAAGCTATTTTGGACAGGAATGCCCAAACCCCTCAGCTTCCTGCCTGAGCCAGATAACCTGTAAAAGACTTACAGACCTCCAAAATCTCGCAATAGGCCACACATTGGTCCCCAAACCTGGTAATCCACGATCCGAATGTACTGGATATTACATTACTAACACCTAAAAAGAATTTCATCCTCAAAATTAAAGAAACAACCATGCAGAACAAGTATAAGCATATGCAACTAACACCTAAAAAAAAAACAACGCTTACACAAATATGGGTACATCTTGAACATCTCATCGGCTAATTCCCAAGTGCCTTCTCCACCTTGCCTGTTCTGCCACCGAATCTTTACCAGCGTAATATCTTTATTCCGTAATTTCTATGTCCATCTGCCCGTGATCATAACGGGATACTCTGGCATGGAAATGTCTGGCATTAAATCATCTCGGGTGAAACTCTCAAACTAGGAAGGATCTCGGATGTACTTCCTCAACATTGAGACATGGAACACATCATGAGCATCCGTAAAGTCGGACAGAAGCTCCAACCTGTAAGCGGTTTCCCGATCCTTTCCAAGATTTGAAATGGACCCACAAACCTAGGACTCAACTTGCCTCTTTTAGTGAATCTTTGAACACCTTTTGTTGGAGAAACCCTCAAAAACACATAATCTCATACCTCAAATTGTAGGGGCCTACACCGAGTATCCGCATAACTCTTTTGCCTGCTTTGAGCCTTTTGTAGTTTCTCCTTAATAAATTTCACCATCTTAGCACATTGTTGCACCAATTCTGGTCCCATCACTTTCCTTTCACCCACATCATGCCAATTCAACGGAGTTCTACAAGGTCTCCCATACAACGCTTCATATGGTGCCATGCCAATGCTTGTATGGTAGCTGTTGTTATAGGAAAACTCAACCATGCCAAGATGCTGCTCCCATCCGCCTCCCCAAACTAAACAACAAGCCCGAAGTATATCTTCAATGGTTTGAATTGTCCTCTCCGTCTACCGATCAGTTTGGGGATGATAAGCTGAACTATACTTCAATTGGGTGCCTATAAGCCGTTACAAACTCCTCCAAAAACCGGATGTGAACCGAGGATCCCTGTCGGAAACAATTGTAACTGGTACATCATGTAAAGGCACAATCTTTTCTACATACAACCTTGCCAAATGGTCTACCATCCATGACATGCTAACTGCCAATAACCGGCACACTTTTGTCAACCTGTCAACAAAAACCCAAATGCCATTGTGACCCGTAGCTGTCCTAGGCAAACCGGCAACAACATCCATGGAAATGTCATCCCATTTCCATTGTGGTATCGGTAAAGGCTGCAACAAACCACCCAACCTTTGATGCTCCGCTTTGACTTCTTGACATACAACACACTTTGCTACAAACTCCGCTATCTCCCTTTTCATACTCGGCCACCAGAAGTACCTCTTCAAGTCTTGGTACATTTTGGTGCTTCCTGGATGTATAGTGTACCTGGACCGATGAGCTTCTTCCAGCACTTTTTGATTTACACCTGTTTCATTCAGAATATATAACCGGTGCTGGAACCGAACCACACAATCATCATCTATGATAACATCTTCCATTTTCACAATTTTTGCCAGGCTCTCATCTATTTTCTGCGCCTCTATCACCAGCCAATACAATGATGGCTCAATTGAGCTGTTGGCTAATACGACTCTTCGTTGACTACTTAGAATAGTTAAAGAACTTTCTGCCACATTCTCATATAATTTCCATTCCCTCATCATCAAATGACTCATAATAGCCTTCCTGCTTAAAGCATCCGCCACCACATTTGCCTTCTCTGGGTGGTATGCCAAGCTAAAGTCATAATCCTTGAGATATTCCATCCACATCCGCTACCTCAAATTCAAATCCTTCTGCGAGAAAATATATTTCAAGCTCTTGTGGTCTGTGAATATCTCAAACCGCTCTCCATAGAGGTAATGCCACCATATTTTCAATGCAAACACTACCGCTGCCAATTCAAGTTCATGGGTGGGGTAATTCTCTTCATGCCGCTTCAATTGCCGGGATGCATATGCCACTACCTTCCCATATTGCATAAGTACCGCCCCAAGCCCCCTGTTGGATGCGTCGGTGTATATCACAAACCCACCTTGGCCCGACGGTAACACAAGAATCGGTGCTGAAGTGAGCCACATCTTCAACTCCATAAAGCTTCGCCTACAATCGGATGACCATACAAATGGTACTCCTTTCCTACTAAGCCTCGTCAATGGTGCTGCAACCTTAGAGAAGTCTTGGATAAACCGCCTATAGTACCCTGCCATGCCAACGAAACTCCGAATTTTTGGTACTGTCTTTGGATCCTCCCATTTCATAACCGCTTCCACCTTTGCCGGATCCACTGCAACACCCTCACCAGAGATAACATGTCCTAGAAACTGTATTTCTTTCAACTAGAAATCACATTTACTAAACTTTGCATATAGTTGATGCTCCCTCAATGTCTGCAATGTGGTCCTCAAGTGAACTGCATGTTCTTCCTCTGAGGCTGAATACACTAGAATATCATCTATAAACACCACAATAAATCGGTCTAGATATGGATGGAAGATTCTATTCATCAAGTTCATGAATGCCGCCGGTGCATTGGTTAGCCCAAATGGCATAACCACATACTCATAATGACCATATCTTGTTCTAAATGCTGTCTTGTCAATGTCCTCCTCCCGAATTCTTAATTGATGATATCCCGACCTTAAGTCTATCTTGGAGAACACCCTTGCTGATTGCAATTGATCAAATAAATCATCTATGTGTGGGAGCGGATACCTATTCTTTATGGTGACTTAATTCAATTGACGGTAGTCTATACACATTCTCATGCTACCATCCTTCTTTCTTACAAATAAAACCAGTGCTCCCCACGGTGAATGACTTGGCCGAATAAATCCATTTTCAAGTAATTCATGTACTTACTTCTTTAGCTCCTTTAATTCTGCAGATGCAATCCTATATGGTGCCTTGGAAATGGGTAAACTTCTTGGCTGCAACTCAATGGTGAAGTTCACTTCCCGGTGCGGTGCCAAACCTAGAACCTCCTCTGGGAACACATCCACAAATTCTCTAACCACCGGTACCTTATCCACTGTCTTCCCTGCCTCAACCAGACTAACAGATGCCAAATAGGCTACACACCCTGCATTAATCAATTTCCTAGCTTTGAAGGCAGAAATGATAAATTTTGGGGTGTAGAACGACATACCTTGAAATTCGAACACATCCCCTCCTGGATGGCTGAATCTCACTCTCTTCTTTCTGCAATCCACAATTGCCCCATATGCCTCTAACCAATCCATGCCAAGTATCATATCATACTCTTTCAATTGTAATGCATACAATCTAGCCGGCAATTGATTACCTTGTACCAAAATGGGAACTTCATCCAAGTAATACGTGGTAAGCATGAAATCCCTAGATGGTACCTCCACCACAAGCTCACACTGCCTTTCCTCAAATGGATGCACCATATTATCAAGGAAATCTTTAGAAATGAAGGAATGCAATGCACCCAGATCTATCAATGTTCTAGCTGAAAATTCAAAGAGCGGAACAATACCTTCAATCAGATTTGAAGCCTCCGCTTGAGCCCTTGTGATCGCCATCACACGTCCTCGTCCTCCTCCCCTCTGGTATGGTGTGCCTCTACCCCGCTCTGCTGGAGGTTGCTGCTGTTGTTGCTGTTGCTATCGTGGTGCTCCACCTCTCCTTGGACGTAGAAAATTCCTTGCCAAATGTCCCAACTGATTGCAATTGTAACACCGAGTTTCAGCAAGTGACCTTGCCATACTTTGGTGTGATTCTTCCACTTCTGGCTTGTAGCCTCGCCGTTGCTGAAACCCTTGCTGCTTGCCACCTCCTCGGCCTTTAAATACCTCCTTTATCTTGTTGCTCCATTTGCTAAAACCTGATGAGGAAGCTCCCCCCGAAGGTGCTTTACCCTTGCGTTAACCCGCTGATTGTTGTGGAAGCCGAAAACTGCCACCACCCGAGCTTGACCTGCTAGATTGCTGGGCTTGCACGGTCCATTCAAGGATTTCTGCCCTTTGTGCTACTTCTTCCACTGTATTACACATCAAAGGTATGACAACATCTTGCAACTCCAGCCTCAATCCCCTAATGAAGTATTCAACCATCATTGCATTGTTGGTCACCACATACGGCGCATATCGGCTCAAGGCCATGAACCGCATTTGGTACTCCAACACGGACAAGTTTCCTTGCTGAAATGTTCTAAATTGTTCCCTCTTTTGTTGCTGAATTTGAACTGGAAAGAAAGTGTTGTTGAATACCTCCAAAAACTTGGCCCAAGTGATAGCATCTTCCGCTCTACCTATGAACACCGTCTGCATTTTGAGCCTCCACCATTCTTGTGCAAATGCTCTCAACTGATATGTTGCCAATATCACTCTATCTGCTGGAGGACACCTCATTATAGTGAACACCCGCTCTATCTCATGTATCCAATGCTCCGCCGTGTCGGGATTTGGACCTCCAGAGTATGTGGGTGGCTGCAAATGTAGAAACCTCTCTACTAACTGTGTAGAGTCCTCCACTAGGGCTGGCCTCACTGGTACCATAGGTGGTAAAGGTACTACAGGAGGCACCTCTACTCCGTAAGGTGGGACTAGTGGTGCCGGTGCTGCCTCCCCTGCCACAGGTGCGGCTGGCTGAACTGGCGACTGCTGGTCCAATCGAGTCCGAATATGCATAATGATATCCCACAACCTCTCTATCATTTGCTGCGTGGTCTCTCCCAGCTCATCATCATCACCTCCACCTCCCCAATCTCTTCGGTCAACCATTTATAGCCTCTGCACACACAAAATTCCATACACACATGCAAGTATATCATTACATAAACAGGGCCAACTACAAGCAGAAGACCATTATAAGGAACATGCTATGTACATTTCCCATTCTTTCATATTTACACGGACCTTGCTCTGATACCAATTGTGACGGTCCATGTCGTTCAGGCCCGTTAACCCAATAACGTGCCCGACACAACACTGCCTCCTGTGATCGGGCCGAAGCCTCGCAAGGGATATCAACTACACGTGTCAGCGAAAATACAAAAGAACGTGCTGAATACATAAAAGCTTTCATTGCTCACATATATTTACATGAAATGTACATATTCAGTTCCGTACATAGCCATAATAAAGTCCAATAGCCCGGGACAACCCCCAGGGCTTCACAAGTAAGAACAATTACTCTACTGGTGGCGAGGGCCCGACTCCACTACGACGCTGACCCGAACTAGAGGAAGGACGCGAGTCCTCCTGCTCTCCTTCACCTGAAAGAAGAAGGGGTGAGCCTCACAAGTCATTGGCTCAGTAGGGTAACTCCCCCAAAGCCGTAAACCACAGTTTATAGCAAAGCTGTAAAGCATTTAAAGAATGTAAACACCTATACATTATGCTACAGCTGAAAGTAAATAAACAACAAACCACACACGAGTGCACAAGCCACAGAAGGGTACACCAGACACGAGTCACATACACTGGTTCGCGACACCAGCCACAAGCCCGGACAAAGGACACAAGTACACCTCTCAGCCTCGCAGCCACGTGTGAAAGGCCCAGCTGCCGCTCCACCTAAACAGGTCAAGAAAACGTGGAGATAACAAACCACCACACCTGCGGACTACACCGCCGCAGGCCCAAGCCTGACACCTTTAGAGGCTCTGGCCGAGAACCCTAAAGTGAGGCACTGGAAACCGGACTAGCTGGGGACTAGTACGTCTACCGGTGTCCGTCCCCCAACCAAGAGCACGCTACAAACGGCCGCACACCCAAAAACATGAGCCGCTATCCCTTGTTGTCTTTCCCTCAGCCGGACGTACAACTCCACATAGAAGTGAGGGTGTCCAGGAAGATGACTCAAACCCTGACGGTACTCTCGTACCAGGACTAGCCCTGAGCACCCGGTGCTAGGGTGACCGACTGGAGAGATAACTACGGAAGGCGCGACACCCAACATGCTTTGCATGTAAATCCATGCAACACCTCATTAACGATCATCACGTGAGTCATCATGACCCACACAGACCCTACATTGCCTTGGGAACACCGCCCAAGCAATGTGGGTCGGAAACCAGACAAACTGGCCAAGAACTCCCAGAGCTCGGGTGGCCACTTACTAAAATGCGTCCAACACAGTGGACATTTCTATAATACCTATTGAATCACGTCGGACTTGGTAGATGCGTTCACATGAATGCGTCCGCTGTCATGGCCGCCTTTCAACCATCGGTTACATAACCTATAACCTATTCCAGAAAACACCCCACACAGTCCTTCAAGCATGTAAAGCAGTAAATAACAATACTAAGAGGCTCCTACTCATGCTTTCTACCCTCATTCATACAATTTCCATATGGAAAACCCTAATCCAATACATGTTCATTCCAAACACCTGAACCCAGAGTAGAAATTGAGGTAGAGTTCCCCTACCGAAGTAAGAAACGCAATCCCAACAACAGCCCCGCGTCCTCCGCGCTCCGAAGCTCGTCACCGCGTCGGAAGTACGCCAAACGAGCTCCAAACGGGCGAGATCTCCCCAAAATCACCACCAAAACCGCACAGCATCCCCCCCTACAGCTGAGTAGTGCGAAGGCTCTGCTCGGCCAGGGGTGGAAGACTAACACAACATAAATTGAATCACGTCGGGCTTCCCCACCGTGTTAATAAACGCGTCCGACCCCTTCACCGCATTTAAGAGATGCCGCCTCTGCATGAGCCACGCGGCACGTATGCAGTGCTGCTTACGTGAAGGCGGTGCGGAAATGCGTCGATAACACGGGATGTGACACAACTTCGAAACACGCAAACTCTGGTGGCCGCGTTAACCCATGAGAATCACATCCTCCTGTCTGGACGCGTTCTCAGTGAGCCTCCCAGAAGATGTTTTGGGCAGGAATGCCCAAACCCCTTAGCTTCTTGCCTGAGCCAGATATCCTGTAAAAGACTTACAGACCTCCAAAATCTCACAATAGGCCACACACTGGCCCCCAAACCCGATAAACAACGATCCGAACATACCAGATATTACACCAACAATAGTACAAGTACACTGCTAGCCGCCTGAGTCAGTATCGTTAACCTTGTTGGTTGTGTGCCGTGTAGGATATGGCTCCGTGCATACTTAGGCAGGTCAGAGAGTTGATAGAGCAGCAGGGTGAGTTAGATATGCCAACGCAGGGTCAGGTTCAGGAGGAGGTGTTAGTAGAGGAGTTTGTGGCATAGCCTTAGGGAGCAGCGACCACAGCAACAGCAGCAGGTGAGCAGTAGCAGCAGTGGCATCAGCCCCCGCCACAACAGTATGCAGATTGGTTCCCCATAGCTGAGCAGTTCTTCAAAACCCTGTACCAGGGAGCGTGGCAGCCTGGGTAGGCAGTAGCGGGATCCAGTACCTCTCCCAGCAGTACCAGAGCAACAGGCAGATCTACAGGTGGAGCAGCCAGTAGTTCAGTAGGAGTCGGATACTGGGAGTACCCGGGCTAGTAGGAGGAAGACGGCTGTCACTGAGAACAGGACCGCCCTCTTGGAGAGGTTTTTGTGTCTCTGACCACCGATGTTCTTCGGCGACTATGATCCAGACAAGGCAGAGAGTTGGATGCACGAGTTGGAGCGCATGTTCGAGACCATAGAGTGCGCCGAGGAGGACCAGGTGAGACTGACAGTGTATCAGCTCAAGGGGCCAGCCCATGAGTGGTGGAGAGTTCAGAGGTAGACTCACTTTCCAGGGCAGCGTTTGGATCAGATCACTTGGCAGAGGTTTTTTGGGGTCTTTCACAGTGAGTACTTTCCTGACTATGCTCGACGTGAGAGACGAGACCAGTTTCATGAGTTGGTTCAGAGTGTTTTGACGGTTACCCAGTACCATTAGAGGTTTGTCTGGTTGTTGAGGCATGTCCCCCATGTTGCCAGCAGTGAGCAGGCTTGTGCAGAGAGGTTTATTGCAGGACTGAGGCCAGATTTGAGGTGGGGTTTGACTGCTCACATGTGTGCCAGTTTGGGAGAGGCCATGGCTAAGGCCACCGCCTTAGAGAGAGAGACCTGGCAGCCCAGCAGCAGCAGCAGTAGTAGGGAGGAGCTTCCTCTAGGACCTCACCGTACCAGCTTCCCACAGGTAGTCACAGTAGTGTGACTTCTTCTTCTTCGGGCTCGGGCAGTTCGGACAATTCCGGTTTGCACTCGAAGTTCAGGCAGATGAACACTCGCGGGGGTGGATGGAGCCAGCAGCAGAAGCATCAGTCGAGGTTTGCAGAGCAGTCGGTCTAGTAGGGAGCCGAGCAAGGCAGGCAGGAGGCACTCTGTTACACTTGTGGTTTTCCGGGCCACTTTAGGAGGTATTGCTCGATGGGGCAAGTCCAGCAGCCGCAGTAGCCAGTGCAGTACACTCAGTAGTTGCCGCAGTACCAGTACCCCCAGCAGTAGCAACAAGTACCCCATCAGTAGCAGCAGGGGCAGTACCATTTGCAACCTCAGTAGTTCTAGCCTTACCAGCAGTAGCAGCAGTTTCCACAGCACCAGCAGCTGCCGCAGCAGCAGCAGCTCTAGCAGGCGCCGCAGTGGGGGTGTGGAGGTGGTCGTGTGATGGCTCTCACCAGGGAAAAGGCCGAGGCGTCAAACCTAGTTATAGGTACTTTGCCTATCCTTGGTAGATCTGCTCATGTTTTGGTTGATCCTAGTGCTTCCCTTTGTTTTGCTTTCGAGGAGTTTTACGAGTCGCTGGTTCGTCACACCCCTGAGAGGCAGTGTGATGTGATGGTCGATCTCCCTGTTGGGTTCACATGTGTGATGTTTG
Organism: Colocasia esculenta; assembly: GCA_014218235.1. Taxonomy (NCBI): domain Eukaryota; kingdom Viridiplantae; phylum Streptophyta; class Magnoliopsida; order Alismatales; family Araceae; genus Colocasia; species Colocasia esculenta. The sequence goes on from CM024762.1 coordinate 79,038,860, forward strand.
TGATTACATGTTTTTATGATGAACAATGTTAATTGATGTGGTATGAATGGTTAAAACATGATGACATTGTCCAAGTTAATCAAGATACAATCATATTAAAACATGTTTCCTTTAATCATCTACATGTTCATTATATCTCACTAACAATGTTCTTTGATGTAGGTGTGATTGTATGCAAAACAAGTGTTAAAATCAAGAGCAAAAGCTCAAGAAAAAGTCATTAAGCAAGTACCTTTCGACAGCCCTACAGGTACCTGTCGACAGCCAAGCACAGGGAAGACACAAGTCACTAGAAATTCAAGTAAAGGAATAGCTATCGACAGATGCAAGCTGCCTGTCGATAGATAGAACCAGTTCTGAAAGTTGTAAGCACTGTTGAAGTGTGTCTGTAGACAGATGTAAATCGCCTGTCGACAGCTACACACAGGAAATCCTTTCCAAAACTTCAGTGTTCTGGCAACTGAAAATCTGTTTGTACCTGTCGATAGATGCATACTCTGCTGTCGACAGATGTAGAGAATCTTCAAATCCGAGAATTAGTTATGTTCCATATTTGGGTGTTTCCTTATACCACGTCGCTCCTAACTTGGACACCCATATATATAGAACATAAGGAGGAAATGTCGCAGCAAGAAGCCACCATACCAAACCCTAATCAAAAATCAAGAGAGAAAGCTTCTCCCTGCTGCTCTGCTTCTGTCCTCCGTCTAGGGAAAGAAAGAACCATCTTCCGAATGGAGTTGAAGCTAGTTTGTCCGTCTTTCAAGCTTCTCCATCAACTGATACCTGTCAAGACGGAGCTTGAAGTTCATCTGGACGACCATCTTGAAGAGTTCCATCTCAGGATTTGATTCTACAACTCTGAACTCTTCTCTGCTTCTACTTTTTCATACTCTGTGTGTGTGGCAGTGGGTCAAGCTTATCTTGTGCTTGATCTACGTGTGTGGTGTTGTTTTGATCATGTGTTTGCATCAGACAACGTGGTGTGTGTGTGTTGTAGTGATTGAACTCGCTAATAAGCAATCTTTCTGCGTGTGTGTGTGGACGGTGGACGTAGGATACACAAGTTGTGTACTCCGAACCACCTTAAATCTTTGTGTCCTGTGGTTTGCTACGTTTTCATGGTAGATGATTGGTAGGCACGTTGATTCTACACACGCTAGGTAGGTTGTTCCTGTTTTATTCACAACAAACACACACATCTTGGTTCGGATTTAATTTAACTCTATTTGAGATATCGACAAGTCTGTGTCTCCATTAAAATGAAGGTGATAGTGTTTTAATTGACAGTAATCTATTCAACCCCCCTTCTAGATTACCATAATAGATAATTCCGCGTATCTTTCAATTGGTATCAGAGTGAGGTTTCTCCGATTTATTGCTTTTGAAGCTTTATCTTACGATCAGAAGATTCTCGATCTCATGGAATCTAATAAGGGGTTTATGGCTGAGGGACACTCAGTGTCCAGGCCACCCTTCTTTGATGGCATTGACAATCCATACTGGAAAAATCGCATGCAGGTATTTCTGAGAGCTCAAGACTTTGAGCTTTGGAAGATCGTCAGCAAAGGAGCATATGTGCTGCCTGAGGATGAAGACTCATGGACAAAGGACCAGATTAAGAAAGGGACTCTCAACTGGAGCGCATTGAACATGATGCAGTGCGCTGTACATCCCAAGGAATATTCAAGAGTCTCCACATGAACTTCAGCAAAAGAGATGTGGGACAAGCTTGAACTTATCTACGAAGGTACGTCTGAGATAAGGGAAACCAAGGTCTACGTCTCGGCGCAAAGTCTCTCCGTCTCCACAGCTTGCTCCGCTAGCCTCCCCTATAGGAGCCTCACCGTCTCCGACTCAGGCATCTGTCATCCACACTTTAAGGTTAAGAATCAATCAAGTAGATGACAAGGTTTAGAGTTAGAATTCACTTACCACTCACCTGTCTAGCCGGAATCGCCCGACATAGCGCGCCCGATAGTCCTCCAGGTACGCCGAGTTATCCTAGAGGTCAGTGTGCTGGAGGACCTGCTCTCCTCCTCCTCGCCAGTAGGCGACTGTGCTGCCGTACTCCTCACTCCAGTTGCGGTCCTCGGCGAAGAACCATCGTCGAGAGTGTCCCTCTCTCCCTAGAGAAGGTATCTCTAGGGCCAGATGATGCCAACCCAGAGTCCGCACCACCAAATCTAGGTAGAGGAGCTCACATGTCCCCAAGCACAGCAGTAGTACATGGCGGTCGAACAATGGGCAACCCGCCGCCACAGTCGGGTGGGACACATCCGCCTCCCCTAAGTATGGGGTCCAAACCACCTGCAAGAGAAAAAAACACTGGTCAGTCACATCAAATGGCAATTGAAAGCAAGAAATAAAGAGTGCAAGCTGAGATTTATACCTGATCATGGGGGTAGAGGTCGAGTCGAGCCCGCACGTCCTCCACATGCCGATCTATCACTCTCAGATCAGGTGCTACCTCCCACCGGGCCATGAGGAGTACCATGGCCTGGCTCCCCTCCGTCCGTACACTGCGTCCCATGGGGAAGCGGGTGTATCCCCAGATCTACAAGACAAGAAGAAAAGGCATCAGTCAGGCACAATTTATCAATTTTATTCAATGAAGAGCATTAAAAGAAAATTGAATACCTGTAGGAAGGGGGTGAAGCCCCCAGTGCTCTGAGAGCACCACGAGTTGCTGGGGAGGGAGAAGAGGTGTCCCAGCATCGTGGCGCCCCATGCATATCGTCCTGCCTACTCCAGGTCTCGTAGCAGAGCACAAAATTGTAGTTCATCTGAGATGACTGCGTCGGAAGCAGGAGCCGCCCAAAGAAGTATGTGACAAAAATTCAGACTGACTGATCCTCACTCCACCCCTCCAGCTAAATCGACGCCCGACCCCGGTGCCAAACTCCTCTAATGTCTCCAGAGCTCCTCTCCTCCCTCCTCTCAGCTGTACGGCCTCTGACAGGGATCCGAGAGGGATGCTCCGTATCAGTCTCCTCCTCCCGGCCACGAACTCCGCCCAACCAACTCCACCATATCATAATAATAATCCCTCCTCTCTCTCCTGTCCTACTACCGGCTTTCCCTGAACCGGTAGCCCTGTCAGATACGCCACATCCTCCAATGTGGGTATCATATGACCCCAAGGCATGATGAATGCCTTGCAGTCCTCGTCCCACCTCTCCCTCAGTGCCTCGAGGTACGGGATGTCCATGTGAAAGGGCCGCACCGCCAGGAGGTGCCCGAACCCTATCCGTGCAATCTGTGTCTGCTGGGCCTCTGGCAGCGCTTGGTACCACACCCAGCACAAGTCCCAGGTGACTCGGCTCCTCATTCTGCCCTTTCCCTGCACAAAACACAGAAAACTAGACGTCAATATCGATTGCCGTTAATAAAATGTTGACGTCAAGAGGGTGGCCGTTTACATAAATTGACGTCCAAGGGTATGCCGTTCACTCAGGGTTGACGGCAACATGGCTGCCGTCGAGTTCATACATAGGCGTCCAACACCTTGTCGTCAAGTTCATCTTGATGGCGATGAGCTGGACGTCTAAAGGAACTTGACGTCAACCTATGTTGATGTCAAGTTGCTGATGACCCCGACGGCGTCTCCCTTGTCCCCCCCCCCTTCTTATCCACCTTTTACACACCCTCACATTCATCCACGGGGTGTTTAGGGTTCAGGTGACCTACCTTTGGCCGATGAGAATCCCTCTGAGGTGCCTCCGCCTCCGTCTCCTCTCCCTCCCCGTCGTCACCCACTGATTTCTTCCCCCTCCGGGGCACTGTCACTGGCCTCCACTGCTGGATTAGCCTCCTCCTTCGCCAGATTCTTTCCCCCTGATGAAACTGTCGTCTCCTCTTCCTCCTCCATCCTGCGAGGATGGTCCCGAAGGGCGGATTTCTTCGCCCGTGCCATTGTGCACAGTTCAGTCAGGTCCAAAAGGGCATATAAGAAGTTGAAGAAGAAGGAAGATTGAGGGCAAGAGGGTGTGGGAAGAAAGTGTGAAGGAAAGTAGAAGGCACTCCAAGTGAAGAGGCGTCGGAGAGAGGCCTCAGGTGCAAAACACTGCATTTTAAAATTGACGTCCACCCCGAGGTCGTTGATTTCAACTTGACGTCAACCTAGCAGCCGTGGATTTCAAGTTGACGGCAGGCCTTTGGCCGTCGATCTCTTGCCCCGAGGGTACCCTGTCAGACCCAGTACCATGGTTAGTGACTAGGTTATGGACGTTTACTTTATTGTAGATGGCCATCGATCTGGCCGTCTATCTTTTGTCTGGCTGTGAGCGGCCATAGTGTGTCCGTCTACATGCTCTTAGCATCCATCGATGTTGACGCCAACCACTGTGCACTCAGTCACTCACAGAACACTCAATTGAAGCCAATTCCACACAATGCAACACATGCACTCACCATTCAAGCTATTCAACACATTGTACTCAATGCTACTCATTGTTTATTCAATAACACTTGTGTTACACTTATTGGAATTGGAAAGATACATCACTTTGCTCTACGAGCCATGAAGAAATCACATGAAATGGGGCAAATTGTGGTAATATACTCTTTATAAACCCGGACTTCTCTCCAGTTCTCTTGGACAACCTATCCCACCTTCTTGCTCACTGTGTATCTATCCCAAGTCTTCTAGGCTGTAACATCCCTATCCCCCTTTGTGGGTTTGCCCTCTCGGCTAAGGTCGCGACAGAGCAACCCGTCGCCTTCTGAAGGCGATGGAGGTGACCATCGCGTTCTGATTATGAACGCACCGGCCGCCCCTGTTGCGACAAGACTCTGACAGTAGACAGTTCTTTTGTCGTCTTGCTATCGGAGAGGTGGTGACACCTGTGGCTTTGCATGCATGAACGCGACGCACTGGTCCGTCGCGATCAGATGTCAGTGTTGCATGCACGCCACGTGGTGGCTTTGACCGTCAGAGTTGCAGACGTTAAGATCACGACATAGTAGGGCGTCACGTTAGCATTTCTAATGCAATGACCAAGGCCGTCGCGTTCTCAATGTCTGTGTTTAAGTTGCTCTGGCCGAGAGCGCAAGCCCTTTTCTCCCTTCTCCTGTGCATTCTCCTCTCTAGCATTCTCTGTGCCTAGGTGAGCTTCGTGGTGAGCTTGAAGGAGACTTAGGAGGAGAGTGTGCTTGTTTTGGTTGTGGTAAGTGCTTGATTGGGTTAGTGTGTGTGCCTTTTGGTGTTTAGTTATGAAGATCTCCACCTCTTTCTCTCTCCCCCTCACTGTGCTTGTTCTTCCTTGTGGTGGCATGCTACGTGGATCTTCACCATCCTTGGCTCGTGAAGATCATTCGTGGCTTGTGGGTGTTGGAGCTCGAAGGTGGAGGGGTGCTATCCTACGAGAAGGCCCTAATTGGGTAGATCTTCGTTTGGAAGTAGGGAATCCAAGCCTTCCCCCTAGTTCTATCAAGGTAGGTCCAAACCCCCTTCTTTCCAAGCCTAGACATCATGCTAGGTTCTTTGCATGCTTCATATGGTTTTGTGGAATGTGATTCGTGCTCTGCATGCATGTTTTGGATATGGGGGTGTTGAGGGTTTTCTTGTTGTGTGAGGCTCATGTAAGAGTAGCTTTGCCATACATGCTTGATTGACGGTTAATTGGGGTGGTTTGTATGATTTTGCACTGTTTTCTATCGTCTACATGCTTCCCCTCCTGTTTGTAGCAAGTTGTGTGGTTTCGGGTTGTTCGGTGTTGCTCTGTTTGAACACTCGGCTGTGGTCGTGACGGGTCTTCTAGTCGCGACCAGGTCGCGACCTATCATTGCGTCGCGTTCTCTTGAACGTGCCCTGGACCCGTCGCGTCTAGAAAATGTGACGGGGTATGTGGCGGCGTCCAGGAGTTTGGGGTTCTATCGAAACGCGACCTCCGTCCCCATCACAATAGCATCGCGACGGGGTATGTGTCACGTTCAGATGAACCAGGCTTGTTGCGACGCCCTCAGCCGTCGTGTTCTTATCGCGATGAGCTCAAGGGTCGCCTTCTGGATTCTTGTCGCGACAGGTAGGATCGTCGCGATCTGGTCGCGACGCATCGATGCGTCGCCTCTCCGACCGAGAGGGACTTGCGACAGGTTTTAACATTCTGCTTCCACTGCGACTCGGTTTTCTTGGCACTTGTGCTGTTCCTAGTGCAGTGCTACTCTAGTCTCTTCGCCCGGTGCTCGGCACTTGAGGGCTTGTCCACGAGACAGGTTGTTACCGTTACCTGGGACCCCTAGCCCCGCGCGTCTATTAGAGGGAGTTCTCCGGGCGGCGGGCGTGCTCAAGTCACGTACTTGGAGCAGAAGGGGAAAACGGTGGGGACAGCGGCATGGAGTCATTTGTAGAGCTCTCTTAGCTGGTCTGGGTCTCCGAGGTAGTTGTGGTGCTCGTACGGTGCGGACCAGCTAGTCCTTTTCTCACTGCCTCACTCTACGTGGTTTCGGAACCATTTGGAGGGGTCAGGCATAGGACCGTAGTCCGGCCAGACTACGGCAGTTGTGTTTGTTCTTAGTTCCGCATCTCACTCCGACAGGAGGTGCTAGACATGGACCGTTGGTCGAGGGTAAGGCACATGGCGCACCTGACCAGCTGACTAATGTAGCGTTCTGTAGCTAGTGTGCTTGTCTAGGCAGTGTCTACTGTCTGTGTTACAGCTGGGTTCTTATGGTGCCTTGGTTTACATGGGTTTTTCGATCCCGCTGTGTAGCTTAGACCGATGACCGTGTAGTTTCTTTCACGCCTCCGCACTTGACTCTGTTTAGTAGAATAGATTTACTGCATTATTTATTTACTGCACTTAGTTCTATTCTGCTGTTAGAACCAGTGGGAGATTGGTAGTCCCTACTGGGCTTCTTCGTGAAGCTCACTCCCTGTTTTGTAGGTGAGATTTCAAAGCAGCTCCCTCCGCGGTGGACTGAGGTGACGGGCCCGCAATAGTCGGCATCTCTAGTGAGCAGTGTTCCCCTAGCAGTTGTACTTCACCCTCGGGGTATGCCCCTAAAGGACATGTCTTTCCCTTTTATATTCAACACTTGTACTTTATTTAGTTTGGGACTGTACTAGACTGTTATCTAGTGTTGGACACTTTTTGTTCACTTGTGGTGCACTTTAGTACGTTTGTTGTTATTTATATCTATTACATATGTTGTTAGATTGATCTGTTAGCCCTTTCGGGTCTCCGGATCCGTGGGCGGCGGTCCCGATGTTCGAAATCTTGGTGGGAGCCAAGGGTCTGGGCGCCGGGGTCGTTACATTGGCCTTCTTCATCAGCTTCTCATTTCTCCCTAAGATGATCATGGTTGTGCAGTGAGATGAAGCTGGAATTCCCCGTGGTATTCCAAGCTGACATTGGCACCGGTGTGGCTGGTACATCAGTATTTGATCAGCACCAATCAGCCACAAATCTCTGTCCTCCCTGGTACGCACTCTGAACTCGATTGTCCTCATGAACAGTGGCCTCACTATGAAGTCCTCCACTGGGAAGTACCCCAGGTAGTCTCCCCAGGCATCTTTGCTCTTCAAGTGTGATGTCACACACTTGATCTCGTCCTCTGGCTCATATCATGCTCTGCTGCAATGAACTGAACTTCGAAGGAAGATTCTGGAGGGGGTAGGTTGTCTCTCAGCAAAATCAAACTTTAAATGAGCTTCCATCCATACTTGAAGTAGAAACAAGCTCCCGCATGTGCGTCCACCCAAGCTCATCGTAGTGAGGGAGCTGTAAAGGTGTGCCAGCACTGCAGGGGCTAGTGACTGCCCATGCCATAGCAGAGACAGGATCCCCACATGCTTGTACAGGAGGAAATTGCCATTGGTGGGGAACAAGAACACACCAGCCAGGCAGAGCATCAGTCCACGGGTCGCCCTCTCACCGCTAATCTCCTTTGCATGCTGGATCAGCCACCTAGCCAGCCCGTCTAGGAAAATCCCATGCTTGTTCGTCATCCTCAGTACCTCCTTCTTATCCCGCACAATGTCCACCAGGATCTCTTCCCATGGGAGAAGAGGAGTCATCACATCATAGTCCAGACATCGTCTCCACCTCAGGAACAACTCCACCTCCTCCAGTAGCACACTGCCTCGAACCCCTGGAACATAAACGTGTGCGTGTGTGGGTGCCAGCGCTCTACGAGTGCTCCCAAGGCATCACCCCCCCCCCCCCCCCCCACACACACATATCCTTCATGTTTTTGGCCAGCACCACCATGAAGCTCAGATTCCACGCCCCGATGTAGCTTCTCATGTCGATGGTGATTGCGTTCATCAGGTTGACCAGCCAGGAGAAGGCCCGCACTTGGCCCTGGCTTGAGAAAGAGGGCACCTCCTGCGCACCCGAGGAGCACCATGAGAGAGTGTTGGGGGCGTTTTCAGTGTGAGGAGAAGCAGAAATTGAACAGTACATACCTCCCCGTTGGCCAGTCGGGTGCTCAGATGCTCCGGAACCTCGCTCGGAACTCCCGGGTTCATGCTCATGGACGTTCCGGTCGACGTGGAGGCCATAGTTGCTGTTGCAGGTCGTCCCAAAGTCCTCTGGTTCGGAGTTGAGGAAGGCGAGGATGGAGGAAGAAGATAGAAGAGTCCCTATGGCCTTCCAATAGCTATTTTTTCAGTCTAATCCGCTGGCATGTTAACGTCAACATCGTTTGACATCAGTTTACGGTTGACGGCAACATCTATGGACGTTTACTCCTATAGACGGCTTGATATATTGACGTCAACTGTAAGTTGACGGCAATCATTCTGGACATTAACCATCTAGAATCTTCAAAGCTTTACTGTTCATATGGCCATTATCTTTCATCTTGTGCTTCAAGTTGTTTTTGCAGATATTTAAGTACAAGCGGCGCTTCAAATCCGAGAACACTTGTGATACCCTGAATTTTCATTCATTTTATATTGTGCATGTATATTTACTTGTTGTGTGTATTGTTGCCCAGCTAGCTAGCCTAGAGGGGGGGGTGAATGGGTTATCAAAATTTCGATCTCTGATTAAAACCTGTTTACTGAAAGGATTGCACAACTTAATAACAAGGTTAGAGTTAGAGCAAATAAGACAAAAATCACACAAAAGCACATCCACAAGACACAAGAATTTTATCCTGGTTCGGAACTCCTCTCCATAGGAGACCTACGTCCAGTCCCTGAGCAATACCTCAGGATTTTACTACCAAGGGTACAATCCCCCTTAAGGATCCTTACACCCAGCCTCAACTGGTCTTCCTTCAACCTGAAGGGAAAAACAACCACCCTGGATACCACCAGGTCTTCCTTCGTCCAGAAGGGAACACAACCAAAGAAGAAAAGGTGTGGAAACAGGCTTCAGACTTTAGCTTGACCAGCTACACACTGAAGCTATCAAGGCCCGGGAGAGAAGGAGATTTAACAAGATTTTCTCTCCAAGGACTACACAAGCTCTCACAAACAAAAACTCTTTTTGATCACAGAGAGCTAAGAGCTAAGAACAAGGTTGGAGTGGAAGCTTCGCTCTTGTTTTTCTTCTAAAGACTCGAAGAGATGGATTTCTTTCTTTTCAAATTGCAAGCGTTGTTCACCTTTTTTTTGCAAAAACTATCTTTCTTCTCCGTCTTGAGTCTTCTATTTAAACTACTGATTCAAATTCGAACGTTGAAGTGTCCGTTGTCTCTTATCCAGGTGTACGTTAGACTGGTCACTGAGGAAGCTTCTGCTCGTCAGTCTTTTATCCTTTTGTACACGCCAAAGAAATGTCATAGAACTTTGTATCTTGTGTCCAACGTTGTACAGATGAGTCTTGTCAGATATCTGTAAGCATATCATCAATAAATAGAGGACAGCTAAGACTGCCGTCGATTGTTAGTGAAGATAGAACAGATATTGCAATATATAGCAAAGCTCCTTTCTGTCTAAAAAAGTACGTAGACAGAGTAGCATAGAAATGGAAGATATTGTCTGCATGCATGGGAAATACGATCAGAGAGCATTTAATGCGTAGCAGTCAACATACAAGATATGACTTTGACTTTTCAACGCTATTAAAAAAGCATTATACTGATACAGCAAGAAATTCGATAAAAACAATCTCGATGCCTTCATAACTTATGAAATCGTTATGCGATAACAGACAAATCGTTATGACAGAGCATTATCAAATTATAACGATGAAATCGTTATGAGTCAAGTCGTTATGAACGCGTTGTTAAGATCTGTAAAAGAAATCGTTATGACTATCAAGTCGTTACGAGTTTAAAGAAATCGTTACAAGAAATCTTAACAAATCGTTGCACAAAGCAAAGCGTTATGAACTGTAAAGAAATCATTATGAACAAGAGTCGTTGCTAGTTCTGAAGAAATCGTTACGAGAAATCTTAAGAATCGTTATGAACGAAAGTCGTTGCGAGTTCTAAAAGAAATCGTTACGAGATCTAAAGAAATCGTTATGAACGAGAGTCGTTGCGAGTTCTAAAGAAATCGTTACGAGGTCTAAAGAAATCGTTACGGCTAGAGAGTCGTTGCGAGTTCTAAAGAAATCGTTACGACTAGAGAGTCGTTGCGAGTTCTAAAGAAATCGTTACGAGGTCTAAAGAAATCGTTGCGACTAGAGAGTCGTTGCGAGTTCTAATGAAATTGTTACGAGGTCTAAAGAAATCGTTGCGACTAGAGAGTCGTTGCGAGTTCTAAAGAAATCGTTACGAGGTCTAAAGAAATCGTTGCGACTAGAGAGTCGTTGCGAGTTCTAAAGAAATCGTTGCGATATTCGATTTGTTTTGAATTGTCGGTCAAAGAGGAAATCGTTCTGCTTATCAAAGAAGTCGATACAAAGACTTGGACAGAAATGAGTGATGAGACTTACCTGATTGTCTTGAGCTTTCATTTTTCTTTTATTTCCTGTTCTCAAGGCTCAAGTAATCCATTAGTATTATTTTGTTAATCATCAAAATTAATATATAAATAAATGAAATATTTATTATGGGGACAGTTTGGTCATCAATCTCCCCCTTTTTGATGATGACAAAATATACTAAACATCATGCAAAAAATTAAACATGTTTTTTAGATTTACTTTAGTTTTCTCCCCCATTTTGTCAATAAGCAAAAAGATAAGCTGTGAGACAAAGAGGAGAGATCCTTGTATTAAGTATGAGAAAGGTAGTACAAGGGAGATAACAAGGAAGCATGCTGTGAGATGACAGCCCATGCCTTGATCTCAAGGTCTTCAAACGTCTGTTGGAAAACCTCAGAAGCAACTGAGAAGCTGGGACCCATAGATTGGGTGGCTCTTTGAATGTACAAAATCCGTTGCTGATCCAAGAATTCTGTATACTGATCTGGATCCAGGATGAATCTGAAGTAAGTGCTTTTTCCGTAGCTGGCACGATGGAGAAATCTATCCAAGGAGATTGGATAGAAGATCTTCTGATCTAATAGATCCTGCTTCAGAGCATAGAAAGCTGTATATCTAGCTGCCCACTGAACATAAATCTCTTGAATAGGATTTATGGAGTTGAGATCCATGAAGGCTTCTGCTGAGAGAGAGGGCTTATTTTGATTAACCAAGGAACTGTTGATGGCTTCTAACTGAAGGTTGGTTTCCCTGTAGATGATTGCCCACACGGAGGGTGTAAGCCTTTCACACTCAGAAATGAGTGGAGCCAAAACCTGAGAGGAGATGCGGCCAGAGTGGTATTCTCTGAAGATAAACCGCAGGAAGGAGGGCAGTCTGCTCTGCTTGGCTGACATTCTACCCATCTGCTTGGCAAACATGTCAAATGCATGGGAGCCTGCATCTGAATCAAATACTAGGGAATGCAACTTTGGCAAAAGGACTGGAGAGTCAATCCGGATATCAGCAAAATTCACTGTTAGGGGAATATTCACTGGACGTTCGGATCTTAACATTACTATAGCTGAATGGAATTGAGAGAACTGGACTTCTGGCAGTTTGTTCAGGAAGCAGAAGTCACTGTACTGCTGGAAGCTTTTGGCAATGCGGATCTCTTTCAAGATGAAAGGACCCCACAAATTTTTATGCTTGAGAAAGAACCACTCAGAGAGAGTGAGAGAATGAGCTCCATGCGAAATAGATTCGGCCCTGGCAGTCAGGAACTTGTTGTATTGAGCTTTGTTGCCCTTGACATTTGCCCACTGATCTTCAGTCTTGAACTCAGTCCCCTCAAAGATTTTGGATTTATGAAAGTGGGATAACTGGGTAAGAGGAAGAACAATATTTAGGTGCTCAGTAAGGTTAAGGAAGGGAATACCATAAATGGTGGAGAGGATGCACTTTTGAAGGTATTCCTTATAAAGGAATCTTTTCTGAGGTTCAAGGGTAAGAGAGTACCAAAGAGGTGGAAATAAGGAGGAGGAGATGGAAACAGAGGATGATTGTTTCCTCTTTTTCTTGGCAGGACTGGGGGGATCAGTCCTGTGAATATGAGTGGCAGTGAAAAGAATGGTGGAAAGAGTATTTCGCTCAAAGTCATCCGGCAAATTTGTGTCAAAGACACCAAGTAGAGGAGGTGTTTCTGAAATTAAAGTAACAGAGGATGGAGGAGTAGGAGGATAGAAATGGTGTTTTGGATTGAAGGATGAAGTGGGTTGAATTGGAGTGGTTTGAGTTTGAGGTGATGAGGGTAAAAGGATGATGGGGCTGAAGTGTGAGAAGGAGTAGGAGAGAAGTTAGGTTGAGATGAAATGATAGAGGATGATGGTAGGGTGCGAGGTATTGGGTGTTTTATAGTTGGTGGAGCAGGAGGGGCTGTGAGAGGAGAGGTAGGTGAGGACAAAATTGGAGTTGCAAGATTTGAAGTGTCAGGGGCCGAAGTAGCTGACATGGGCTCTTTCCCTTTGGCTTCTCTGACAACTGAAGAGGGTCCTGAAGACCCTGAAGCTTGCCCTGATGGCCCTGGTGCTTGAACTGGTAGCCCTGATGGCCGAGAGACTTCTGCTGGAGGCCCTGGTGGCCTAGGAACTTCAGCTGGACTGCTCTGAGTGGGTGCAGGAGGGACACCACTAGACCTTGAAAGATTAGCCAGCAAATTCTTCATATCGGACATCTCTTTATTGAACCACCTCATTGCATTTCGAATTGAGGATAGATCAGAGGAGGTTGAGGCTTGATTAGAGATAATGCCCTGAACACTTGTCTGAACAGATGACAAGACTTCTCCTTGAGCTTTCAACAATGCCATAATAGGCTTCAGATTGACTTTTCTGTGACTCTTTCTTGGCCTTTTGTGAGCCACTCTCTTTTGCTTCCCTTGCTGAATGACAGGCTCCTCAAGATTGATATTGCTTGCACTTGGGCCTTCACTAATAGGAATACTGGCAGGAGGTGGAATTTCCTCAATGCCTACTTGCTCCCCCTGAATAGGAGCGGGGAGTTCAACACTTTCTTGCTCCCCCTGAGCAGGAGCTTCTTCCAAGACAACTTTCTCCAAGTGGCCTTCTGCCACGGATTCAGACACTTCAGGTTCAACTCTACTTTGCTCCCTTGGCTAGGAGCTTCTTCCATGACCACATCTGGTTGAGTACCTGCTTGTACCTCAACATTAGCAATTGAATCTGATAGAATTTCTGTATGGCCTGGTGCCATAGCTTCTTCTTCAACACATCCACCTTCTTTAGAAGTAGCTGAGGTGGAGGGAATGGAATCCAATACCTCTCTTAAGATTGAGGCGACTAAGGTGGTGGGCAAGGAGTCTGCCACACCAGCTGCACCTACTTCCATCTGAACTTCTGGAGAATGAGAGATAATCTCCACAATAGGTGAGACTGAAACTTCTGCCTGGCTGGACACAACTGGAACTGCTGCTGCTTGAACAACTGCTGCTGCTGCTTCTACTTCTTCTTCTGCTGCTGCTTGCTCTGCTGCTGCTGCTTCTTCTTGAACTTCTGGAATATCCCCAATAACTGCTTCTCCTTCAGCCACAGAGGACTTTGACCAAATTCCATCTACCACTGAGAATCCACTTTTCTTCAGATTTCTGGATCTTATTGACTGGCCCATCTTTTCAGCTACTGCACCTGACATATCTACTCCAAAGTGCTTGAAAATCTTGGTCAGTAGATGAGCATAAGGCAAGGAAACATTTAGCTTGCTCTTTGTTTCCCAGATTTGAGTGCTGGCAAATTTCATTCTCTCAATCATAACTGCGGCCAGATTTACCTCCTTGTTCTGGATTACCCAGAACATCAAGTCTGAGTCTGCCCTAGTGCATGAAGAAAAGGTAGCACTCCGAGGAACTATGATTTGGCAGACAATGAAGTGGAGCAACCGATTAAAAGCTGACATCTGATTTATATCCAATTTTCCATCCTTCAACTTAAACCCTGGACCAATAATGCCAAGACCCTTAGCTTCATCATTTACTGAGTCCACACCACTAAAGCCTGATGTCTTCACTCCAAACAACTCATGCAATAGATCATAATCTATCTTGATCTGGGTGCCCTTCACTGTGGAGACAAGGGACCCATCTGCCTCTGACTTCAAACAAATGAAAAAGGCTTTTACAAGATCCGGGTAGCTTACCTCGTTGAAAGTAACAACATCCATCCACTGCATTCTTCTCAAGGCTTCGACTAAACTGGACATGCCACTCTTCTCAAGATTCTGAACATCCACTGCCTTATTTCCGCAAATCTTCGACTTCACAAACGTAAACCTCTCTTGCTCCTTTGGGGACAAATACTCAGCACTGTAGCCCCCTACGCTTCCGGAGATCATTGGAGCGGCCATGGGTTAGAGGAGAAGGAGATTCTGGTGAAGGGAAATGACGGAAGAGGTGGAAGCTTTCGAAGGGATTCTTCGCGGGAAGAGGAGAAAGCTTCGAAAGTTGCAGAGAGTCGTTCCCAAAATCGTTAGGGCATCGGCTTTGGGTGAACGGATAGAGGATAAAAGGGTAAAGGTAGAAGACGAGTCGTTCTCAGAACGATTTGAATAAATTATTACTATTTTATCGAAAAGTGAAGCGCCAGAGGCAGTAAAGCCAGAAAACGACAAAATCGTTTGACGGGTCAAACAGCCTTTACTACGATAGCGGTCAAGGAATGTAGACAAACTGAATTTTGCTCATTGTTAAAGAAGGAAAATTTCATTTCTATCTGAAAAAAAATTTTATGCCAATAAAATTACAGAGATCTTTTCACACATTGCACATCCCTAATTCCCTTCTAAGAGATGTGAATCTCTCTTCAGGTAGGGCTTTTGTGAAGATGTCTGCTAATTGACCATTTGTATCTATGAAAGAAATTTCTAAATTACCACTAGCTACGTGGTCTCGAATAAAATGATATCTTACCTCAATGTGCTTAGTCCTTGAGTGCTGAACTGGATTTTTGGTGAGGTTGATGGCACTTGTATTATCACACAATAGTGGAATTGATTTGATGTGAATTCCGAAATCCTCAAGTTGTTGCTTTATCCAAAGAAGTTGTGTACAGCAACTTCCAGCAGCAACATATTCTGCCTCAGCTGTTGATAAAGCTACTGAATTTTGTTTCTTGGATGACCATGATATTAAACATCCTGCAAGAAACTGACAAGAACCACTGGTGCTTTTTCTATCTACTTTGCATCCAGCATAATCAGCATCTGAATATCCTACTAATTCTATTTCACAAGATCTAGGATACCAGAGACCTAAATCATGAGTTCTAGCCAGATATCTAAATATTCTTTTTACTGAAATTAAATGAGACTCTCTAGGGTCTGCCTGATATCTAGCACACATGCATACACTAAAAAAATATCTGGTCTACTTGCAGTTAAGTAAAGTAATGATCCTATCATACCTCGATAATTCTTTTGATCTACCTTTTTACCTTTTTGATCACTGTCCATTCTGATTGATGTGCTCATTGGAGTTGATAATGGCTTTGCACCTTCAAATCCAAATTTCTTTAACAGCTCTTTAGTGTACTTGGCTTGACAGATATGAGTGCCATCCTTCCCTTGCTTAATTTGCAATCCAAGGAAGTAGCTTAGCTCCCCCATCAAGCTCATTTCGAATTCTCCCTGCATAAGCTTTTCAAAGTACTTGCAAAGAGATTCATCAGTAGATCCAAAAATGATATCATCTACATATATTTGCACAAGAAGTATATTTTTAACCTTAGATTTTATAAATAATGTACTATCTACTTTACCTCTAGTGAAACCATGATCTAATAAGAAAGTACTGAGCCTCTCATACCAGGCTCTAGGTGCTTGCTTTAATCCATATAAAGCCTTATGAAGTTTAAATACATGATTTGGAAATTCGGTATCATCAAAGCCTGGAGGTTGTTCAACATAAACTTCCTCCTTGATAAAACCATTTAAAAAGGCTGATTTGACATCCATTTGAAATAGTTTTAAATCAAATGCAGATGCATAAGCAAGTAAAATCCTAATAGCCTCAAGTCTAGCTACAGGTGCATAGGTTTCATCGAAATCTATGCCTTCCTCTTGAGAGTAGCCTTGAGCTACCAATCTGGCCTTGTTCCTTAAGATTATTCCAGACTCATCCAGTTTATTTCTGAACACCCACTTGGTGCCAATAACTGAATGATTGGATGGTCTAGGAACAAGTGACCATACTTGGTTTCTCTTGAACTGATTTAGTTCATCTTGCATGGCTAATATCCAAGATTCATCAGATAAAGCTTCATTGACTGTCTTAGGCTCTATTTGAGAAACAAAGGCTAAATAATCACAAGGAATTACATTACCTCTTGTTCTTACCCCTACAGATGGATCACCAATAATGTTTTCAGGAGGGTGATCTTTCTGATGTCTCCATTCTTTTGGAAGATTTTCATGTTGAATTTCAGTTTGCTGCAGTTCTTCCAGAGGAGGATCATCCTTGTCCTTAATTGAGGTATTCTTTAATTTTTCAGACAAGTCATCTGCATCATCAATGTCACTAATTTCTTCCTTTTTCAAGGAAGGGTTAGATTCATCAAAAATAACATGTACAGATTGTTCAATTAATAAGGAACGTTTATTGAAAACTCTATAGCCTTTGGGTTTAGAAGAGTACCCCATAAAGATGCCTTCATCTGATTTGGCATCCAACTTACCAATGTCCCTTTTTCCATTGTTGTGGATGAAGCAAGGACATCCAAATATTCTGAAATGGCTGATCTTTGGCTTTTTTCCTTTGTAGAGTTCATAAGCAGTCTTCTTCAGAATTGGCCTGATCATCACTCTATTAATGATATAACATGCAGTGTTGATAGCTTCGGCCCAGAAGTATCTTGGCAAATCATATTCTGACAACATGGTTCTTGCCATATCCAAAAGAGTTCTATTTTTCCTCTCAGCAATTCCATTCTGTTGAGGTGTCCTTGGAGCTGAGAAGTTGTGCTCAATTCCTTGATCATCACAGAACTTTATAAACTTTTCATTCTGAAACTCACCACCATGATCTGATCGGATAGAGACAATTGTGAATTTCTGATCTTTCTGAACCTTCTTACTGAAGCTGACAAAATTATCAAATGTGTCATCTTTGTGCTCTAGAAAGGATACCCAAGTGAATCTTGAATAATCATCAACTATTACAAATCCAAAATTCTTTCCTCCCAAACTGGTAGTCCTCATTGGCCCAAATAGATCCATGTGAAGTAGTTCTAAGGGCTTTGAGGTGGTTACTACAGTCTTTGATTTGAAGGAGCTCTTGGTGTGCTTTCCTCTTGCACAAGGTTTGCAAATACTGTCCAAGCTAGAATTGACCTTTGGCAATCCTTCAACTAGCTTCCTTTTTCTAAGCTTATTCAAACCGTCCAAGCTGCAGTGGCCCAATCTTCTGTGCCACAGCTCTGTTGATTGATCTTTATTAGCTGCCAAACACACATCTTGATCCTTGAGTTCTTCTAGATAGAGTACATACAGATTTCTTTCTCTATAGGCTTCAAAAATGACTGCTCCATCCTTTAATATACTGCACTTTGATTCCTGGAACTGAATCTGATGACCTTTGTCACACAACTGGCTGATGCTTATGAGATTATGCTTTAACCCTTTGACCAGCATCACATCTTCAATCACTGATTTTCCTTTGATGTTCACGGATCCACTTCCTATTACAACTCCTTTTCCATTATCTCCATATGTGACTGTACCTTCTTCAGCTTGGAGATCAACAAAAAACTTCTTGTTGCCTGACATGTGCCTCGAGCATCCACTGTCCAAATACCATTTGGATGCTCTTAACTTTCCCTGAAATTAAAACACTAAATTTTAGGTACCCAAGTTCTTTTGGGTCCTGATGGGTTAGTATCATTGTCTTTTCCTTTAATTATCCATTTTTTGTTCTTGTTAGGACAGGTTTCTTTGTTATGTCCAAGTCTATTACAGTGAGTACAGCAGGTTATTCTAGTTACTGTTTCAACTGGGGTGTGTTTAAATTTTTTATGTTCTTTATTCTTTTCAGATATAAATTTAGGAGTTGGATAAGTTTTCGGAAAGACTTTTGTTTCTTCATTTTCTGAGGGAGTATATCCAAAACCATATTTCTTTCTAGTTGATCTTTTAGCTCCATTCATCATTAGAAGAGGTTTATTGTTTGTGAACTTGTTTATTGTGCTTGTTAAATGTTCATTTTCTTTATTTAATCTTTCTATTTCTGTTTAAGTCCACTTAAGTCTTCTTGTTTTTCTAAATGATTTATTTTCTTATTTTTCTCTTTTAAATCTTCACACAATAATTCATTTCTCCTTTTCTGTTCAGTTAATTGTTTTTCAAGTTCTTCATTTTCTGTTTTTAGGTCTGAGTTTGTATTTTCTAAACAGACTAAATTTTTCTTACTATTTTTAAGTAATTTAGATACTTCTTTATATTTTTCATAGAGTTCATTAAAAGCACTTTCTAGGTTATCGGAATCTGACTCATTGCATGAATCAAAAGAAGAGTCAGAAGTTACCTTATCTTCGGTGTTGGCCATGAGGGCCAAGTTTGCTTCTTCTCCTTCACTGCTCGAGCTTGACTCACTATCTGAGTCACTGCTATTTTCCCAAGCAGCTGCCATTGCTTTCTTTTTGTACTTCTTAAATCTTCTGAAGTTGTCCTTCTTCTTGTGATCATTCTTCTTGATCATGGGACAATCTGCCTTGATGTGTCCAGGCTTCTTGCATTCATAACAGATCACTTCTCCTTTCTTTTGATCCTTTACTTCTGGTTTTCTGAAGTCTTTGTTTTTCTTAAAAAATTTTCTTCCTGACTGATACTTCTTTTTCTTTGCTAGAATCCTTTGAAGTCTTCGAGACAGCATGGCTTCTTCATCATCACTGTCTTTACTACTCTCACTATTATCCAAAGATTCTTCTGAGTTGTCTTCACTTGCTTTGAGAGCATTTGATTGTTTCCTTCTGCTGGAGGATTCTCCTAATCTCTCCATGTTTATCTCGTGAGCCATGAGAGATCCTATTAGCTTTTCCAATGACATTAATTTTAAATCATTGGCTTCTTCAATAGCTGTTACCTTTGGAGTCCATGAAGATGGTAGAGATCTGAGGACTTTTCTAACCATATCTGGTACATATAAACCTTTCCCAAACCAGCTAATCCATTTGTAATGTCTGTGAATCTGCTGAACATCTGAGTTATTGATTCACCTGACTGCATCTGGAATCTTTCATATTGAGCTACTAGAATATCTATTCTTGTCTCTTTTACTTTGTCTGTCCCTTCATAGGTAATTCTGAGCTTTTCCCACATCTCCATTGCGGATTTGCAGGCTGAGACTCTATTGAATTCTTTCTTGCTTAGGGCACAGCATAATATGCTCTTGGCTTTGCAGTTTAAGGATATTCTTTTTCTGTCATCATCTGTCCACTGAGCCTTAGCGTTTGTGACCAAAAGATCACCTTCTTCTACAATGGACCAGATTGTGTAATCATGACCTTGTAGAAAATATTCCATTCTAGTCTTCCAGTAGGTGTAGTCTTCTCCATCGAACAAGGGAGGCCTGTTGACTGACTGACCTTCGAAGTTGCTTTGGGCTGCCATTGATCTTTGCTCTTCAGATCGTTGGATCTTCTTCTTTGTCGAAGAGACGGGCTCTGATACCACTTGTTGCCCAGCTAGCTAGCCCAGGGGGGGGGGTGAATGGGTTATCAAAATTTCGATCTCTGATTAAAACCTGTTTACTGAAAGGATTGCACAACTTAATAACAAGGTTAGAGTTAGAGCAAATAAGACAACAATCACACAAAAGCACATCCACAAGACACAAGATTTTATCCTGGTTCGGAACTCCTCTCCACAGGAGACCTACGTCCAGTCCCTGAGCAATACCTCAGGATTTTACTACCAAGGGTACAATCCCCCTTAAGGATCCTTACACCCAGCCTCAACTGGTCTTCCTTCAACCTGAAGGGAAAAACAACCACCCTGGATACCACCAGGTCTTCCTTCGTCCAGAAGGGAACACAACCAAAGAAGAAAAGGTGTGGAAACAGGCTTCAGACTTTAGCTTGACCAGCTACACACTGAAGCTATCAAGGCCCGGGAGAGAAGGAGATTTAACAAGATTTTCTCTCCAAGGACTACACAAGCTCTCACAAACAAAAACTCTTTTTGATCACAGAGAGCTAAGAGCTAAGAACAAGGTTGGAGTGGAAGCTTCGCTCTTGTTTTCTTCTGAAGACTCGAAGAGATGGGTTTCTTTCTTTTCAAATTGCAAGCGTTGTTCACTTTTTTTTGCTATCTTTCTTCTCCGTCTTGAGTCTTCTATTTAAACTACTGATTCAAATTCGAACGTTGAAGTGTCCGTTGTCTCTTATCCTGGTGTACGTTAGACTGGTCACTGAGGAAGCTTCTGCTCGTCAGTCTTTTATCCTTTTGTACACGCCAAAGAAATGTCATAGAACTTTGTATCTTGTGTCCAACGTTGTACAGATGAGTCTTGTCAGATATCTGTAAGCATATCATCAATAAATAGAGGACAGCTAAGACTGCCGTCGATTGTTAGTGAGATAGAACAGATATTGCAATATATAGCAAAGCTCCTTTCTGTCTAAAAAGTACGTAGACAGAGTAGCATAGAAATGGAAGATATTGTCTGCATGCATGGGAAATACGATCAGAGAGCATTTAATGCGTAGCAGTCAACATACAAGATATGACTTTGACTTTTCAACGCTATTAAAAAAGCATTATACTGATACAGCAAGAAATTCGATAAAAACAATCTCGATGCCTTCATAACTTATGAAATCGTTATGCGATAACAGACAAATCGTTATGACAGAGCATTATCAAATTATAACGATGAAATCGTTATGAGTCAAGTCGTTATGAACGCGTTGTTAAGATCTGTAAAAGAAATCGTTATGACTATCAAGTCGTTACGAGTTTCAAAGAAATCGTTACAAGAAATCTTAACAAATCGTTGCATAAAGCAAAGCGTTATGAACTGTAAAGAAATCGTTATGAACGAGAGTCGTTGCGAGTTCTGAAGAAATCGTTACGAGAAATCTTAAGAAATCGTTATGAACGAAAGTCGTTGCGAGTTCTAAAAGAAATCGTTACGAGATCTAAAGAAATCGTTATGAACGAGAGTCGTTGCGAGTTCTAAAGAAATCGTTACGAGGTCTAAAGAAATCGTTACGGCTAGAGAGTCGTTGCGAGTTCTAAAGAAATCGTTACGACTAGAGAGTCGTTGCGAGTTCTAAGGAAATCGTTACGACTAGAGAGTCGTTGCGAGTTCTAAAGGAAATCGTTACGAGGTCTAAAGAAATCGTTGCGACTAGAGAGTCGTTGCGAGTTCTAAAGAAATCGTTACGAGGTCTAAAGAAATCGTTGCGACTAGAGAGTCGTTGCGAGTTCTAAAGAAATCGTTGCGATATCGATTTGTTTTGAATTGTCGGTCAAAGAGGAAATCGTTCTGCTTATCAAAGAAGTCGATACAAAGACTTGGACAGAAATGAGTGATGAGACTTACCTGATTGTCTTGAGCTTTCATTTTCTTTTATTTCCTGTTCTCAAGGCTCAAGTAATCCATTAGTATTATTTTGTTAATCATCAAAATTAATATAAAATAAATGAAATATTTATTATGGGGACAGTTTGGTCATCATGTATAACATGTGTATTCAATTGTGCATATTATAATTTATACTTCACATGAATATATGCATGTATATATATACATATAATTATATATCATATTTTGTGTGAGAATAGCAATTAGTTGATTTGTGTATATTGTGTATACTAAAATCCTAGGCATATAAACTTAAGTAATATTATGTAGGTTTTAATCTAATTACCGATATGCATGTTATATTTATCTATTTCGTGCATAATGTATATAATTATTGTTGTATACTTGTGTGTATTTATACATATGTCATCAAGTGTGTGCATGCAATAATTATTTTGTTGTATAGATATTCTTAGTTAACTTACATCATATTGCATCTTAATGATATGAGCATGTACTATATAAATCTTGAAGTGCATATTATACTACTTATTCCATAGATATTGTGCATAAATATATGAAGTACATATGCGTATATGTATGTTATCTTATCTTGTGATAAGTAAGTATTGTTGTGGATCATGTAAGTGCGTGAGAGTTATTTTCGTACAAGTAAAAATATATTAATGTGCATGCATTATGTAGCTATCAATGTATGTAGATCTCATGCATATTGTACGTGTTGTGCACATAGTAAGAAATCATTATCATATATTTTGTAAATAATTATGAGTTTATTTCCGAGCATGCAATATATATTTAAATGTGTATGAATTACTTAATTATTGTTGTGCCTATTGTATTTAATTATTTTATGCATGTTGTAAGTAACCATGGTGTGTATATGTATACATACATATATTATTCTTATTTAAATAAAATCTATCTACTTTAAGCACGTTAAATTATTTATGGTGTGTAAAGTACTTGAATGATAATGTACATGTAGAATTTGACTAATGAGGAGCACATTTCATTATAAGTTCATGCATGATGTATGTAATCTTGTAATGTGTATGTATATGTGCATATATGTATGTTATTGATGTATATTATCCTTAATTATGATTAGAGTAAGTTGTATTTAATTAAATATTATGTAATGCATTTACTTTATGTGGTAAGGATATATGTAGTTATTTTTATATATACTAAATTATTTTGGTGTATTTATGCATTTATTTTAAGGTTTGACGGAGTTTTGACTACACTGTGCAGTAGGCGGCCAAGACCTGGACGCCAACTGTCAGGATTGTGACTGGCGTCCACATCCCTAGACGCCAAAACACAGTGGGCGGCCACCCCCTGGATGCGAACCCCTGTTGGCGGCCAGACCCTTGACGTCAACTTTGAAGTTAACTACAACCGATGTTGACGTCAATATCCTCCTGTGTAACGGTTCCAGATTTGTTAATGCTCGCATTTTGGCCAGTTCCAGATTAGGAAACCCATCCTAATGCGTAGGAAAACAACCCTATTGCGTACCCCAAACCCCAAGCCTATAAAATACCCATCCTAGGTCGAGGAGGAAAAGCTGATCCTTGGAGGGCCGGATTCGTCGACTGGAGGTGTTCCCCAAGGAGCTACACCAACTGGAGGACAACCTATGCATAGGAGAAGAGATCCCAACTCCGAGGAACCGTCTGCATCCACAGAAGAACCAGATCTAAGGCGTTTCTGAGCACCTTCTTGGCAGGGCCGAGGAGGGCTTCACCGACGATTCTTGATCTTTGTAGATTTTTTAGATGCAAGTAAATCCTAGATCTCAATCTTATACATGTCCCCTTAAGTCTTAGGATTTTTACAGATTTTTTCTCGAGTCCTGGAACCCCAAATTCCCCTTTATATTAAGTGCTGTCTGTGTGTGCTGCTAGGAGGAAGTTGGCAGCAACTGCAGTTGAAAGTAAACGGCCACATCCCTTGACCTCTACTTCTTCAGTGCCCTGAAAATGTACTGTTTGATCTTTTTATGTTGTTTAAATGATTTCTGGATACAGGTACATGCTGCAATTTTTATGGGTGATTGTATACTATCATTAGGTCATATCATGAGGTTGCCCTAATTTTCTATGGACTGTATTAATTATTAAAATTCAGAAGTTGAATTATGAGTATGATATGAGCATGTTTAAATCTGGTATAAATGGATTTTGTTGTGAATTAGATTTCATAATTTTTTCATGATAAAATGAATGCTGATATTAGGTTCCTGAACTGTTAACACCCAACCATGTTAATGTATACCATGCCTAATGATTTTTCCATGAATATATCTAATATCTAGATTTAATTGTAGAAATTATATTTACTGTTTGAAAAATCTAAAAAATTGCATATGTGATATGTTTACTGTTATTAACCTGTGATAAAATTTTTGAACTAAATTGATGACAGCAAGTATGATTACTAGTTAAACCATGGAAATTGCTCATATTAGACATGTTAAATCTAATCTTGTGTAATTTAGTAACTAACAGCATGTTTAGGATTGTAATATGATTTGTTTTACTTCTACAAATAGTAGTATCATGTTAGGTTAACTTAGATATGTGTAATTGATCAATGATACATGTAAAGTGATTAAATAGTTTATATGAAGTGTGTAAATGATGAGAGAAAATGTGATAAAGTAAACGTGTAATAATTGAGCCAAGAATGACACTGCTACCCTAGAGGCTTCGAGAGCTGTACATAGAAAAGTCCCTATGGAAGGCTCTACATTGAGAAAAGTATGACCTAAGGGCATTAGGAAAATCCTGGAGGTGGACAAGTACCACTGGATAGGGTGGAGAGGGCTTCTCCCGGTCTACGCAGTTACCAAGATTCACCACTACATTGCCTAGGTGGTGAGTATGTGATTATGAGTTATGTGTTTATGAGTAGTGTTATGAGTTATGTGTTATGAGATGCGATGAGCTGTGCTATGAGATGAGTTATGAGTTATGAGATATTGGTTTGTGTCCTCTAATTGGTAGTTAGGACTATGTGTCATGGCATTTTAAGCGATGAAATATGAATAAAGTGTAAGATGATATGTGAATGTGGCACGTGATGAGTATAAATGATATGATATGTGTTAAGTGAAAGTAAAAGAGTAAAAGATATGTAAGAGAGTTGTAGTGTTAATGAGAGTATGCTTGCATGAGAAAACCGATGTATTAATGCACCATATTCATGTTTTTCATGTAATAATATCTCAATTGCAATACCATGTTTAGCATCATCTAATGTAGTTTAATTATCTACATGTATTAGTGTATGTGAATAAACATATGTAACCATGTCATTTATGCAATATGAAAGATGAATATGTAAAATTGTTGAATGGATAAGATAAAATATGAACAAATATAAATCCATGTAATTGAGTGTATTTTATGTCAAAACATCAAGTAAAGTGTAGTTATGAATGTGACAAATGCATGAATTAATGTTTAGGTTCCATGCTAGATGTGATGTCCACATAGTACATAAGTCCATGTCTAAAAATGGTATACGTATGCTAATTGCTTAAACATGTCCTAAACCTTTCATTCATGGTATAAAATGTGAAATAATGTGAAATGATATTTATTTACATTAAAACAGCAAACAAAAGGTGCAATTAAATATGAAAAGTATATGTGAAAAGTGAATAGTCATCATGCTAGGTTGTTCATTTCTTTATGCTTCAATCTATGTTCAAGTTTGTAGAAAATATATCATGAAATAGATAATGTTTAAGTGGAGGTATTATGCTACATGTTAGGTGTAGAAAACATGTACAAGTGTATGTTAATATCCATGATTTAGAATAAATATGTTGAAGCCTAAAGCATGTCTAGGTGGTTTAAACATGTGTTGATAGCAAGAGTATGTATCATGTAAATTGTTATAGTTTAATTGATAATATGAATTTTCTTATTGTTTGAAAGCTAATGTGTGAAATATGTTTAAAATTGAATCTTTGGTTTGCTTGCTGAGTCTTTCGACTCACTCTTGCTTCGACGTACAGGTTGATAGGTATCTCGTGCTAGAGAGAGGCATAGCGTAGAACGCTATCTTGGAGGAGTAGCTTTTGAGGAGCTTAATAGTTGTACTTTCCCTTTCTCATAGTACGAATAAAGTTATTGTATGGACAATATTTAGACAATGTAGTTCTTTTATCATGTAATAGTGTGGACATTGTCATTTTATTTTGTTATATAGACTGTGGAATGTGTGATGTTCATGGATTAAAGTTGAGTTGTTTATTTTATTTCCGCTGTATTCAATTGCTATCCACATACTATTCAACCTATCGGCTAGTGTTGGGTTTTATCCCACTGTGACAGCGCTCTTTATACCGATGGGGATTGGTATAATCGTACCGGTATGAGGAGGGTCGTTACAACACTCATGCAACCTTGAGTGTAACATACGTATGTCTAACATAGGTTAAGTCACCAGAGGCAAGTAACTTGGCGACCGTGAACCCAGAGTTCCTCTTTACCAAAAACTATGACGGGTTTGCGATCTCTCAGTTATTCGTATGGCCTTAGTTTTTTTTCCTCTGGTTCTAACTTGCATTTTAGATAGGGAACCCACACCAACATGCATTTAGGATTTCACTGCTAACATTCTCTTACTAACTCAAAAAAAAAAATGGAGATTTTCCTCAATCACTATGTGGCGCATTCTCCAAGCTCAAGTGGCCAGCTAAATCAGCACCACCTTCTTGAATATCCGAGCTGATATCGGGTCTTTGTTGCCCATTCTCCAAGCAACCCCAAACAGTCCCATCGTGCATATCACAAATAGTCAAGCTGTCTTATTGAGTTCATGTAAACCGTTTGCCAGTCATGAGCTTAATTCTGGACATCCGACTTTCCAAACAATGATTCCAGTTAGAATCTTTTGATAATCCTTTGAGAGTACAATCAATCCCCTTGTCTCCACAACCCCCTGATTGGACAAACGTCCTAATTATGTCAGTGGGTCCCGACAGACTTCGGTTGTGAGATTTCCTTGATTTAACTGCCATATTACAACTCCTTTGACTCAGACAACACCAGAAACTAATCAAAGTCCTACTTGGCAATGCCAGAGACCCTACCGTTGGGTTGCAGTTGTAGTTACACTGGTAGATCATTCTCCCTCTTTTCACACTTGTCTCTCAGATGATTCGTCACTTGTTTCTAGCCTAACTCATTCTTATGGCTTACTAGAATTCCTATCTTCAGAGATGGTCCCTTTCATCAAATCTCCACGTCCTTTGTTTATCGAGACACCAACCTTTCATTCCGCTCTGCTCCCTTGCAAGATCGGATGTCTCGGAGGGGCATTTGTAGACGCGAGATTTGGCCCATCTCCGCATGGTTCATGGCCCAATAAGGCTTGTTTGACCGCTTGTTGACTTGCCTCGGATCCCATGTAAATGGCAACATCGATTGCCGTTGACTGCATGTTGACAGCAACACCCCTGGACGTGTACTTCGGTTGACGTCCACCCTTGTTGACGTCTGCATGGGGTTGGCGGCAGCATCGTTTGAGATCAACCTGGGTTTACTTGGTCTACGCATCTGCCCGAGATTTCAGCCCACTTACGCCCTCTCCTCGCCCATGCAACGCATGGGGGCATTCCTAACAGGCAAATGGGCCACCCTGGCACCCCCTTGACCCAGTAAAAATCCTACATGGCCCCCTCTCATTGGTTCAAGCCTTAATACATGGATTGCCACGTGTTTAAGTGTGTTTCTTCACACTTGAGCATCCTATGCTCCCTAGCTCTGCCCCCACTGCCTATATATGGTACTCCTTGGCTTTCTAAGTGAGGCGGAGATACTGGACGAGCCCATGCTTTGATGCCTTGAGAGAAGAGAGAGAAAGTTCACTAAAACTTCCACCTTTGTTCCTTCTCTGTCCCTCAACCCTTGGAGCGCCCAGGAGGCTTCACCACGAGCTGGAGGAGCCCACAAAGGAGTCAACCACGGTACTACAAGAGATCATCTCCCTCTTCTCCTTCTCTTTTCCTTATTTTCTCTTTAGCTTTGCATGTCATTCACTTCACACACATACACTAGGCACGTAGTGCACCTCCTTACACACCTAAAAGGGGTTTTCCAAACCAAAAACAGAGGGAAGAAGGGTGGTCATAACATTTGGCCATCCCTCTTCTCAAGCCTGCAATCGGTACGGGGCTCTCCTTTTGGGCTTCTTCTTTACGTTTTGGATGTTTACTACACTGCATCTAAGTCTAATAGAGCTTCTTTCGTTGCAGGAACACTTTAAGCAAGATCGTGGAGCTTCCTTTTTTTGGTTGGCCGAAGAGAGGAAAGTCAGAGTTCCACCATCTACCGCTGCGAGAGGCAACGTCATCAACGCGATCATAACACCTCCTTGGGCAAAGGTAAGGCCCTGGCGATCACCTCCCTTCACATACTTTGCTGGTTTCTTTGTATTTCCCCTTGGTCAACCTGGTCAAACTGGAGTCAAAGAAGCAAGCAAGGGTCAACCAGCAACCTTCCACGCCAACGAGGGAGCATCTCAGCGTCCGGGACACTTCTCTGGAGTTTCAACCACTTCGGGGGTACGGAACGGGACGTCCACAATCCTCAGACTGCTGTTGCTGTTGCTGTGGTTGTTGCTTAGGTTGAGCAGGAGGGGGAGCATGAGAACTGCTTGTGCCCTATTGGCACACCAATTGTAAAAGTAGATCCTTCATCTGCTGAACTTCTTTGGACATAAAATCAAATTTTATGTCAATTTGTTGTATCTGCATTTGGAGTACAGACATCATCTCCTGTTGCTTCATGAGCATGTCCATCACATCATTCACTGATCTACTAGTCTCCCCCTGAGACCTTGGCCGGGTCTCAACAAGTGGTGGAGAGACATGGTGATAAGCTTCACCAAAGGAGGGCTCTACTGAAATAAAAACTGGAATTTCCTGTTCTTGAACCACTCCCTTGCCCGTTAAATGCCTGAGCACTTGTTTAATAGTATCATGTGGAATATCTTGCTCTTGGGAGGGAGCCGCCATTTCTTTCTGAACTTCCTCTTCTGCCACTGATTCTTCTCTAACTGCTGGAGGCTGAACTTGAGGAATCGAAGAGGAACTCTGTGCCTCATATGAAAATATATCATGAGAGCACTGAGGGATAGAGTCCTTAGACCAAATATTCTGATCCTTATTCTCCAAGGTATAATGGCTTCTCCTCAATGTGGAGAGCCCTATCTTCTCTTTTACAAAAGTTGAAATTTCACCATTCAAATCTACTGAGAATCTTCTAAAGATTAGGGTCAGCAGGGGTCCATAAGGGAGAGACTTCTAGAAATTCTTAGAACCTACCATCTTGTCCAAAATGATGGAAGGCAAGTTGACCATATGTCTCTAAATGGCCCAAAACATCAAACTATCGTCTCTAGCAGTGATGGAAGAATGGGTTCCTACCCTAGGGGTGATGATGGTTGTGATAATGGTGTGAATGATCCTCTTTTCTGCAGAGAGCTTGTAACGACCCTCTTCATACCGGTACGATTATACCAATCCCCATCGGTAAAAAGGGCGTCGTCACAGTGGGACATGTACCCAACACTGGTCAATAGGTTGATATGTACCTAGATAGCAATAGAGTACAGCGGAATAAAATAAACAACTCAACTCTTAACCCATCACTAACACACATTCCACAATCTAAATAGCGAAATGGAAAGACAATGTCCACATTAATACAAAATAAAGAGAACTACAATATCCAAATATTGTTCATACAATAATCCTTTTTGTGCAAAAGAAAGGTACAACTGGTGACAGCTCCACAAAATAGTCTTCTATATGATGATCCTCGTCACGCTTCCTTCTAGTGCACGATACCTGTCAACCTGTACGCCGAAGCAAGAGTGAGTCCAAAGACTTAGCAAGCAACACTACCCATAACATACACGTATAAGTCATAGGGGTTTTACATGCACATTCACAATTTTCAAAACATGGCATACTAGTCATTTCCGAAGTTTCAACCTATCATGAAAGTTTGACAAGTTTATACATGGATCATGCTTTCATATGTTGTAGGAATAAAATTTACCTATCACATGCTCTCTATTCAATTTACTTATGAAACTTGTCTTTAAAGAACCAGGACATGAGAGCTACTAACATGAACATCGTGCACACATGAAAGGAAACACAACTAGCATGGATCTTACATGTTTTTAGACAAATACATGGACATTTCTACATGCTTTAGGTTGCTGATTTCACATGATTCAATGGCTATAAATCTACACATGAGAGCTACAACGTTGCTTAAAACATATCATGTGAACAAACAATCATGCTATCTTGTACACAAACTCATTGGTTACCCCTAACATGGATTCTAGACATTTTTGCCCATAATAACATGATGATAATAACATAAATTCACTAATTTCACATGATTTCAGATTTGTCTCACATGGGTTTCAATAACATATTCTCGCATTTTCAGTTTCACATGATTGCACACTTACTCATTCACATTGTTCGCTTTTACACATTTGACATGTACGCATGTTCACACTTACACAATTTACTCATTTCCACATCATTTTCTCTACCACTTTCACTTATCACATATCACGTCGATTGCACTTACCACGTGCATCTTGGGCACTTACCACATGCCATGTTCACATAATTCACACTTTATTCCTTTCTCATTACTTAAACGATTTGCCATGACACATAGTCCTAACCACCAGTAGAGGACACTAACAAATATCTCATAGCTCGTGCTCATTCCTTAGCACAGCTCTCAACACAACTCATAACACAACACATGACACAACTCATACACATACTCACCACCTAGGCAATACAACGGTGAATCTTGGTAACTGCGCAGACCGGGAGAAGCCCTCTCCACCCTATCCAGTGGTACTTGTCCACCTCCGGGGTTTTCCCAATGCCTTTGGGACAAACTTATATCACATGGAGCCTTCTATAGGGACTTTTCTATATACGGCTCCCGATGCCTCTAGGGTAGCAGTGTCACATAGGCACAACTTTTACACTTTACTCATACCGAGTTTTGAACATGTGTTTTACACATAACACTCACATCTCCTTCGTTTTCTCATGCACAATGTGTCTTTGTTTTCTCCTAATCATGCTACTACAGATTTCAGGAGTTTAACACAGTAAATTCACCAATCAAGTTGGTTTTAGACAATAACTAATCACATTACGATAATATACATAGATTATCACATTTCACATGAAAATACATAACTTTTTATTTACTGATCCAAACGACCTGAAATTTTAACCACATGCTGTTTTCGGGTTCAAGATCCTACACTCAAATTTCAGATTTTTCTGAGCTAAACAGAATTTACAGAAAATAAAATACCTAATTAGCATGCTATCAACAACTTAAGTTAACATGAGGTCTAACACATCTTGTAATTTAGCCACTTGCTGTTTAAACATAAGTTACTAACATATGTAGGAATTGATGATACAAATTACCCTAATTCATACATCTATGGATGAAACCCTACAAACCATTCTTGCATGCTTTTATTTTACCGAACCGAGCTTATTCACAAATTACACAAGCATGGATAAGTTACCAAAATTTGCAAACACATATGCTGACCCACTATTCTTCATGATCAAACCGAAACTAAGGCATTCACACTAATCTAAATCATGAATCATGGATTTTGCAAAATTGTCTACAAGTCATGCTCACAAGTTTACAAGATATCATTATCCCACATTCACCATCACATCCACATTCATTCACACCACCACAACTAACCATATACATAGAGTATAAGCTTTACCATATATCCTCATCGCATAAAACATACCGAAATTACTGCATAATGGGACAGAACAGCCCACTGTTCTGTCCAGAAGAACTAGGCGGCGGTCTCTGGCCGTTGACTCAGGGTCAGCGGCATGGTCGATGGACGCCAAGCATGACTGGGCGTCCAGGGACCTTGCCGTCGAATCAGGTCTGTGCAGAAACACAGACCCGAGCTTTAAATCTTGGGTGAAATAGAGGGTCTAGGACTCGAGGAAAATTCCATAAAAATGACAAAACCACCTAGACTCATACGGGACACCATAGATAGGTCCTTGCCTTTCAAAATTCTTCTAAGGGATTTAAAGGCTTGGTGAAGACCTCCTTGGGCAGTCCCAAGAAGTTGCAGAACCTCCCTCTAGATCGCCTTCCTCCGGGTTCCTGGGTGATCTCCACGCCGGGGATGTCGGAGAAGCCTTCCTCGTTGGTCAGAAACCTCCTTGCAGCAGGGGACGCCGGATCAAGGTCCAGGGGTCAGATTTTGAGGTTCTAAATGGGTTTTTCTCACAGCTCACCTAGGGTTTTTCTCTCCTCTATTTCTCCTCTTGCAAGGTGAAGTGAGAAGTGGGAGAGGCCAAATTCGGGTTCAGACCTAATGAGAGCCCCTCACCCACTCACCATACCGATTTGACAAGCTGAGAGCCGTTGGGGGACATCCCCCCAATGGAGGTCATACCTTGCTCCCGAATTTTCTGGCTCTGCAACGCATGCAGGTCAGAGAAGTTGACGTCCATATCGCTGGACGCCGGAGTTAG
This sequence comes from Colocasia esculenta, assembly GCA_014218235.1. Lineage (NCBI taxonomy): Eukaryota > Viridiplantae > Streptophyta > Magnoliopsida > Alismatales > Araceae > Colocasia > Colocasia esculenta. Next base: position 79,071,387 of record CM024762.1, read on the forward strand.
TATTGGCGTCCATGTCTGGACGCTGACACCTGATAAACAGCCTAGGGTTGACGCCAAGGTGCCTTCGGCCAGAACCCTAAATTATGTAGAAAACCACGCACACCAAGCTTATATACATGCAATATGTATACGGTATTATTCCATACTATCACCAGGCAATACATACCTTTTTATATTTAATATAACACATTGACGCTGATTGGCCCTTCGGCCAGAACTTAAAACATGCAGAAACCATGCTTACTCTATATATATACATACAACGTCTAAGGTGTAACATGTACATTACCATACCAGGCAATCAATATCATTCATACCTAGGCATACACAAGCATACATAATACACTAAGATAGATGTAGTAGATATCTACCTATGCGTACATGATGTTTTACATAGTGTGACTCAACACCCGGCAAAGTAAATGACAAGATTATGAGGGCTTCGCAAATCATTAGGAGGTGATATGAGTTAGGTTAACTAGAATAATCTATTCGATAAAATAGTCCTTGCACACACACACTTGATTTGACATATATATAGTATACACACACGGGTGTAGCATACTTATGTACATTATGCTTGGAATAGATGGGTACAACATGCGCACCGGTAATTAGATTAACTTACACAACTTTACCTAACATTGCTTAAGTACTACATGCATAGGATTCCTTAATATGTACTACATGCATAATTTAGCCATTGGCTATTCTCACCTAAATATCATAAAAATACATGCATGTTATTCTTGAGGATTATAGAATTTCAATATAAACCACTAATTATACCTACCATGCTTGAATTCTTTATGCATATGCAATGTACGTAGTACAATATTCACATTAGCTAAACCATGCAAATGAGCAACGCTTACAACTAATCATACACATGCATACACAAATACACCAAGGTTTTATGCATGTAGAATTAGGTATACAATTGTCACACGCACACAGATAACATACATACGTACATACACCTATGTATACATATATAGATGTTCGCACATGCTCATATCAAAGAAGGATAAAACTTATGGTAGGCACAATGAACTACGCATGCTAAGCACACAACAACGAACACCCACAACCATTCATTTACATACATATATTAAAGAGAATAAAAAAAATCCGGGGTCTTACAGAGCTCGTTGACGAGGAGCCCTTTCTTAGAGAGAGGCCCAAACTACCAACTACCCCTAATCTCTGCTTCTCCATGGACACTGCCTCACTGATTCTGTGTCCGGAGTTAGGGCAATCTAAAATCTCTACTAACAAAGCTTCTGAAACTGTGACTACTGTGCCTTTCACTGATCTTGATACTGAGCCATTTGATGTGACTTGGAGGGAGACATAAAAAGCCTTCAGGGCATTCTCGAAAGTTGGCTCATTGATCTGACAAAGCTTCGACCAGCCCATAGCCTCGAGGGTTTCTTCTACTCAACTAAGCCTACCGGTCAACTGACTAAGATCAACAATCTTCCCTGGGAAAATGGATGCCTTGGTGGAAGAAAGATGCTGGAACTACTCAGGAGTGAAAGGCATTTCTTTTGAAGCCCTAGATGAAGCCATCTAGACAAAAAGACAAAGGGGGGGTCTGAGATAGATAGCAGAGGAGATGTAGAATAGGTTCACAGAGGTTAAAGATCCTACCTTTCTTTAGAGAAATGAAGAAAATCTGCAGAAGCCTCGAAGACAGTTTCGTCGAGTTGAAGAACATGTGCGGAAACAAGGACGACGACGACAGGAGAGTCGGAGACGGTTCAAACGGGTGATTTGGAAAGAAAGAGAGAAAGGTCCTAATATAGAAAGAGGATATGTAACAGACCATAGATGAGAAGCTGAACGACTGTGATTAAATGAATAAACCTTTATAATTAATTCTTCTTTAAATGAAAATTTAAAAAGCCCCCCTTTTTTTAAAAAAAATTAATATTGACTCTGACTTCACGAGAGTCGCAGTACGCAACTCCGACTTCACAAGAGTCAAAGTTCACCACTCTGAGTTCATGAAAGTCAAAGTACACCACTCCGACTTCATTAAAGTCGAAGTATCAGGACAGAGATGGATTTTGACTTGCAATGAAATGGAACAAACAATGTAGTAAAGAATAAATATTTAATCAGGGTTGCACATACCTATTTCTCTTCTTATTGATGAAAATCTATCTTTAGGAAGAGGTTTAGTGAATATATCAGCTAATTAATTATCTGTAGAGACAAATTCAAGCAAAATATCTCCATTACTTACATGGTCCCTGATGAAATGATGTCTGACCTCAATGTGCTTGGTTCTTGAATGTTGAATTGGATTTTTGGTCAGGTTAATTGCGCTTGTGTTGTCACACATCAAAGGAATTTCATGAAGTGTATGACCATAGTCTTCCAGTTGATGTTAGATCCACAACAGTTGAGTGCAGCAACTTCCAGCTGCAATGTATTCTGCTTCTATTGTGGTCAAAGCTACTAAATTTTGTTTTCTAGAAGACCAAGAAACCAAGCACCCTGCAAGAATTTGACAAGTACCACTAGTACTTTTTCTATCTATTTTGCATCCAGCATACTCAGCATCACTATATCCAATCAATTTGAATTTAGAACATCTGGGATACCATAAACCTAATTTACTTGTATTTAAAAGATATCTAAAAATTCTTTTAATAGCATTAACATGAGATTCTTTAGGATCAGCCTGAAGTCTTGCACATAAACATATACTGAACATTATATCTGGTCTACTAGCAGTAAGATAGAGTAATGACCCAATCATGCCTCTATAGATCTTCTTATCTACTTTTTTGCCAATTGGATCACTATATAACTTAATTCCTGAGCTCATAGGTGTTCCTAAAGGCTTACACTTGTCAAAACTATATTTAAGAAGCAAGTCTGAAATATACTTGGTTTGACAAATGTGAGTACCTTCTTTAGTCTGCTTGATTTGCAAGCTAAGAAAATAATTAAGCTCACCCATCATGCTCATTTCAAACTCACATTGCATAAGGTTTTCAAAGAATTTGCAGAGTGATTCATTAGTAGAACCAAAGATAATATCATTAACATATATTTGTAAAATCAAGATTCCTTTGAGAATTTCTTAATAAATAATGTGCTATCTACTTTACCTCTTGAAAATCATGTGATATAAGATAAACACTTAGTCTTTCATACCAAGCTCTTGGAGCTTGTTTCAAACTATATAATGCTTTCTTTAAATGAAAAACATGATTTGGATACTTAGCTTCATCAAAACCAGGTGGTTGCTCAACATAAACTTCTTCTTTTATGAAACTGTTCAAAAAAGTACTTTTAACATCCATTTGAAATAAATTTGTAAGGCCCTCGAATTTTATTCATATTATATTTATTATTTCTGTGTATATGGTATTTATCTTATTTTATGTATATATTATGTTTATTTATTTTGTGCATGTGTGTTTGTCTGGTGTATTTCGTTCTGCCCGAAATCCCAGTTAACGTCAACATCCCTTGACGTTAAGGGCAGGTTGACGGCAACATGTGTGCCGTTGACTGCATGGCCAGAGGATATGGAACTCCAGATCGATTGATAGCTACTTCCTATTAACGGCAGCAAAGTGGCCGTTTACTTCTCCGGCTGCGTTTGGGATTCTAGATCTGAAACGACTGCATTTTCTCTAGGATCTAAATAGGAAACCCAATCCCAACGGTCAGGAACCCTAATGCTAGGCGCACCCCGACTCTTAACCCTATAAAACTTAGAGATTTCGGCTAGGTTAGGTCCTTTGGTTGAGAGGAAAAGCTAGGGTTCGGTTGTGAGAAAAACCAATTTTTTGCAAGGCTTGATCTGGCATTTAAGAGCTTCTTTCGGTGATCTTCTTCGACTGGGAGGTGCTCCTGGTGTTGAAGAATCTTCTCTGACTCTGGAGGACTGTCTGCACAAGTAGGAAGATCAGATTTGGGTGGGAGATCTGCACCTTCTTGGCTTGCCCGATGAGGGCTTCTTCGACAAATTAAACCTTTAGAGATTTTATTCCAGACAAGTAACTGAGGGGTATTATCCCTAGACATGTCCCCTAGGTTCTAGGTATTTTTGTGGATTTTATTTCGTGTTCTGGAACCCCCAATTCTCTCTTTTGTTTGAGTTCGGTCTGCACTTTCTGCAGACCGGAGGTTGATGACAACCTTGTTGTCGCCAAGTTCTTGAGTTGACGGCAACATCCTGTGCCATTAACCCACCTTGATGGCAAGGCCCTTGCCACCAAGTTCTTCTGTTTTCATAGAACTATGTTTGTCATGTCTGTGTGATAGTTTTTAGATTTCTGGATGTTGGATCATGCTGTAAAAATTATAGTTGGTCAGGTATGGTCTTTAGGTCAGATCATGAGTTTCTGTCGAATTCTGAGCTTGATTTTAATTAGTATAATTTCTATTATGGTGAATTATACATGAATTGACAGAGTTTAATTCTAAATAAATAGTTTTACTGCATGTTAATGTTCCAGAAAATTATCATGATCTTAGGATTACTGTTCACATGTTTTAAACTTGTTAGAACAGACTGTTTTGCTGTATACCATGTCAAAGTGAATATTTTGTTAAAATTGCATGAAATCTATTTTAAAAGTTAAAAAAATAGTTTTATAGTTTTGAAAATTCTGAAAAAATTAGACATATGACATATTACATGTATAGAGTCTGTGGTAAAAATTTGATATTATTTTGATACCCGTGAGGACTGTTTGCTTTTAACAAGGGTAATTAGTCCATGTTAAGTATGATTAATTAAGAGCATGTAAATTCCAGTGTTTAGCAGCATATTTAGGTAATGTTATGATTAATTTGTCACTGTGAAATAGTCATGTTGAGTTTATAACCTGAAATACGTATGTTTTACTAAAGTGCATGTGAATGGGTTAAATAGTATATGTAAGTGAATGAAACCATGTGATTAAGTGAGATAATGTGTAATATGTGCCGAAATTGACACTGCTACCATAGAAGACTGTGGAGCTGTACTGTAGAAAAGTCCCTATGGGAAGGCTTATTGTGTATGTGATATCCTGTGGGCATCAGGATGAAATCCTGGAGGTTGACATGTCCCACTGGTTAGGGTGGAGAGGGCTTCTCCCGGTTCTGTGCAATTACCAAGATTGGTCACTATATTGCCTAGGTGAAGGGTATGTGTTATGTGAATGTGTGTCCTTCTTTATGGTGGTTCGGACTAAGTGTCACAGTAATTAATGTGTAAAAGTGTGAGAAGTGTGAAATTGTGCTATGTGATCATGTGATAGTATTGTGTAAATGTGTTAACATGTGAAAAGATGTGAAACCATGTGAATGTGATATATTTATGTTATAACAGCAAGTAAAAGGTGTGAATATGTGTTATAAAAGCATGTGAAAAATGTTAGATATCATGCTAGGATTGTTAGTTACTATGTGCTTAATTCCATGACCAAATTGTGTTGAACTGTGAAATGATATGAATAGAAATTGAAACCATGAATCATGTTACATATTATATGTAGAAGCATGCTATAGGTTATTCATGGATAATAGTCTAATTGACATGAATCATGTGCCATGTATTCCTCTTATTGTTTAATAGAATAGCCTGTATGTGATATGTGTAAGGATGTGCCTTAGGTTCTTATTGGGTCTTTTTGGAAGACTCATACTTGCTTTAACATACAGGTGAGACAGGTGTCCCCATGCTAGAGGAGGACATAGTGAGGAGCGACTCCGAGCGAGAGGAGTAGTTGCACTTGTGGAGATATCTGTTTAGACTACATTTCTTTCATTAGTATGTGAACAATGACAATGTTATTCATATGGACTTGTATAATGGTGGACATTGTTATTTTCTTTATTGCTATATAGATTGTGGAATATGTGAATGATGATGGAATAAGAATGTTTTACATTTCCGTTGTACTTCCTTTGTTATTTATGTACATCTCGACCTATTGTGTTGTGTTGGGTAAATGTCCCTCTGTGACGACGCCCTTTGTATCGATGTGGATTGGTATAATCGTACCGGTATAAAGAGGGTCGTTACAAAATTGATATTAAGAGAACATGCATATGCTAATAAAATTCTGATTGCCTCTAATCTAGCAACTGGAGCATATGTTTCATCGAAATCAATGCCTTCCTCTTGGGAATATCCTTGTGCTACCAATCTTGCCTTGTTCCTGATGATCATTCTTGATTCATCCATTTTGTTTCTGAAGCAATAACTGGATGGTCAAAAGGTCTAGGCACAAGAGTCCAGACTTGGCTGCGTTGGAACTAGTTAAGTTCCTCTTGCATAGCTAGGATCCAAGATTCATCTGCTAATGCATCATTGATTGTCCTAGGCTCAATATGAGAAACAAATACAATATAATCATAGGGAATATTCATACCTCTTGTTCTTACCCTATCATGAGGATCACTTATAATATTTTCTCTTGGATGATCTCTGTGATACCTCAATTCTCTAGGTAGTCCTTCTTATTGTTACAGTTTGTATAGTGAAGGATCTTCCTTATCTTCATCTTTTTCTTCAAGAGAAGCTTGTTCCAGATCCCCGCACAATTCTTCAACAACATCTTCTTCTTCTATTTTCTTAATAGAAGGGTTAGTTTCATCAAATAAAATATAAATAGATTGTTCAATAGTTAAGTTTTTTTTATTGAAAACTTTGTATCCTCTAGGTTTTGAAATATAACCTAATAGAAAACCTTCATCACTTTTAACATCTAATTTATCTAAATTATTTTTGCCATTATTCAAAATGAAACACTTACAACCAAATGGTCGAAGGTGACTGATGTTTGGCTTTTTCTCTTTGTATAGCTCATAAGGTGTCTTCTTCAAAATTGGTCTAATTATACACCTATTGATGATGCAGCAGGCTGCGTTGGCTGCTTCTGCTCAGAAGCATCTTGGTAGATTATATTCTGTAAGCATTGTTCTGGCCATGTCAAGCAGTGTTCTATTCTTCCTTTCTGCTACTCCATTTTTGCTGTGGTGTTCTTGGTGCAGAGAAATTGTGTTCTATGCCATTTTCTCACAGAATTTGACATACTCTTCATTCTTGAATTCTCCACTATGATCAGATCTAATACTGATTATTTGAAATTTCTGGTTCTTCTGTACTAGTCTACTGAATTTTAGAAAGGCTGGAAAGGTTTCTAATTTGGCTTCCAAAAATGATACCCAAGTGTACCTTGAATAATCATCCATAATTACATAGCCATAAACTTTTCCTCCAAGACTTACTATTCTTATAGGTCCTAAAAGATCCATGTGAATAAGTTCCAATGGTTTGGAAGTTGTCACCAAGGTCTTGGACTGAAATGATGTCTTGGTTTGCTTTCCTTTTGCACATTGTACATATTCTAGATTTATTCAATTTCAACTTTGGAAGGCCTTTAACTAGATCATGTTTAATCAGTTTTTTGATCACTGATTTGCTTGCATGTCCTAGTCTTCTGTGCCATAAATCAGTCTCTTCACTCTTGGTAGTTTCAAGACATAAGTTGACTTCTTTTAATTATGCCAATTGTAGAGTATACAGATTCTTGACTCTTTGTGCTTCAAAGACTATTTTCCCATCCTTTTGAATAATACATTTATCATTTTGAAATTTGACCAAGTGACCTTTGTCACACAACTGACTGATGCTTAAAAGGTTATGCTTTTGTCCTTCAACATACATAACATCTTCTATCAAATCCTTTTCTTTTGTTCCTACTGTGCCACATCCTATCACTTTGCCTTTTCCATTATCACCATACGTGCTTGACCAACTTCATCTCCAAAACCCGTAAATAGATTTCTGTCGCCTGTCATATGTCTTGTGTTGCCCAGCTAGCAAGCCCAGAGCCAGTGAATGGGATTCTTAAAAATTGAGTACCTAACCCTGTTCACAAAAACGTTTACACGAAAACATACTTCGATGACTGTTAGTGTTAGTAAAAGGAGTATAGAAAACACAAGGCAATCAAACACATGACACAAGGAATTTATCCTGGTTCGGACCTCCTCTCCACAGGAGTCCTACGTCTAGTCCCTGAGCAACAACTCAAGATTTCACTACCCAAGGGTACAGTCCCCCTCAAGGACACTTACACACCCAGCCGCAGCTGGTCTTCTCTTCACAACCTGAAGAGGAATTACAACACCCTGGATCCCACCAGGTCTTCCTTCTACACGAAGGGAAACAAACACCCTGGAACCCACCAGGTCTTCCTTCAACACGAAGGAAAAGAACACAGGAATGTATTCAAGGGATGATACGCCCCTAGACCAAGCTTAAAGACCAATGCTCAATCTGAAGCAACGACTGAGAGAGAAAGTTCTATGATGAGGAACACTCTCAGTATACAGAAGCTCTCAAGACTAACACAATGAATGCAGAGAGCTAAGAACTAAGAGCTGGACAAGCAAAGGAGTGAAGCTTCGCTCTTTCAATGCTCGCAGAAAGCTTGTAAAAGATTGACGTAAGTGTGTTGTTTCTGGAGCTTCAGTCTTCTATATATGTCTTTCATTTGAAAATTGAATGTTGAAGTGTCCGTTATCTCTAAGCTTTTGTTTACGTTAGACTGCATGTCACTGTAGTACTTCTTGTTCAACAGTCTTTAGCTTTCCATGCACATAACAAGAGAGAGGGTCTTCTTTGATGCCCGTTGTCTTCCATATTGTCCAACGTTGTATTGAGGTGTGCTGTCAGAGACCTGCACACATTAAATGCTAAGACAATAGATAGCTAGATTGTCTATTGTTGTCAGTCAACGTTAGAATGCTTTTATATCTAAATAGAAGTTCCATTTTGTTCTTCTAAAAAGATGTTTACAGTATAAGCATGGAAATAGAAGATATCATTTGCATGCAGTGCAGTGATATGATCAGTCATAATAAATGCATGGATGTGAGATAAAGGCGAGGGAAGACTTTGACTTTTCAAACTATCTGAGAATAGGTTTGAATATCAAGTCGTTATACACCATGAAATCGATATGATTATGACTTATGAAATTGATGTAAAAATGAGTCGTTGTTCAAGTGAATCATTATACATTCATAAACAAGTCGATGTACACATAATTCGTTATGCATTAATAACTGAATCGTTGTAGAGATAAATCGTTATGATACTATCAACAAATCGTTATGACCAAATCGTTGTTTCACTTATCCAGACGATATAGTGAACAAATTGTTGTTTAATGTATCGAATCATTACTGCGACCAAGTCGTTGTGTAACTTAATGAATCGTTACAATGACTGAGTCGTTGTGTAGCTTATCAAATCGTTGTGAAACTTAACGAGTCGTTGTGAAACCGAAATCGTTGTGAGAGCAAATCGTTGTTCTTACTTATCAATCGATGCGACGGCCAAATCGTTATGACCAAGTCGTTGTGAGAGCAAATCATTGTTCTCACTTATCAAATCGATGCGACGGCGAAATCGTTATGAACCAAGTCGTTGTGAGAGCAAATCGTTGTTCTCACTTATCAAATCGATGCGACGGCCAAATCGTTATGAACCAAGTCGTTGTGAGAGCAAATCGTTGTTAGATCAATGCGATCACTTAGCGAATCGTTATTGAAGCAAATCGTTATGTTTTCTTAACGAATCGTTGTGAGAGAGGAGGAAGTCGTTACAAGCATACAGAAAATCGATGTGTACTTAGAGAAATTTCATGCTTTGAACTTACATTGCTACAGAGTAAATAATACTTACCCATTTAGCTTGTTATTCCTTATTTCATTTCCTGTACTCAAATCTCATAGAAAATATGTTATATTAAACTTTATTATAGTTTTGTTAATCACCAAAATAAATATGTAATTAATTTAAATTACATGGGGATAAACTGATTATCATCTTGAGCACCCACTATCCAAATACCATGGATGCTCTCAGGCGACCCTGCAAACAGAACTAAGTTGTAACTTTTGGTACCCAAATCTTTTTGGGTCCTTGATGGTTAGTCTTCGGAATCCAACGCAAATGCCTACTTGTGCATGTGCTGATTGTGTGTCCTAATTTATTACAATGACTACAACATAAATCATATGCATTCTTTGCATGTGTAGTGTTATTTGATTTCTGTTTTTTGTTTGTAGACATATTGATTAACTTTTCTACGATTTTTAATTTCATTTTTTTCACAAATTTAGGAGTTGGGTATTTTTCAAGATAAACAATGTTTTCTACATTGGTTGGAGGTGTATAACCTACTCCTTATTTCTTTTTACCTGTTGGAGCACCTTTTAGTTTTACAACCAAGAATGTTTTACAGTTTGTGATTTTATCTATGGTAGTTCTTAGATAATCATTTTTTTTTTTATTTTCACTTCATTTTTTAATTCATTTAAGTTTAATTCAAGTTCCATGATTTTACTATTTTTAGTTTTTAAATCTTCACACAATAGTTCATTTGATCTTTTAGTTTCAATTAACTTTTGTCATAATCTATCTACTTCATTTTTTAGGAAGGTGTTAGATTTTTCTTGATTCAGTAAATTTAAATTAACTATTTTCATTTATTTAACTATTGTTTTATATTTCTCATACAATTCATTGAATGCATCTTCTAAACTATCAGAATCAGATTCAAAATATGAAGTAAAGGAGGTTTCAATATTTACCTGATCCAGTCCTACCATAAGGGCTAGATTGACTTGTTCTTCCTCTTCTGATTCTGAACTTGAAGAATCTAAGCTTGTAGGTTCCTCATTATCCCAAGCGGCGGCCATTGCCTTCTTCTTATACTTTCTGAACTTCTTTTCTTTACTTTTTTTTTCTCATACTTTTCAGCTCGATCTTTCTTTTTAAGCTTAGGACATTCTGACTTGTAATGTTCTGGCTGATTGCATTCATAGCAAGTTGCCTCTTTCTTCTTTTCCCTTTTGAAATATCTCTTCGAGCCAAATTTCTTCTTCTTGGCAAGAATCCTTTGGAGTTTTCTTGACAGCATGGCTTCATCATCGCTATCTTCAAATTTTGCTTTTAAATCTTCAGAGGAAGAAGAATCTGCAACTTTCAAAACATTTGACATTTTCTTCTTCGAAGTGCTTTTAGTAAATCTTTCCATTTTAATTTCACGAGCCATTAAAGAACCAATTAATTTATCAATAAAAAGTTCATTAAATCATGAGCTTCTTCAATAGCTGTGACCTTAGGGGTCTAAGTATGAGTTAATGATCTTAGAATTTTTCTCATTGTTTCCTCATTAGTAAGATTTTTTACTAGTGAACTTAATCCTATTATTATGTTTGAGAATCTATTATACATTTGAGTTATATTCTCATTAGGTAACATTTTGAATTGTTCATATTGAGATATAAGAATATCTATTCTAGTTTGTTTTACTTTATCAGTTCCTTCATAAGTTACTTGTAGTTTATCCCACATTTCTTTAGCAGTTCTACAAGAAGATAATCTATTGAACTCTCTTTTGGATAAAGCACAACATAGATAATTTTTGGATTTATAGTTTTGGGATATATTTCTTTTATCAACTATAGATAATGCAGCAGTTCCTTCAGCATGTATAGCAAAATCACCTTGTTCTATTACCTACCACAGATCAAAGTTTGTGCCTCGAATGAAGCATTCCATTCTCATCTTCTAATACTGGTAATCCTCACCATCAAAGAACGGAGGTCTGGTGACTAACTTACCTTCATAGTTGTGAGCTTCAGTTGCCATCTCTTCATAAATCTTTTGATTCTTCTGAGAAGACCTCACTCTGATACCACTTGTTGGATCGAGATGGAGCTTTGGATATCCTGGGGGGGGGGTGAATAGGACTTCTTGCACTTTAAAAAATTATCTGAAAATAGATAAGACTAAATAAAGTTGTTAGTATTTAATGTTGTGTGTGTGAAACAAGTGAAAACATGGCGGAAACAATCACACAAATGCACAAGAAATTTTATTCTGGTTCGGCCCTTCCCACATGAAAGTCCTACGTCCAGTCCCCAAGTAACCTCTTGGGATTTCACTAAACTGCCAAAGGAATTTGGCCTTCTCTCAAACTGAGAGGTATTACAAACCCACTTGCTCCCAACCAAGTCTTCCTTTACTAAGGGATACAAAGACTACCTACACCTGTAGGTCTTCCCTTCACAAGAGGGGCACTACAGGGAACAAACCCCCTGTGGGTTTTCTAACACAGAAATGAAATTACTAGTGTGTCTGCTTAGAAGAATGAGTAGACACATAGAAACAGAAAGAGATACAAGTAGGAATTGGAGCTCTAGCTCTTTCTAAATCTAAGATGGTGGACTAAGAAGATCTACAATTACAGACTACCACCAAAGAAAAAGACTTCTAGAAACTGGAGAGCTTAGAAGTCGAAGATTGAAGAACAACTCTCTTTTTCTTTTCAGCAGAAGGCTTGTGAAGACACTTTCTACTCGCGACTTTAGATTGGAGTTTTCAATGTTGCTGAGTTGGTGTCTCTGTGTATTGTTCTTCTATATTGTTTAAACTCCAGCTTCTATATATAAGCTTCAAATAACTTCCCGTTTGAAACTGATCGTTGGAAGGTAGCCGTTGAAAGATATCCGTTTGAAAAGAGACTATGAGCTTTCTAGGTTGTCCATCAGATCTTCAGCTCTTAGAGTCCTAACATCTTTAGGCTATGTTGGTAGCTTCATTGCTTGATAGACACCTTCATTAATGTTCTGTAAACTTCATGCTCAAGACTGAAAGCTAAGCATGCTTCATAAATGTTCTGCAAGCCTGGAAGAACAAGACAGACAAAGATACCTCCATACTTTCAGAGGTAGGTGAGATAGAAAAATATAAAGCAAGAGTAAGTTTAGACAGATAGAAGTTTAGAGCATTTAAGGATCAGACCGGCAGTTGTATCCTGTAAGTAAGGGATTCTAACAGAAAGAAGATGTGGTAGGTGAGTTCTGACAGATAACCCATGCTGCTTATACCTACCATCGCATTAAAACACATGACCATCTGTCAAGCAAGGATAGAACTTTATTCTGACAGAAAGAAAGAATAGGTTTACAGATCTTTCATGTTTATTTAAAATAAGAGTTATTTTAAATGCAATGATTTCCTGCCAAAAGGTATTTGAATTTTAATAGTAGAGAAATAATCACAAGGATCATATAAGAGATTCTTTTATTCAAAAGAGATCTTACAGAAATAAAGAGAATCATTGAAATGAGCAAGAATATAATTTATTAAGTTCTTGTAAGAAATGACAGATACATAAAAATTATCTAAGTGTGAGAACATAGAAAATGTACATACTCTGACTTTAGAGGAGTCGGAGTAGGAGGCAGGGTTATTCATCAATCGATATTATACTTTGACTTTCCAAGAGTCGGAGTGATGATCAGTTGATAAGCAATCGATACAGACTTCGACTTTTCAGGAGTCGAAGTCATACTAGACTTCGACTTTCCAGGAGTCGGAGTTCAATCAAACTTCGACTTCTATGAAGTCGGAGTACTGTCTGTTCAACTGATACAACACTTTGACTTTTATACAGTGGGAGTCAAAAGGTGGAGTCAAAAGTAAACTTCAAACTTTCAAGGAGTCGGAGTGATGCCATTGGTAACAAGACTACGACTTTGAAGGAGTCGGAGTCAGAATAAACTTTGACTTTCAAGGAGTCAGAGTGAACTAGACTTCGACTTTTCAGGAGTCAGAGTTCACCAGCCTTTGACTTTCTAAGAGTCGGATTTCTGCCATACTTTGACTTTCCAAGAGTCGGAGTTTTGTTAGACTTCGACTTCTCAAGAGTCGGACTTCTACCATACTTTGACTTTCCAAGAGTCGGAGTTCTGTCAGACTTTGACTTCTCAAGAGTCGGAGTGAACCTTGTTCAGCGAATGGTACAACACTTCGACTTTTAAGAGTCGGAGTTTAACATAGACTTTGACTTTTCAAGAGTCAGAGTCAATATGATATATAGTATATGTTGTGGACTTAGAAAATTTTCAAACATGAGACTGTTGATACTTTGATTTTGTGTTCGCATAAATTTGGCTAAAAGATTATATAGTATAATACATGTATGCCTTTGTCTTGTCATATTAGCTTTCAAGAATTGTAGTAAAAGATATTAAAAGGTTTTGTCATAGCAAAAATAATATGATTAATGTTTAGCAATATTTTAAGGATAGTTACTCAACATAGACTTGAGGCTATTCGGATTTTATTAGCATATGCATCTGCATGTGATTTAAAATTATTTCAAATGGATGTGAAATATGTATTTTTAAATAGTTTTATAAAAGAGAAATTCTATGTTGAACAATCTCCTGGCTTTGAAGACATAGACCATCCTAATCATGTTTTCAAATTGCATAAGGCACTATATGGTTTGAAACAAGCACCTAGAGCTTGGTATGAAAGACTAAGTGCATTTCTTTTAAAATATGGTTTTACTAGGGGCAAAGTAGATAGCACATTGTTTATTAAATCATGCTCTCAACATACGTTAATTGTGCAAATTTATGTTGATGACATCATTTTCGAAACTACTGATGAATCTCTTTGCAAGTATTTGAATGATTAATGTAGGGAGATTTGGAGATGAGTTTGATGGAGGAATTGACTTACTTCCTTGGACTCCAAATCAAACAAGACAAGGAAGGAACCCACATCAATCAAAGCAAATATATAAAGGATTTGCTAAAAAAGTTTGGTTTTGAACAAGCAAAGCATCTGACCACTCCTATGAGTACTTCCACCAGGTTAGACAGTGATCCTCAAGTTAAGAAAGTAGATCAGAAATCTTATAGAGGTATGATTGTCTCTCTACTATACTTAACTACTACCAGACATTCTATTTAGTGTATGTATGTGTGCTAGGTACCAAGCAGATCCAGGACTATGGTATCCAAAATCATGTAAGATGAGTTTAATTGGTTATACTGATGATGATTATGCTAAATGCAAAGTGGATAGAAAAAGTACTAGTGGTTCCTGTCCGTTTCTTGCAGGGTGTTTGATCTCCTAGTCCTCAAGAAAGCAGAACTATGTGGCCTTGTCAATAACTAAAGCTGAATATGTTGCCGCTGGGAGTTGCTGCACTCAATTACTATGGATCAAACAACAACTTGAGGATTATGGTCTAAACATCATATCTGTACCCCTGTTATGTGACAACACCAGTGCAATCAATCTCACAAAGAATCCAGTACAATATTCAAGAACTAAACATATTGAGGTTAAGTGTCACGCCCCGACGCGGAATATCGAAACGTGAAGCAGTTGCAAGTAAACGAGTACAGAGCGAGAACTAGACATCAAACCATTGAACAAGAATAAATACTAAAGCAATTGCATCTCATTAATAACTTTTCAAATGTCTAGTTACAACCACTAATGTCAGAGCCATTCTATAGAGCCCAATTACATTGAATGAAAGAGAAAGACTAACTAACACTCTAACATAGTACTAAGATGCTAGGGTACTCATGACTTCACTCTTGGTCGTTCCCGTCCTCTTGAGTGTAAGTGTCATCCTCGGTCTCACCTACGCAGGGTGAACGATAATGCCCAGTAGGACTTAAATCTCAGGATCAAGCATGTTTTAAGTGATTAATGTCTTGTAAAGTAGGATAACTAGAAAGAATAGAGAGAAACGTATAGAAAGTAATGATACACGATAACGAGGAACAATAGCACAATGCACAAGAGTATAGCACAACAAGTATGATAACGGATTGGCCGTATAACAAGATAACAAGTAATGTTGCACAATAGTGCACAAGTCACGATAGCAAGTGTTGGTCGATATCCTTTCAACCACGAGTTCAAGTAAACAATAATTGACTGATTGATTGATTGCCATAGATCAAATCTTGCATGTTCATGCGTTAGGTGGATGCCAATCACCCTGATCATTAGACCCCCGCGAGTTATAGCCTTTCAGGTGCTCCTCCCAAGGACCAGATCGGGCCCTTATAATGTTGCCTAGCATAGTCATGTTTTTATCATAGACAATCAATTTAATGGCCAAATAGGGTACCAAGAAATAGATGAGAGTACTAGATGAATAAAGGAGATAGTAGAGTGATCGTGAATAGACGAGAGTGTAGAGACAGTAGATGAGACATGGACATATTCGTAAGACAATGTTAAACAAGAGGTAGTAACAGTTGCACAACACGCGCGATTGGTGTTGGTAGTCTGGTGGAATTCACTACCCTTCCACTGGCCAGGTATGCACAGGTCCAGAGATCTGGCGTGATTCCAGCTAATAGAGAGAACATTCTAAGGCCGTACGGATCTTACTGATCCCTAGAGTGTATCATAGGTGTTAGGGTACAATCAGCTCGTCGACCATGTAGGAACCCATGGACAGAGGAGACTTACGGAGGCCTTGAATAAGGATTCACTAGTCCGGCAGAAGGAATATCCGACAGAGAGTTCATCCAAGTCAAGAGAAAGTATAAATATAGAAACATGTGCTCGACATTCTAGAGGAATTCTAGGGCAGTGGAGCGTCGATAACGGTGTTCCAAATCATCGTGAAAAAATGTAGATAAGTATATTTAAAACAGGGCAATGTAGTTACATGATTGACATAATTTACCATATGTATTATGAGATATTTTCATGCCAAGTTAAGTCATAAAGGATGGTTCAAAGTGTGTGCTTGTGAATAAGAAATCATGGATATGAAAGGTCATGTGATTGACTTTTAATTAATTAAAAATACATTCAATATTTAGAACTTCATTTTTCTGTGTTTAAGATAGTTAACAAAATATGGGGTAACTGTAGAACAACAAGACTTGCAAAAATGTGGGTTTCCATGCAAAAAGCCCAGATCGCGACGTACCCATGTGAGGGCTGCGATGGGGTAAGAGCAGAATGTGATAGGGTCTTGCACAGAACGCGACAGACCTATCTGATCAAGCGGCCAGAACGCGACGAAAGCCTCTGTCGTATTCAGAACGCGATGGGTGGTGCGGTTGCGACCAGCCCTGAGAATGCGGCCTATCGGGCCGTCGCGTTCTCAGGTACTGCACCTGAGTTCGAGTGGGAAAAGGGTAGAGTATGGGATTGCGGACCAAGTTTCCCTCTTTTGACACATGGTGATTAAAAAATTCATAAATAAATATACAATCGATGAAAAATCACAAAACAAGTTGTAAATTGATCTAGACATACATGGTTACTTACAGTAAATAGGAATTGAAAAACAAAGAGGGTTTAGACATGCTTTA
Source organism: Colocasia esculenta (assembly GCA_014218235.1). Taxonomy (NCBI): domain Eukaryota; kingdom Viridiplantae; phylum Streptophyta; class Magnoliopsida; order Alismatales; family Araceae; genus Colocasia; species Colocasia esculenta. Next base: position 79,088,580 of record CM024762.1, read on the forward strand.
ATCACGTGTATTCATGATGAACATGAAACAGTACATAGTTAAGATCAAAGTAGTAATTCGCAAGATAGGATGGATGAAAATTAGGGCTTTTAGAGGCAAAAGAAGCCTAACTATCAACAGTATCCCCAGTAAAAGTTTCGTGGCATGGGGTTGAACATACATGGAGATCAAGATTTAAAATGAAGGATCGAGGTCATGATGAGTGCAGAACTTCAAAAATCAAGAACAAAAGTTATACTCGATGGAAAATTATGAAATCAAAGGGCTATTGTCCCTGATGGTTGGAACAACTTACAGACGAAATTTTATGATTTAAGCTTGTGAGAATGCCTACCTATAGTCATTTTCCTCTTCTAGGGCTAGAACTTGAAGAACGAGAGAGAGAGAGCTTGAGAGAGTCTTCTCCCCACGAGATCTCCTCCTCCTTGGCCTCTCCTCCTGGTCCAGCAACCCTTGGCAACGAGCTAGGGCGACCATGGGGGATTTAGGAGAGCATTTATGCTTCCTATGTTTCTATTTCCTAATAGGACTCTAACTCCTATTTAATTCTGAGATTTCCTATTTAATTCCACCTTCCAAGCTTGCCATGTCCAATTTGGGTTAGGTTGAGATCCAATTTCGTGGCCAACCTATTAGGATAGGTTTAGGAATCCAATTCCATCTTAAATTAGCTATTTTAATGCTTAAATATCTCTTTTCTATTTAAGCAATATTTAAGTTACGAATTTAGGGTATTTTCCTATTATTCCCCTTTTAAAAATCCCTATTTTAGCCCGTAAATTTCTAATGGGTCTATTTAACAAAGCTCATTACTTCTTTTCATTTACTGGGTTTTATTTAATTCTCTTTTATTTGATTTTCTAATTGCTTTTATTTTTATTTTTATTAATTTTTATTTTTTTGAAAATTCCAAGTTGCTACATTAAGTATCATTTCATTGGAGGTCATGTAGAAAATGGTAATATTAGCATTTCATTCGTAGCAACTAAAAATTAGTTCACAGACATCTTTACAAAAGCCCTACCTGAAGAGAGATTCACTTCTCACCGAAGAGAGTTGGGCATGTGTAATTTGTAAATGATGTATTTTTGCAATAACTGAAGACATTAATTTTCAGAGTATCTTGGAAATGCATAACTCCTTATCATTGTTGAAAACATCTTGTACTTCATGACTGTATCGACACATTCCTTACATCAGGTCGACACATCCTTCATATAGGTTGACTTATATCATCATCCTATTGCCACATCTACTCAATCTATTTTGATCCAATCTTTAACTACCACTCTCAAATTTTTTTTTTGGGTTACTTTCATGGTCTACTCCTTCTGACCAAGTTCTCTACCTTTCACTCCTTTATCTCTTTAAATTGGTTTGAGCTAAGGGGGAGCCTTGCCCTGAGGGGGAGCCTTGAACTGAGGGGGAGCCTTCATTTATCTTTCCCAACTTCTTTCCTTTTCCATCATTCCTATTCCTTTTTTGGTCATTGACAAAAAGGGGGGAAAATATTCTAAAATACATACGTACTCTGATTAAATCTCATCATATCCTTTTTGGAGCATTATGATTTCAGTTAGTTTTGTCATCACCAAAAAGGGGGAGATTGTTCACTCCTTTATCTCCATGATTATATATTTTGGTGATAGCAAAACTTATCAGAATACTTTTATAAACTATGTGTATTTTCCTTAATATCATTTTGGTTAAGTCTGTCAACAGGAGACTCAAAGGAAATAAATTAGACTTCAAGGATCATCATTGTAAGTATTCCAAGTATTTCCAAGTTCTCTAGATGGTGTTCAATTGCTTGTAAGTCCTTGTTGTCATTCATAAGTTAATATGTTTTATCACTGATAATCTTTTCATAGTTTCAATCAAAGCCAAGTTTCATCTTATGTTGCTTTAAACATCTTCATCCGAAGTCATGCATGTATTTGGTCGTGATTAGTCAAAGCTCTACTTTGTATATGAAGCTAGCTTCGTCATATCCGAAGTCCACTTTGTCATATTCGAAGTTGGAACTTCGTCATGCATGTTTTTGGTCGTGATCAATCGAAGTACCACTTCCTCATATCTAATGTCTTATACGAAGATTCACTTCAATTGATAGCATTATGATCTATTTTATACGAAGTTCACTTCGTCATATTCGAAGTTTACTTCGTTATATCCGAAGTTACACTTCGGCCGATAACGTTGTATTTTGCCCAGTCGAAGCTTTCAGTTCGACCGTTTATGTTGTTTCCTTGTCACATCGATTACTTTGTACTTAACATCGATTACTCTTTGAACATCGACTGTGTCTTAACATCGATTACTCTTTGAACATCAACTGTGTCTTAACATCAATTACTCTTTGAAGATCGACTATGTCTTAACACCGATTGGCATTATATTATCCATTGCTATTTTAGATATATTAGTTTCAAATACCTTGATAATTATCTGTGCAATAACCTTACTGATTGTGGTTGAAATTGTAATGATTGCCCTTACAATTAATCTTTGTTGTGAACATAACTTGGGGTGTAATATTTTCAAATTATTTTTAAAGATCTGCATTTCAAATTTCTCGCTATCTGTTACATATCCTTCTTATAAAAGCTTACAAGGATATCTTCTTACAGTATGACTTTTTGAATGACTATTATTTTCATGGTAAGTCTTCTAATATTTTACGTGTGAACAGAAAGGAACATATATGTCTATGGCTGGCTTAGCCGTGGGACACAATTCTCTTGCAGAAAGCGCTTTATGGTTTGCCACTCTTATAACATGTCTTCTTATGATTTATATGGTGACAAAATGGATGTATGTATTTCTGTATAACACCTTTTTGTTCGTTGACTGAAGATCTCTCTCTTAGCATTTAATGCCTGCAGATTTCCAATAGTCACATGTTCTTACAATGTAAGACTTGTTGCGACTGCATGGAAACGAGCACCATGGAATAAGAGACAACGGACACTTCAACAGACACTTCAACAGACACATATGAAGAAAGTTCAAATGCTTATAAAAAGATGATGGGTGTGAAGAAAAAACAAGATACATACAAGCAATACATGTGGATTCACACAAGCCTTCACAACCATCATTGAGAGCAGTACACCTTCACTCCAAGCTCTTTTGAAGCCCTCACTTCTTTTCTTTGAGAGCCAGTTGTTCTGAGAGGATAGCATCATAGTCTATATTCTTCTTCTCTCAGTTCGTGCCTTAGATCAAGCAAAGCTTGTTGTATAAGCTTGATCTAGGAGCCATCCCTTCAACTCTTCTTTAAGAGTGTTCCTCTTCTTGTGAGAAGAGAAGACCTGTTGTGAGTAGGTGGTTTTGTTCCCTTTATTGAAGGGAAGACCTATTGTTACAGGTGGTTGTATTGCCTCTTCGTGGGTTGAAAAGAAGGCCAGCAGGTGCTGGATGTGTAAGTATCCTTGAGGGGGACTGTACCCATGGTTAGTGAAATCCCAAGTAGTTTCTTGGGGACTGGACATAGGACTCCTGGTGATAGGAGGTCCGAACAAGGATAAAAATCCTTGTGCTTTTTGTGCGATTGTTTTTATCTTACTTACGCTGCTCACTAACTCTAGCACCTGTGCTTAGTGTGTTTCTGTCTAAAGTTATTTTAAGTAGGAAAATTTTAAGATTATTCTTGAAGCACCCCATTCACCCCCCCCCCCCCCCCTTTGGGCTTGCAACCAGGTCAATAGGTGGTGTATGGGCAATAGCCGAACCATCGTGCGTCCCACCTTGGTAGCAGGTTATGATGAGGCCATCCTCAATCTTGGAGCGCCCCCTAATTTATGCCATGTGTCTACCATTAGTGTCATGGTTTTCGAGGCTAGGGTTATAAGAGGCCCCTTGTGGTGACATTTGTGCATTCCACATGTGAGAGCTACAGTCACTTTCTTGAGAGAGGTCAACTTGAGTGTTCATAAGAGGTCTGTGTTTTTGGTTGATGGTGGTGGTGCATTGTTTCCCTTTTAAAGTGTGATGCTCATTCGGTGAGCCTCTCACTTGGTCGTCATGTCTTTTGAGTCAGTGAGGAGCTCTAAGGAGAGTGCACAGTCGAGTTTCGCACGGTCGGGGGTGGTGAGGGATATGCCAAGCTGGTGTAGTCTGGCATCGTCCTCTTCATCATCATCTCAATCAGATCAATAGTCATCTGAGGTTGAAGTTGTTGTGGGACTTTGTAATATTTCCGGATAGGGGGTCAATCGCCGTTGCAGGCACCGAGGGTGTGGAGACAGGGAAGGGCACTCCTATAGTCGAGGACGAGGAGGAGGAGGGAGAAGAGGATATGGGGGGTGCTAAAGAGGGAGAAAAGGAGTCAGAGGAAGGAGGGGAGGAAGTGGAAGAGGGTTGAGGCATACTCGTCATGCCGTTCCGATGATTGGTAAGGTTGCATGACTGAGGAGGTCCTCGTGGTGCTGCATTAGTGGTTCTGGATTCCGCCCAATTACGAGCTTGTCGCACCTCGACCCGAAGAGCATGCACACACTGGCTGGACATGCTACTTGTTCATTCACGAAGAGTCTATCTAGGTCGGTCTTAGGTTTCCCCTTCACCTGTTTGTGATCCAACTGCTCGGCTTTGTGGGGCTGTTGCCCTCATAGATTATGTTGAATAGCTGGTGGGTTATCTTCTTCTTATTTATGATGTTGAGGTTAGCTGCGGATGAGTCATCTAAGATCAAGATGCTCTTCTCGTGTTATTCTTTCCATTGAAGTCCTGATTACAAGGACTGGTTCTGTAATCCTGGTGACCCGACTCCCATCCTTGACCCATTCTTGGAAAGAGCGCTTCTTGTTCATGAAATTGAAGAAGGGTGAGCATTCCTAATCCCCATAGTCTTGGCTGAGAACCTACTTAAGAGTCGCTTGGCCGCACTTGAGCTCTCCATTATGAATTTTCCAATTATGGAATAGTTGTTTGCCGATGAGTGGTTGGTGCGGGTGTTGTTGACCAAGGCAAATTTTAAACGGATTGGGCTATGCCTTGCTCATCGGCTGGGTAAGCTCGGCCTTGCTCTTTGTTCTTTACTTGCATTGAGTTGCTTTTGGAAAACTAATGGTTGATGTTGGTTGTTACAGAAGACTTGGTAAACCTGGACGAACTTCTTTAACAAGTCCCATTCCTAATTGATGATGGTCATTTGGGGGGGGGGGGGTTCCAATCACTAGTTAGGCAAGAAATCAATGAAGAGGCACTACTCTGAGGTGGCATGAGGCTCGGAGGTGGAGGGAGGGGGGATGCTGAGACAACGATGGACACTTTGTGGTTGAGGCACACAGGGATCACCATTAGCCACTGCTTGGAAAACTGTGGGGTCCCCGATGAGTTCAGTCATATTTGCCTCCTCTTAACCTATTGGGAGGTGAACACAGTGACAACCATGTTTGGGCTCCTCAACATGGCATAACGGGTGACAGTGGAGGCTACCGTAGTTACCCACTTGCTCGGGTCTCGATTTGAGACCTTGAAGAAGATGGGCGAGGAGGCCACTGAGTTGGAGAAGGCCCTAAAGTATGAGAACCAATGACTCTGGGACGCATTGGCAAAGGTCGAGGACTGGGCCAAGCAAGCACCGGTTGAGGCCAACAAGCATGTGTGGGTTGCTGCACTCCAACGCTATCATTGACTTTAAAAGTTGAAGGCCTTCCAAGACCTTCTAGTTGATGAGATTATGGAAGCATATGAGGTCAGTATGGTAGACTACACTAAGGAGGTCCAAAAGCACTATGTTGACATGAACCTCAACCTTCTCCCTCTGAGCACCAAGGTTGACCAGTAGCCGGTGGAGGAGCAGGACATGCATCGAGTAGGGCGCATTGTCTGGTGGCACGGTGGCCGATGAGGAGTAGCCTGCCTTGGGTTGGGGCATCTCTTTTTGTGTTTTTGTTTTCCCCTTTTTGGGCTGCTCGACTTAGTTGTGGGTTGAGCATGCTACTGTAAAGATGCTATTGCTCAGTTTTGTTGGACCCGAACATACACTTGTAATTTTTCATGAATGGAATAGAAAAGCAATGTTGTTTTTGTGTAGTCCTATTGTCTGTTGATGTGTGTGCCTTTGTTGAGATTGGTCTCTAATGAGTGCTTCTTTGGTGAACACGCATGCTTGGGCTGTTTATGTTCATGATGCTGCTAAGTGCAGTGGTCAGATGTTGACCATTATTGCGGTAGTGAGTCGGTGATTCTCAAAGCCTCATTGATAGAGTTGAGGAAATGGATAGTGTGGGGACCAATGTGATCTTGGGCCTTGGTGGCCGACGTGGAGAGATGGAGGGCATGGGGGTCCCTCTGATCTCAGCCTCGGTGGTTGATGTGGAGAGATGGAGGGCATGGGAATTTGTCTGATCTTGAGCCTCAATGTGGAGAGATGGAGGGCATAGGGGCCCATTCGATCGTGAGCCTCAGTGGCTAATGTGAAGAGATGGAGGCCTCGGTGGCTAATGTTGAGAGATGGAGGGCATGGGGATCCATATGATCTCAGGCCTTGATGGAGAATGTGGAGAGATGGAGGGCATGGGGGTCCATCCAATCTCAATGACATGAGAGAACCTGTTTAAAAGATCCAAAGATTTTGCTTAATAGTCAATGTTTACACAAAAATACTATCGGACATTGTTTACATTTCATGTGTAACGACCCTCCTTATACCGGTACGATTATACCAATCCACATCGATATAAAGGGCGTCATTACAGTGGGACATTTACCCAACACAACACAATAGGTTGAAACGTACATGAATATCAAATGAGTACAGCGGAAATAAAAGAGAAGTTTTATTCCATCATCATTCACATAATTCCACAGTCTATATAGCAAATGTAAATAACAATTGTCCACATTATACATGTCCATATGAATAACATTGTTTACATACTATGAAAAGAAAAGTGGTCTAAGTAGAAATCTCCACAACCAGCTACTCCTCACGCTCGGAGTCGCTCCTTACTAAGTCTTCCTCAAGTACGAGGACACCTGCCTCACCTGTATGTTAAAGAAAGTATGAGTCTTCCAAAAAGAAAGACCCAGCAAGTAACCTAAAGGCACATCCTTACACATATCACATACACATGCTAGTATTTTTAAACGATTAAAGAAATACATGTCACAACCTTTATGACAATTAAACAATATCCATGTATAACCTATAGCATGCTTTCTACACATAATATTTAACATGATTCATGGTTTCAATTCCTATCCATATCATTTCACAATTTTACACAATTAAATCATGGAATTATGTACAAAGTAATTAACAATCCTAGCATGATATCTAATCATTTTCACATGCTTTTAAAACACATATACACATCTTTAGCTTGCTGTTTTAACATGAATAATTCTCATTCACATGGTATCACATCTTTTAACATGCTATCACATTCACATAACACTATCACATGTTCACATTCCATATATTCACATCTTCCACACTTTTACACTTAATTTGCCGTGACACATAGTCCGAACCACCATAAAGACGGACACACATTCACATAACACACACCTGTCACCTAGGCAATACATTGACGAATCTTGGTAACTGCGCAGAATCGGGAGAAGCCCTCTCCACCCAAACCAGTGGTACTTGTCCACCTCCAGGATTTCATCCTAATGCCCATAGGATATCACATACACAATGAGCCTTCCCATAGGGACTTTACTACAGTACGGCTCCATAGCCTTCTATGGTAGCAGTGTCAATGTCGGCACATATTACACATTATCACTTAATCACATGGTTTACATTATTCACATGCACTATTTAACTCATCCATATGCACTTTAAACAAATAAACATGTTTCAGTTTACAAAACTCAGTATGACTGTTCCACAGTGTTAAATCAAACATAACAGTGCCCTAACATGCTGCAATTCTCTTGAAATTACATGATTTACATTAAACACACTTATCTTGGCTTAAATACCCTTTTAAAAGACAAATAGTACTCACAGTTGTCAAAATAGTATCAACTTTTTATCACAGACTTCATACAGGTAATATATTACTTGTCTAATTTTTCAGATTTTTCAAAATAGTATGACTAATTTTAATAATTTAAATAGATTTCATGCTAGTTTAGTAAATTATTCACTTAAACATGGTTCACAGTAAAACAGTCATTCCTAACATTTCCTAAACTTGAAAACAGTAACCATAAGATCATGGAAATTTTTGAAACCCAAACATGCAACGAAACTATTTATTTAGAATTAAACACAACTAAACATGCTTATTTTCTAAATATAGAATTTTTATTAAATATAATCATGCTAAAAAATTGACAGAACCTCATGATATGACCTACAAACCATACCTGGCAAACCCTAATTTTTTACAGCATGTACAGATAACCAAGAGTTTGAAATTCACAGTATAGATATCAAATCACAGTTTTGAAAATCCTGAAGAACTTGGCGTCAAGGGTCTTGCCGCCAACATGGGTTAATGACACACGATGCTGCCGTCAACTCAGGAACTTGGCGGCAACAAGGTTTCCGTCAACCTCCTGTCTACAGAAGTGCAGACTAAACTCAAACAAAAAGGAGAATTGGGGGTTCCAAGACACGAATAAAAATTTGTAAAATTCCTGAGACCTAAAGGACATGTCTAGGGATGTTAACCCTCGATTACTTGCCTATAAATAAATCTAGGAAGATCAAGTTTTGTCAAAGAAGCCCTCCTCGGCCAAGCCAAGAAGGTGCAGAATCCCCTCCTAAATCCTGTATTTTTGCTGATGCAGATGGATCTCCGGAGTCGGGGAAGATTCCTTAATATCAAGAGCTCCTTCCAGTCGCAGTAGATCGCCGGAAGAACCTCACACATGTCAGATCAAGATTGCAAAAGTTCAGGTTTTTCCCTCCACAAACCCTAGCTTTTCCCTTAGAACCAAAGGTCTCAATCTAGGCGAAAACTGCTGGTTTTATAGGTTTAAGGGTGGGGGTACGATTAGCATTAGGTTTCCTACCGTTGGGGATAGGTTTCCTAATTAAGAACTGGAGAAAACATAGTCATTTGCAGATCTGGAATCGTAACATAAACGGAGAAGTAAACGACCACTTTGTTGCCGTTAATAGGAAGTCAGCATCCATCAATCTGGATGTCAATCTCCCCTGCCCATGAAGTCAACGACACACTGGTTGCCGTTAACCTGCCCTTAATGTCAAGGGATGTTGACGTTAACAGGGATTTCGGCAGAAAATAGAAATATCAAATAACATACATGCACATATTAAGTACATATAATATGCACAACATTATTTAAATACAATATGCACAAAATTAAATAAATACAATATGTACAGAAATAAATATGCATATACATATGTACATAAGTAATTAAATAAACATGCTATTTACAAAAAATACCATATGTACATAAATAAACATAATATGAATAAAGTTTGAGGGCCTTACACCCTGTCCCCCTAAAAGAAAACTTCGTCCTCGAAGTTAGAATGAAAATACTAACCAAACAAATGGGGAACTTCTCCTTCATAGCGCCCTCAAGTTCCCATGTAGCCTCCTCTCGCGAGAAGTTCCTCCATAACACCTTCACGGATGCAATACTCTTGTTCTTAAGGTGCTGAACCTTCCGGTCTAGGATAGCTACTGGTTGCTCTACATGCGACAAGTCTAGCTGAGTCTCCACTGGCTCGTGACTAATAACATGAGACGGATCTCGCACATACCTCCTAAGCATAGACACGTGGAAAACTGGGTGTACACTAGCTAATGCTGGGGGTAAAGCTAGCTCATACGCCACGCTGCCCATCTGCCTGAGAATCTCAAACGGGCCAATTAACCTCGGACTCAACTTGCTATGCTTGCCAAACCTGACAACGCCTCAGGTAGGCGAAACCTTAAGAAATACATGCTTGCCAACCTCGAACTCTAAATCCTTCCTCCTGTTGTCGGCGTAGCTCTTCTGCCTATCCTGCGCCGCAACCAACCTCTGCCTGATAAGCTGAATCTTATCCGAAGTCTCCTGTACCAACTCTGGACCAACTAACTACCTATCGACTGTCTCCTCCCAGCACAATGGAGATCTACAGGGTCGCCCATATAAAGCCTCAAATGGAGCCATGCCAATGCTCGCATGAAAACTGTTGTTGTAGGCAAACTCCATAAGAGGTAAATGACGCTCCCAATCACCCTTCCAATGAAGCACACATGCTCTCAACATATCCTCAAGCGTCTGGATAGTCCTCTCGGACTGACCATCTATCTGGGGATGAAATGCCGAACTAAGCTTCAACTGGGAACCCAAAACCTCTTGAAGACCCTGTCACAACCTCGATGTAAACCTTGCATCTCGATTAGAAATAATAGACTTCGGTATACCATGCAACCTCACAATGCTGCCAACATACAGCCTAGCCAAACTCTCCACGGACTACTTCTTCTTCATCGGCAAGAAATGCGCTGTCTTGGAGAAACGATCTACAATCACCCAAATCGAGTCATTGCCCTTAGCTGATCTGGTCAAACCCGTCACAAAATCTATGGTGATTGCTTCCCACTTCCACGATGGTATCACCATCTTCTGCATAAGGCCCGATGGTCTCTGACACTCGGCCTTCACCTGCTGGCACACTAAACATCTGGACACAAACTCGGCCACATCCTTCTTCATACCAGACCACCAAAAAGATCTCTTCAAGTCCTGGTACATCTTGGTGTTGCCTGGATGAATAGAAAAACTCGACCTGTGAGCTTCTGCAAGTACATGCTCACAGACATCCACAACATCAGGAACATGAACTCGGTGCTGAAATCTAATGACACCGTCCTCATCACGAGCAATGCCTGCCTTGCCCACCATCTTCTGAAGCCTAGGATCAGCTCTCTGCTGCTCGATTACCTCGTCCAAAACTGTGGATCGAATAGACAACTGAGCCACGAAAGCCTGACACAACTGTGGATCTAACTCAGTCATAACACACGATGCATCTTCAAGCATCTTCCAATCTGCCTAAGCAAAGACCTCTTCCTGTTGAGTGCATTTGCCATGACATTCGCCTTCCTTGGATGGTACTGAAGCTCGAAGTCGTAGTCCTTGAGAAACTCAATCCACTGTCTCTGCCGCAGGTTCAACTCCTTCTACGAGAAAAGATATCTCAGACTCTTATGGTCAGTGAACACCTCGAACTTGACACCAAAAAGATAGTGTCTCCAGATCTTCAGTGCATGAACCACAACTGCTAACTCCAAATCATGGGTCGGATAGTTATGCTCATGCTCTTTTAACTGGCGAGAAGCATATGCAACTACCTTACCATGCTGCATCAACACATAGCCAAGACCTATTTGAGAAGCATCAGAGTAGATGGCAAAACCCTCTACACTACTAGGCAAGATCAACACGGGTGCAGATCTAAGCCTCTCCTTCAACAGCTGGAAACTACTTTCACAATCATCAGAGCACAATAACTTCACACCCTTCTTGGTTAGCTTAGTCAAAGGTGCGGCGATAGATGCAAAGCCCTCAATGAATCGCCTATAATAGCCTGCTAAGCCAAGAAAACTCCTGATCTCCGATGGGGTACTTGGAATCTCCCAATCTAACACTGCCTGGACCTTCACCGGATCAATTGCAACTCCAGCGCCTGAGATAACATGCCCAAGGAAATGAACCTCGCACATCCAGAAATCACACTTGCTGAACTTAGCATATAGCTTGTGCTCTCGAAGAACCTCCAGAACAACCCTCAAATGCTCACAGTGTGTAGCCTCATTAGGAGAAAAGACTAACACATCGTCAATGAACACCACTACAAAGTTATCCAAATATGGCCTAAACACCTTGTTCATGAGATCCATGAAGGCTACAGGGGCGTTAGTCAGACCAAATGGAAGCACAAGAAACTCATAGTGTCCATAACGAGTCCTGAAAGCAGTCTTGGACACATCTTCATTCTTGATCCTCAACTGATGATAACCGGACCGCAGATCAATCTTAGAGAACACTGATGCATTCTGTAGCTGATCGAACAAATCATCAATCCACAGCAAGGGATACCTATTCTTCACTGTCACCTGGTTGAGCTTCCTGTAGTCAATGCACAGCTTGAGGAAACCATCCTTCTTCTTCACGAACAATACAGGTGCACCCCATGGTGACACACTAGGGCGAATGAATCCCTTATCCAGCAAATCCTGCAACTGCTTCCTCAGCTCAGCTAACTCCGCAGGTGCCATCCAATAAGGAGCTTTAGAGATAGGAGAGGTGCCTAGAAGCAACTCTATAGTAAACTCTATCTCCCTAGCCGGTGGCAATCTAGACAAATCATCAGGAAACACGTCTGGAAACTCCTGCACTACTTCAATCTCCTCAAGGGTCGATGACTGGTCGGCCTTGGGGACTAAGACCACATTGGCAAGAAAAGCATCACAACCCCTATTCACCATCCTCATCGCTTTCATGGCGGAGATCACAAACCTTACCGCTAAGTTCCTTGGCAACGGATGTGAGAACTCATCCTCACCAGGAATACGGAAAGTAATCTTCTTCCCTCTATAATCCACCAAGGCATAGTGCTCCTCAAGCCAATCCAGACCAAGAAAGGCATCATAGTTCTTCATCTTGAGCAAGTAGAAGCACTAGAACAAGCCTCGATCCTCAATGCACATAGGTAAAGATGGAATACACTTCCTGGTTGCTACCGTACCCGCCGGTGTGTGCACAGAGAAAGGGACTTCTAACTCCTCTGCTTCAACTCCAGACTCTACTGCTAGCTGCTTGGCAAACTGCTCAAAAATGAACGAGTGTGTGGCACCCATATCAAACAATACCCGAGCATGCACACCCATGACGAGAAGCGAGCCTTCGGTGATGTTCTCGGCCTGCTCAGTATCCTCTCGTCCTAGTGCAAACACTCAAGCTTGGGCTCGAGTCCTTCTTGGTCTCCCTGTCACTGGCGCTACTACTGCTACCGCTGCTGGGGCTGGCTCTCCTCGCTGCACACCCTGCTGCAGTCTGGGGCAATCCCGAATCTGGTGCTCGGTGCTGCCACACTTGAGACACTTCCCTGCCAACTTCCAACACTCGGTACCACCATGTGCCCTTCCACAGTAAGGGCATGCCTTCCTGTCGCTGGGCCTGAAGCTAGGTGACTACGGTGTAACTGCCTGCTGACTTGCAGCTGCCACTGGATGCTGGGGTGACTAGTACACTACCTTCTTCCTGTCCTGCCGCTGGAAAGGTGGCGCGGACCTCTTCTGAGCTGCCCTCTTTTCCTCCAGATACTGGTCCATCTCGCTCTCCTACCTGCACGTTGCGCTGAGATCCTCATCTAAGGTGCGGTGGTCAAAAGCCACAAGCCTCGACCTCAGTGATGGTTTGAGCTCCATCACAAACTTCTTAGCCTTCCTGCGCTCATCAGCAACTATACGGGGAGCATATTTAGAGAGCTCGGCAAACCTGGTCTCATACTCCAGAACCATCATGGAGCCCTGAGTAAGAGAGAGAAACTCCTACTCCATCTTGTCCTAGATATGGTCGGGGATGAACTTGGCCCGAAAAAGCTTCATGAACTCGGCCCAAGTTACCTCAATAGCACCATCCTTGTACCTGGTGCGAAGTACGAACACCCACTAAACATCGGCTCTCTCCTGCGAAACACAACTCATAAGCACCAATCTAAACAAAACCCTAACTTAACACATGTACATAAACTTTACGTACCTATAGCATGTAGGTAGCTAGGCTAACTTTGTCTTCCTCAGCACACCTAATGGCTCGGAATATCTTCTCAACTTCCCTCATCCAGCTCTCTGCCAAAAGGGGCTGACTCTCCCCCATAAAAGAAGGCAGAGCCATCCTCTTGAACCTCTCCATGATGGACGAACCACCATGGCCATGCTCCTGAGGAACTAGAGCCTGAGCCTGAGACAACAAACAATATAAGCAAAACATAACAATCATGCATTTAACAAAACAGACTACTCCTATTAACCAACTCTAACCTGAGTCTGCAGTGCTGCCTGAGTCTCTGCCTGGGTCTGCATTGCCTGAACCAGGCCTTGCATGAACACGCAATAGTCCACAGGTGCTGGTGGAGGAAGTACCGTGGGACTCTGGGGTGCTAGAGCCTGCTGGTCACCCCTCTCCTCACGCTTCTGTTTGTCATCTTGAGCCTGAGCACCACGCCTACCACGGCTCGCCATAACCTGAAAAACAATTAGCTTTAGTTAGAATCTAAGTTACTTAGTCCTAACCATTTTTTTTACTATCTTTAATTCATTATTAGATATTTTCCACATATATGGACTAATTCTGTAAAGACTTTGAAATATTTTGTAGATGATGGCATATTCATGTACAATCTCAACCTATTTCTCTGATACCAATCTCTGTAACGACCCACCTAATATCGATACGATTATACCAATCCACATCGATATAAAGGGTGTCATTACAGTGGGACATTTATCCAACAGACCACAATAGGTTGAAACATACATGAATAACAAATGAGTACAGCGGAAATAAAAGAGAAGTTTTATTCCATCATCATTCACATAATTCCACAGTCTATATAGCAAATGTAAATAACAATTGTCCACATTATACAAATCCATATGAATAACATTGTTTACATACTATGAAAAGAAAAGAGGTTTAAGTAGAAATCTCCACAAGTAGCTACTCCTCGCGCTCGGAGTCGCTCCTCACTAAGTCTTCCTCAAGTACGGGGACACCTGCCTCACCTGTATGTTAAAGCAAGTATGAGTCTTCCAAAAAGAAAGACCCAACAAGTAACCTAAAGGCACATCCTTACACATATCACATACACATGCAAGTCTTTTTAAACGATAAAAGAAATACATGGCACAAGCTTTATGACAATTAAACAAATATCCATGAATAACCTATAGCATGAGTTCTACACAATATTTAACATGATTCATGGTTTCAATTTCTATCCATATCATTTCACAATTTTACACAATTAAATCATGGAATTATGTACAAAGTAATTAACAATCCTAGCATGATATCTATCTTGCCTAGCTAGCAAGCCCAGAGGGGGGGGGGGTGAATGGGATTCTAAAAATTTGATTATCTAAACCTGTCCACAAAAATGTTCACACCACAGACACTTTGATGATTGTTAGTGTTAGTGAAAAGAAAACAACGAACACAAAGCAAGCAATCACACTACACAAGATTTTATCCTGGTTCGGACCTCCTCTCCATAGGAGTCCTACATCCAGTCCCTGAGCAACAACTCAGGATTCACTACCCAAGGGTACAGTCCCCCTCAAGGACACTTACACACCCAGCCACAGTAGGTCTTCTCTTCACAACCCGGAAAGGAATACAACAACCTGGAACCCTCCAAGTTTTCCTTCAACATGAAGGGAAAAACACCCTGGAACCCCCAGATCTTCCTTCAACACGAAGGGAATAACACAAAGATGTGTTCAAGGGATGATACGCCCCTGGACCAAGCTAATAGCACAGTGCTGATCCGAAGCAAAGACTGAGAGGAAAAAATCTACAACAAAGAACACTCTCAGTACATAAAAGCTCTCTCAAGGTTCTACACTAGACACAGAGAGCTAAGAGCTACAACAAAATGATGGAGTGAGACTTGAGCTCTTTTATGGTGCTTGCAGATTTTGAATTCTCAAGATGTATATCTTCACGTAGGCATCAGTCTTCTATTTATATCTTCTTTGAAAAAATGTAGTCGTTGAAGTATCTGTTGTCTCTATGTTCAGAGAACGTTAGACTGCATGGCTTTCCTTTATAGTCAATGGTTCTTTGCGTTCCATGCACGTAAGAAGAAAATCCTTTTTGATATCCTCCAGGTTCTACTTTATCCAACGTTGTATGGAGTCGTGCTGTCAGAGACCTGCACAAATTAAATGCTAAAACATAGACAACTAAGCTGTCTCTTGTTGTCAGTCAACGTTAGAGTGAGAATACATCAAAATAGAAGTTCCATTCTGTCTTTCCAAAAAGATATTACATGCAGAAGCATAAGAATAGAAGATATCTGGACATGCATCGTGCAGAGAAATGTACGGTTATATTTAATGCATGGATGAAAGAGAAATACAAGGGACGACTTTGACTTGTCAAGATATTTGAATATCAAGTCGTTATATTTCATGAAATCATTGTGAGAATCACTTATGAAATCATTTGAGAACGAATCATTACAAGCAAATTGTTATAACCAAATCGTTGTTTTATCGAATCGTTGCACATACCAAGTCGTTGTTGTGACTTATCGAATCGTTACAGCAAGCAAATCGTTGTGTAACTTATCGAGTCGTTATAATGACCAAGTCGTTGTTGTAACTTGTCGAATCGATGTAAATACCAAATCGATGTGGAACTAATCAAATCGTTATGAGAGACAAATCGTTGTTTACCAAATTGATCAAATCGTTATGAGAGACAAATCGTTGTGAGACCAAGTCGTTGTTCTCTCTTACCAAATCGATGTGAAACCAAATCGATGTTCTCACTTATCAAATCGATGTGAAACTAATCAAATCGTTATGAGAGACAACTCGTTGTTTACCAAATCGATCAAATCGTTATGAGAGACAAATCATTGTGAGACCAAGTCGTTGTCTTCACTTACCAAATCGATGTGAAACTGAATCGATGTTCTCACTTATCAAATCGTTATGAGAATCAAATCGATGCGATCACTTAGCAAATCGTTCTGAGATCGAAATCGATACGATCACTTAGCGAATCATTCTGAGATCGAAATCGATATGAGTTGCAATGAAATCGTTATAACATTTGGAGAAATGAATGTGTACTTAGAAAATTTATATGCACTGAACTTTAAGTATTACAGGATGAAGATACTTACTAGTTTTTCTTGATTTTTCGAGATTCATTTTCTGTGCTCAAATCTCATGGAAACCTTGTTAGATTAACCTTTATTTTAGTTTTATTAATCACCAAAATAGGTATGTAATTTATCTAAATTATATGGGGATAAGCTGATCATCAATCTCCCCCTTTTTGGTGATGACAAAACATAAAATTCATAGATGTTCATGAAATAAATTTAAGTGAATCCGCTGAAATAAAATGAGAAATATTTCAGAAACACTATATTTCTCCCCCTTTTGTCATTAAGCAAAAAGATATCATATGGAGACAAAGAAGAAAGGAGAAAAGATAAGTGAGATCAAAGAACTGTTCTATTTATCTTGAGGGGTTACAGGGAGGTAGAAAGCAGGAGATAGAAAAGAGGCATGCCACTGAATAATGGGCAAAGCCTTGCATTCATGCTCCTCAAAATAGGCCTGAAAAGCCCCAAAAGCGATAGAATAAGATGACCCCATGTCAGGAAGCATACTTTTGCTACGAAGTTGGCGCTGAGCATCTATAAAGGTGCCATATTCATCTTTGCCAAGAGAGACCTTGAAGGTAGTGAAAGAGCCAAAACTGGCAAACCGAAGAAATTGGTTGATCTTGACAGGGTAGTGGATCTGATGCTGCAGGAGATCTTTCTTCAAAGCCACAAAAAGTGTGTACCGCGCTACCCATTGAGCATAGGGCTCTTGAACTAGATTGATGGAATTCAAATCTAAGAAGGCTTCAGCTGAGAGAGGAGGCTTGCCTGCCTTAAACAAGGAACTGTTCAAAGTTGCCAGCTGAAGGGCAGACTGATTGTAATGCTTTTCCCAATCGGTAGGGGAGAGCCTTTCACTTTCAGATAAAAGAGGTGCAATAACCTCAGAGGTGATATGGCCTAGGTGAAATTCTCGGAAGAGGAATCTTTGAAAGGAAGGGAGACGACCCTGCTGAGCTGAGATCCTTCCCATTACGTGAGAAAATCTCTCAAAGATAACAGGACCAACTGATGAGTCCATGACCAAGGAATGCAGTTTGGAGAGAAACAGAATCTCTGGTATTTTCAGGGTAGCGAAATCCACTTTGAAAGAACAGTTAACTGGGCTTTCAACTTTAAGCAAAGCAACAGCTCCCTGTAATTGGCCCAACTGAACTTCAGGCAAATTGTGGAGATACCGGATGAGATTTACTTCCTTTTGAATGAAGGGTGTCTAGGTAGACTTGTGATGAATGACAAACCACACAGAGAGAGTGAGTGGGGATTCCCGGGTGGAAACCGATCAGACTTCGCAAGTAGAAACTTCCTGTAGAGAGCCTTGTGCCCCTTGGCCCATTGATCTTCAGATTTGCATTCAGCCATTTGGAAGATTTTAGATTGATCAGCTTTGGAGATGTGGCAATAGGGAAGAACAACATTGAGATGATCAGTTAGATTAAGATGAGGAACACCAAAAATGGTGGCAAGGATACATTTTTAGAGATATTCACAATAGATGGGTTTTCTTCGATTCTCAACAGTGGGAGAGAACCAGAGAGGAGGAAATTTAGGAAGAGCAAGAGTGTTGGAGAGTTTTCTCTTTTTAGAAGAAGGACTATAAGTAAGAGAGTCAGTTCTGAGGACATGAGAACCAACTTCCAGGACTGAGCGGATTGTGGTAATTTCCAACTCATCCTCAATTTTTTTGAGAAACGGACCTTCAAGTTGTGCACCTTCAGGTATAAAGGTAATAAAGGAGGGAGGAGTAGGAGGATGAAGAAATGACTGATGGGTAGGAGAAGGTATGATGGATGGTCTAGCTGAATAAGGACCAGAAGAGGATGAGGCTCTAGCTGAGGAGGAGGCTGAAGGGTTTTCAATGATAGGAGAAGGTGGAGGAATGGATGTAGAGGTGGCTGGAGATGAGGAGGATTCAGACAGAAATGGTGTTGGAGATGAGATGGTGCGAGGCATGTGTTGTTTGAAAGGGATAGGTGCTAGTGGTGCTGTGGAGGAAGATGGTGGTGAAGGAGGGGCCGGAGTTGCAAGAGGAGAAGGATCAGGGGCTTCTGAGCTACAGCTGGCTCTTCTACTCTTGGAATCTCACCCTCGGAAACCACTGGCCCTGTTGGCCCAGAAACATCCTCTATTGGCCCTGGTTACAGCTTCAACATGATCCTACACTACAGTTGCTACCTCTTCAACAACCTGTGGCCCGGATGGCCTTGCTGGTTCTGCTGAAATTGGCCCTATGGCCTAGCATCTTGTTGCCTGGCCTTTGAAGGCCCAGAACTGCAGACTGGTTCTGCAGGAGGAGGAGCAGGAGGGGATTTGTGGACTGCACCCTCACCAAATCTGCAAGTGCAGCAATAGACTCCTTAATGCTAACAAGCTCACTGCGCACCCATCTAACAACATTTCTGACCATGCCCATCTCCTTAGCTGAAGTACTCTGGCTTATAAAGATAGAAGCAATATCAGATTGCACAGAGCATAGGATCTTTCCTTGTTCATCCATTCTAGCAACTAAGGGCTTCAGATTGACCTTCAATTTCTTCTACCTCTGCCTCTGATGTGGCTTCCTGGTCAAGAGGGGAATCCCAGAAGCTACTTCTTTCCCTTTGTTGCTTGCCCTTGCAACGAGCTCCACATGATCATCATTTACATCATCTGAGGCACTCTCCACAATGCCTTCTCTAAACTGATCATCAACGGGGACACTAGCATTGTTCTCCCCCTGAGATGTTGCTTCCGTCTCAATTGACTGCTCCCCCTCAATAGGAGCATCAACCATATGAGTATCAACTGGAACATCTTCTTCTTCTTGCTCCCTCTGAATAGGAGCATCCTCCATGACAGTTTCTTGAATGTGGCCAGATGCCACAACATTTGTTGCTGGTTCACAGGACTGTTCAGGCTCCCCCTGAGTGCTCGGAATGGATTCTAGCACACTTCTAAGAACAGATGCCACAATCATGGTGGGGTTGATAGCCTCTGAAGCTCCCTCAACTGGCTCAATATTTTCTTGAGGAAAAACCTCAATCCTGTTGTTGCTTGCCATTGAGTCTTCAATTCTGATTTCTGTTTCACTGCCTTGGACATCTGCTGCTAATTCTGCTTGAGCCACATGTATTTGTACCTGTTGTTCTTGAGTGCTTGGCGCTTCTGCCCTTGCATCTTCTTGCTCAATTTGAGCATCTGGTACTGCTGCTGCTACAATTTCTGGAACTGCCTCTTCTTGTACTTCGCCAATGATGGCCTCACCCTCGGCCACTGAGGTCTTGGTCCATACCCTAGCTACCAATGAAAATCCACTCTTCTTCAAGTTTCTGCTGTGAATGGCTTGACCCATTTTCTCATAAACTGCTCTAACCACACTGATCCCATAATGCTGGAAAATTATGGTTAGCAAATGGGCATATGGTAGAGACACATTAAGCTTGCTCTTCTTATCCCAAATTTGAGTGGATGCAAACTTCATCCTTTCCAGAATCACCTCTACCATGTTTATACTCTGGTTCTGGATAGCCCAGAACATCATATCGGAGTCCGCCTTTGCACAAGTAGAAAAGGTGGCACTCCTAGGGACCAGTATCTGACACACAATAAAATGCAGAATGCGGTTGAATGCATTCAGCTGGTTGATATCTATCTTCCCGTCCTTCAATCTGAACTCGGGACCAACAATCCCTAGACCCTTCACCTAGATGTCGACAGTGTGTATTCCACTATGACCGGTGGTGCAAACTCTAAACAGAGACTCCAACAAAGCATATGTGATCCTAATCTGGGTTCCTTTGACAGTGGATGTTAAGGACCCATCCTCTTCAGACTTCAAGCAAACATAGAATGCCTTGACTAAGTTTGGATAACTCACCTCTAATAGGGTTGTCATCTTTGTCCATTTCATTCTTTCCATTACTGCCACAATGTTGTGCATCTCGTCTTTTCAAAATCAGCCACATCCACTGCCTTGTGCCCGCATAGCTTGGTCTTCACAGTTGTAAACCTTTCCTGTTGCTCGGCGGTGAGGAACACAACTCCATAGCCCCCGACGGTGCTGGAAGTTCTAGAAATGGCCATGGTTTTGAGAGGGAAAAGGTTCTAGATGGTTGGAAGGAAGATTGGAGCAGAAGCCCTCAAGAAATTTCTCGCGGGAAGTGGTGGAAGATTTGAAATGGCAAGGAGTCGATGACGGAGTCGATGGGGTTATTGTCTCACGCAAGTCGAAAGAGATAAAGTATAGGAGATGAATCGTAGCAACACAGACTTCGGGATATATATAGAGTAAAGATAAAGTGACTTCTGAGATGCTGACGCCATAAAGGCAGAAAACGACAAAAGACTGGTTCGACAGGAATAAATCCTTTTAAAATTATGAACCGTCAAAGATAACTATGAAGCAAGCAGTATTTAAAGAATTTGCTTAATTTCAAGGGGAAAAATAATTGATATTCTGAAATAATTATTATTTCAATTAATTACAGACAAATCTATCACAAATTGCACATGCCTAATTCCCTTCTAAGAGACGTGAACCTCTCTTTCGGTAGGGCCTTTGTGAAGATGTCTGCTAACTGATTTTGTGTATCAATAAAAGAAATGTCTATATTACCATTAGCTACATGATCATGAATAAAATGATACCTAACCTCTATATGCTTTGTCATTGAGTGCTGAACTGGATTCTTGGTTAGATTTATAGCACTGGTGTTGTCGCACAGCAAGGGAATTGTCTTGATTTGAAGTCCATAATCCTCAAGTTGCTGTTTAATCTATAAGAGTTGTGTACAACAGTTTCCAACAGCCACGTACTCAGCTTCAGCTGTTGACAGTGCTACTGAATTTTGTTTCTTTGAGAACCACGAAATTAGACACCCTGCAAGAAATTGACAACAACCACTGGTGCTTTTTCTATCTATCTTGCATCCAGCGTAGTCAGCATCAGAATATCCTACTAAATTAATGTCACATGAGTTTGGATACCATAATCCTAGATTATGAGTTTTAGCTAAGTATCTAAAAATCCGTTTGACACTAATTAAATGAGACACTCTAGGATCTGCCTGATACCTAGCATACATGCATACGCTAAACAATATATTAGGTCTACTTACTGTTAAATAAAGTAATGAACCTATTATACCTCTATAAAGCTTCTGATCTACTTTCTTACCATCTTTATCGTTGTCTATCCTTGTTGATGTGCTCATTGGTGTTCTTTGGTCTATTTAGCTTGACAGATATGTGATGCTTCTTTTCCTTGTTTGATTTGCAGTCCGAGGAAGTAATTGAGCTCCCCCATCATGCTCATTTCAAATTCTCCCTGCATAAGCATTTCAAAATACTTGCAAAGAGATTCATCAGTAGAACCAAAGATTATATTATCAATATATATTTGCACAATCAGTATATTTTTGACTTTGAACTTAATAAATAAAGTACTATCTACTTGACCTCTAATAAATCCATGTTCTAACAAAAATGTACTGAGCCTTTCATACCAGGCTCTTGGTGCTTGCTTTAATCCATACAATGCCTTATGCAATTTAAATACATGATTTGGAAAATCAAAATCATCAAAACCAGGAGGTTGTTCTACATAGACTTCCTCCTTTATATAGCCATTTAGAAAAGCTGATTTTACATCCATTTGAAATAATTTTAAATCCATTGCTGATGCATATGCAAGTAAAATTCTGATTGCCTCAAGTCTGGCCACTGGTGCATAGGTTTCATCGAAATCTATGCCTTCCTCTTGGGAATAGCCTTGAGCTACCAGTCTAGCCTGGTTTCTAGTGATCACACCAGCTTCATCCAATTTGTTCCTGAACACCCATTTGGTGCCAATCACAGGATGATTTGATGGTCTCGGAACAAGTGACCATACATGGTTTCTCTTGAACTGATTAAGTTCATCTTGCATGGCTAATATCCAAGATTCATCAGATAGTGCTTCATTGACTGTCTTGGGCTCTATTTGAGATACAAAAGCTAAGTAGTCACAGAGAATTAAGTTACCTCTGGTTCTTACCCCAACCGATGGATCTCCAATTATGTTGTCCAGAGGGTGATCCCTTTTGTACCTCCATTCCTTTGGAAGATTGTTATGTGATGTATCTTTTTATTGTAGATCTTCCAAGGGTGGATCTTCCTTGTCCTCAATGGATGTGTTCTTTAGCTTCTTGGACAATTCATCTGTATCATCATCATCACTATTGACTTCCTTTCTCAAGGAAGGGTTAGTTTCATCAAAATAACATGCACTGATTGTTCAATCAATAAAGTAAGCTTATTAAATACTCTATATCCTTTGGGTTTAGAAGCATACCCCATGAATATGCCTTCGTCTGATTTTGAATCTAACTTACCAATGTCCCTTTTTCCATTGTTGTGGATGAAGCATGAACACCTGAAGATTCTGAAGTGACTGATTTTTGGCTTCTTCTGTTTGAATAATTCGTATGCAGACTTCTTCAGGATTGGCCTGATCATCACTCTGTTGATTATGTAGCATGCTGTGTTGATGGCTTTAGCCCAAAAGTATCTTGGTAATTCATATTCTGACAGCATTGTTCTAGCCATGTCCAATAAGGTTCGAGTCTTTCTCTCAACAACTCCATTTTGTTGTGGTGTCCTTGGTCCTGAGAAGTTGTGCTCTATCCCTTGGTCATCACAGAACTTGGAAAATCTTTCATTTTGGAACTCTCCTCCATGATCTGATCAGATGCTGATGATGTTGTACTTCCTGCCTTTCTGAACCTTCTTACTGAAGCTTACAAAACTGTCAAACGTGTCATCCTTATGCTCCAAAAAGGATACCCAAGTGAATCTGGAGTAGTCATCCACTATGACAAATCCAAAGTTCTTTTCTCCAAGACTTGTGGTCCTCATTGGTTCAAATAGATCCATGTGTAATAGCTCTAAAGGCTTTGAAGTTGTACTACTATCTTTGACTTGAAAGTTGACTTAGTGTGCTTACCTTTTGTGCACGGCCCACAGACACCATTCATTTTTGCAATTACCTTGGGTAGACCTTCCACTAAGCTTCTCTTGATCAACTTTCTCATGCCATGTGACGGCCCTCATTATACCGGTACGGTCATACCGACCCACGTCGATATAACGAGTGCTGCCACAGTGGGACATTTACCCAACACTATCACATGATTGAGATATACACAAATATAGATACAGAGTCGCGGAAGTAAAGGACTAACTGTCATCACATTCCATCATCCACATTTATCATACATGATCCATATAGCAAAATAAAGGACTAACTTTCATAATTGAAATTAAACCAAGCTACATTGTCCACAAAATTAAAGTTCTACATTTCATACATAGTTTGTCCGCAATTACATAATGATAATCCTAATACAAGTTACAATTCACATACTAGGAAACAAAAGGGACACTACGTCAGCTCCACCAGCTAATCTCCACGCTCGGAGTCGCTCTCCACTGTCTCCTCCAAAGGTGTGTCACCAACTACACCTGTACGCCGAAGCAAGGAGTGAGTCTAAAGGACTCAGCAAGTAGCTCCATACACATCATTCATGCATACATCATAGTAGGGTCTACTATTTCAATTTGCAAGGCAACATATAGCATGCTTGAACATTTATGAGAGACAACCTATCATGGTAATTCTACAAAATCAAAACACATGGTACATGGTTTAAAATGTTCAAATAACACTTCCTATCACATGCTTCTACTCATTTAATCACATGAAGACTGCACTTCCAATTGACTATAACATGATAGCAACTTATATGGGATTAGAAATATCATAGCATGAATTAACGTACCATATTTACATGGTTACACATTCCCATATTTCACATGGATCATTTTTCAAGCATTCCACTTGTGCACATATTCACATTCTAACATAAATGGTTCACATGGTTTCACATTTCACATTTTGCATGTTCACAATATATACACAATTTACACATGTTCACATATTCACATTTACAATTTATTTGCCGTGACACATAGTCCAAACCACCACTAGAAGGACACATCACATACACATAACACATAGCACATCACCTAGGCAATACAGTGATGACTCTTGGCACTGCGCAGACCGGGAGAACACGTCTCCACCCTAACCAGTGGTACTTGTCCACCTCCAGGATTTCATCCTAATGCCCTTAGGATATCTTAACACATTGAACCTTCTCATGGGGACTTTTCCATGATACGGTTCCACAGCCCTCTATGGAAGCAGTGTCACACACGGCACATTTTACACATTACACATTCCGATTAACACACGTTTCACATATGATTTTCACACTTTCTTGTTTATGCACATGGTTCAGTTCATCCCTATCATGATGCTACTAATAACAGAAATCAAGCATTTAGTAGCTCTCATGGATTAATTGGAACACACATCATTTAACCTTAATCATGGTACATGTATTCATACTCATTTTCACATGAAAATCTCATAATGTAGGCTACTGTTATCAAATTTTCCTGAAAATTTTACCACATGCTGTTTTCGGGTATACTAACACACATACAAATTTTCACATTTTTCTGAATTCACATGCATTTATAGAAATTAAAACATTCAGTTTCATGCCATTCTTAAACTAAGTCAACATAGAACATGACATGGAATTCAGATTTGATCATGCACAGTCATGAACCACACATACATATTGGCACAGAAATTTTCCCGAATTTATTTTCCCAACACATGATTTACTAAATTTTCACAAGGTCTACACATGCTTTCTATTTCTCATTGTAGAAATTATAAGAATTCACATGGAGATGGGAAAATTCCCAAATTTGCAGGGCATGGACTGATACATACAAACATGGTTCATAAAATTCTACAGCATTTGCTTCCTCCGAAATCATGGGAACAAGATTAACCAAGCATAACCTCTTTCCTACACATGCTTTTCAATAATTCTAATAAATTATGCCATCTACAGAAAAATACAGGAAATTCCACACATATCACATTACCTATTTTACATAACATATAAAATTTACATTATATCCTCATGCGTAGAAATCCGGAAATTAAAGATATAAGGCAGAACAGTTCACTGTTCTGTCAAGAAGAACTAAACGGCATACTGTGGTCGTTTACAAGAGTTGGCGGCCACATCGTTGGCCGCTGACTCAAGATCTCAACGTCCATGGGGCTTGCCGTCAAGTTCGGACCTGTGTAAAAACACAGTCCGAGCTCTGAAAAATGG
The DNA here is from genome assembly GCA_014218235.1 of Colocasia esculenta. NCBI lineage: Eukaryota > Viridiplantae > Streptophyta > Magnoliopsida > Alismatales > Araceae > Colocasia > Colocasia esculenta. The sequence continues at coordinate 79,114,650 of CM024762.1, forward strand.
TGAATGTAGGGGATCCAGGACACGAGGAAAATCTGTAAAAATGTTAAAAGCCTCCTAGACACATACATGGACAATGGGGAATGGGTACTTGCCTTTGGAAAAACTCCTAAAGGGATCAAATCAGTCGGAGAAGCTCTCCTTGGGCAGTCCCAAGAAGTCTCCAAGACGCCTCCACTCCGGCTTCTGTGGTGCTCCCCTCTGAAATCCAGGGCCGGGGATGTGTAGCCGGTTATGTTGTCCTCCTCCTTGTCGAAGTAGATCTCCAAAAGAAGCCTTGGATCGCCGGATCAAGGCCTTCAAACTTTAGGTTTTCTCACAGGGGCTCTAGGGCTTTCTCTCCTCTTTCTCCTCTTGCAAATGTGAAAGTGGGAAGTGGGGAGAGGCCAACTCGGGTTCAGGAAGTAGGGAAGGCTCTCACCCACTCACCATGCCCATCTGACAGATTTGGAGCCGTTGGGGACATCCACCCAATGGCTACCATACCTTGCTTCAGAAGATAGCAGCTCTGCTGCGCATGCAGGTCAGAGAGGTTGGCGTCCAGATCGCTGGACGCCGGAATTAGGGTTGGCGTCCAGGGCTGGACGCTAACACCACCTCAACGGCCTGGGGATTGACGCCAATAGGGCCTTCGGCCAGAACCCTAATTATGCAGAAAACCATGCATACCGGACATATATACATGCAATGTACGTATAGTATCGTATCCACACTACCACCATGCAATAAGTACATTATTTACGTTTAATATAAGCACATGCACACGTAATTATACTATTTTAATACCTACGTAAATACGTACATACATACACAAGCACAATATACACACATAAATACGAAAGAAAACTACGGAAATTCGAGGGTCTTACACCCTCTCCCCCTTAAAGAAAACTTCGTCCTCGAAGTTAGAACGACACTACTCAAACAAAAGGGGATACTTCTTCTTCATCGCATCCTCAAGCTCCCACGTAGCCTCCTCACGTGAGAAGTTCCGCCATAGAACTTTCACCGACGCGATACTCTTGTTCCGGAGATGCTGCACCTTCCGGTCAAGAATGGCTACCGGTTGCTCGACATACGAAAGATCTGGCTGGATCTCCACTGGCTCGTGCTAATCACATGAGACGGATCTCGGACATACTTCCTGAGCATAGATACGTGGAATACCGGGTGAACGCTAGCCAAAGCTGGGGGTAATGCTAGCTCGTACGCCACGTTGCCCAAACGTCTGAGAATCTCATACGGGCCAATGAATCTGGGGCTTAGCTTGCTATGCCTGCCAAATCTAACAACACCTCGAGTAGGCGATATCTTCAAGAAGACATGATCACCAACCTCGAACTCCAAATCCTTCTCCTGTTGTCGGCATAACTCTTCTGCCTATCCTGTGCCGCAACAAGCCTCTTTCTGATAAGCTGGATCTTATCCGAAGTTTCCTGAACCAACTCCGGTCCGATCAACTGCCTATCACCAGTCTCCTCCCAACATAAAGGAGATCTGCAGGGCCTACCATACAACGCCTCGAATGGAGCCATTCCAATACTAGCATGAAAGCTGTTGTTGTATGCGAACTCCACAAGAGGTAAATGACGCTCCCAATCATCCTTCCAATCCAGAACACACGCTCTCAACATATCCTCGAGCGTCTGGATAGTCCTCTCGGACTGTCCATCGGTCTGGGGATGAAACGCCGAACTGAGCTTAAGCTCCGAACCTAACGCATCCTGAAGACCTTTCCACAATCTCGAAGTAAATCTCGGATCTCGATCCGAAATGATCGACTTCGGCACACCATGCAACCTAACGATACCACTAACATACAATCTAGCTAAGCTCTCTACTGACTGCTTCTTCTTCATAGGCAAGAAATGAGCAGTCTTCGAGAATCTATCTACAACTACCCAAATCGAGTCATTGCCCCTTCTAGATCGAGGCAAACCCGATACGAAATCCATAGTGACAGCTTCCCACTTCCATACGGGGATATCCATCCTTTGCATAAGGCCGGATGGTCGCTGCCGCTCGGCTTTCACCTGCTGACATACTAGACATCTAGACACATAATCCGCAACATCCTTCTTCATGCCGGACCACCAAAATGATCTCTTCAAATCCTGATACATCTTAGTGTTACCCGGATGAATAGAGAATCGCGATCTATGAGCCTCCGCTAACACATGCTCACGGACATCTACCACATCGGGGACACAAACACGGTGCTGAAATCTAATCACACCGTCCTCATCACGAGCAATGCCCGCCTTACCCACTAACTCTAACAATCTAGGATCGGCTTTCTGCTGCTCAATCACCTCATCCAAGACTGAGGATCTAAGGGATAGCTGAGCTACAAAAGCCTGACACAACGATGGCTCTAACTCGGTCATAGAGCACGCTGCATCCTCCAACATCTTCCAATCCTGCTGGAGCGAAGACCTCTTCCTACTAAGAGCATCCGCTACGACGTTCGCCTTTCCAGGATGATACTGAAGGTCGAAGTCATAGTCCTTCAAGAACTCAATCCATCTTCTCTGCCTCAGGTTTAATTCCTTTTGGGAGAAAAGATATCTCAAGCTCTTGTGGTCGGTAAACACCTCAAATCTGACACCATAAAGATAGTGCCTCCAGATCTTTAGTGCATGAACCACAGCTGCTAACTCCAAATCATGAGTCGGATAGTTCCTCTCATGCTCCTTCAACTGACGAGAAGCATAAGCTACTACCCTCTCTTGCTGCATGAGCACACAGCCTAAACCAATCTGAGATGCATCCGTATAAATGGCAAAGCCCTCTAGACCACTAGGCAATACCAATACCGGAGCAGAAGTAAGCTTAGCCTTCAATAGCTGAAAGCTACGCTCACATGCCTCAGACCACACGAACTTCTCACCTTTCCGAGTCAGCTTTGTCAAGGGGGCGGCGATGGATGAGAAACCCTCAATGAATCGCCGATAATAACCAGCTAACCCAATAAAGCTACGAATCTCCGAAGGGGTCCTGGGAACTTCCCAATCCATAACTGCCTGGACCTTGCTGGATCAACAGCTACACCAGCGCCGGAGATAACATGCCCGAGGAAATGAACCTCGCGCAACCAAAAATCGCACTTGCTGAACTTCGCATACAGCTTGTGCTCACGGAGAACCTCTAAGACTAACCTCAAATGCTGACGGTGCGTGGCCTCATCCGGAGAATAGACCAATACATCGTCAATAAACACAACAACAAAGCTATCTAAATACGGACTAAACACCCGGTTCATGAGATCCATGAACGCTGCAGGGGCGTTGGTCAATCCGAAGGGAAGAACTAAGAACTCATAATGTCCATAACGGGTTCTAAACGCCGTCTTGGACACATCCTCACTCCTAATCCTCAACTGATGATAACCAGATCGCAAGTCAATCTTGGAAAAGACTGATGCCTCTCGCAACTGGTCAAACAGATCATCAATGCGAGGTAAGGGATACCTGTTCTTCACAGTCACCTGGTTTAGCTTCCTATAATCGATGCACAACCGAAGTGACCCGTCTTTCTTCTTGACGAATAATACAGGTGCTCCCCAAGGGGAAACGCTAGGGCGAATAAATCCCTTATCAAGCAATTCTTGCAATTGCTTCCTCAACTCGGCTAATTCTGCAGGCGCCATCCGATATGGGGCCTTCGAGATAGGAGAGGTGCCTGGAAGCAACTCTATAGTGAACTCTATCTCCCTATCCGGTGGCAATCCAGACAAGTCATCGGGAAAGACATCTGGAAAGTCCTGCACCACATCGATCTCTGCAAGAGTCCGTGACGAACTAGCATCGGGTACTAGCATAACGCTGGCAAGAAATGCGTCACAGCCCTTGTTCACCATACGCATCGCCTTCATGGCAGAGATAACTAACTTTCCCGCTAAGTTCTTTGGCAAGGGATGAGAGAACTCGTCCTCGCCAGGAATGCGGAAAACAATCTTCTTCTTACGACAATCTACTAGCGCATAATGCTCCTCTAGCCAATCCAGACCAAGAATGCAATCATAGTCCTTCATCTTTAGCAAGAAGAAACACCCATCTAGGAATCTATCCTCAATGCACACAGGTAACGACGGAATACACTTCCTAGTCGATACCGTACCCGCAGGGGTGTGCACAGACAAAGGAACCTCTAACTCCTCAGACTCTATGCCTGACTCTAGGGCTAACTGCCTAGCGAACCGCTCGGAAATGAACGAGTGAGTAGCACCCGTATCAAACAAAACCCGAGCGTGCACACCGAAAAGTAAGACTGTACCTTCGGTGACATGCTCCGCCTGCTCGGCGTCCTCACGAGCTAACGCAAACACTCGAGCCGGGGCTCGAGGCCTTCCTGGTCGTCCTGTCGCTGGCGCGGCTGCCGCCACTGCTGGTACTGGCGCTCCTCGCTGAGCTCCCTGCTGAAGCCTAGGGCAGTCCTTGATCTTGTGGTCGCTGCTCCCACACTTTAGGCATTTGCCCGCTATCATCCAACATTCCGTACCACCATGTGCCCTTCCGCAATGAGGGCACTCCTTCTTGTCACCAGAGGAACGTACAGAAGGTACCTGATAGCTGCTGGTTGTGATGATTTCTGCGGTGTCTGGTACACCGTCTTCCTCTTGTCTTGCCTCTGGAAAGCTGCTGCCGGCCTCTTCTGCGAAGCCTTCTTCTCCTCCAAGTATTGCTCCATTTCGCCTTCCTGTCTGCAGGCTGCGCTGAGAGCCTCGTCCAGGGTACGATGATCAAACGCTACGAGCCTCGTCCGCAGTGATGGCTTCAAGCCCATCACAAACTTCTTCGCCTTCCTGCGCTCATCAGCCACAATATGGGGTGCATACTTAGACAGTTCTGCAAACCTGGCCTCATACTCAAGTACGGTCATGGAGCCCTGAGTCAAGGTGAGGAACTCCTGCTCCATCCTGTCCTGGATGTGCTCGGGGACGAACTTGGCCCGAAAGAGCCTCACGAACTCGTCCCAAGCGACATCAATCGCGCCGTCCTCAAACCGCGTACGCAGTAATGAAGCCCACCACACATCGGCTCTCTCCTGCAACATAACCTTCATAAGCACCGACTAATAAATCTAACTTAACAAGCAACATGCAAGCATAACTAAAGCATACCTGTAGCATGTAGGTGGCTAAGGTAACCCTGTCCTCATCCACACACCTGATGGCCCGGAAGATTTTCTCGATCTCCCTCATCCAACTCTCTGCTAGCAACGGATCGCTCTCCCCCTTAAAAGAGGGTGGGGTCATCCTCTTGAACCGCTCCATGATGGAAGGTCCACCATGGTCCTGAGCTGGGGCCTGAGCCTGCTACATTATACAACAAACAATACACAATAAACACAATAGTATACAATTCAAATAGCAGACTACTTAGTTATTCTATTATTTTACCTGGGCCTCCAACTGGGCCTGAAGTGCTGCCTGAGTGTGTGCCTGGGTCTGCATGGCCTGCACCAGACCTTGCATGAACACTCCATAGTCCACAGGCGGCGGTGGGGGAAGCACAGGGCCTCGTGGTGCTGGGGCCTGTTGCTCCGCCTGACCATCATGCCTCTGCTCGTCGTCGCGAGCTGGCGCACCTCCACGTCGTCCACGGGAAGCCATGGCTGTAATAAAATTTCAGCCACCATTAGAGTTAGGTTACTAAGCTTTCTATCCATTTCCTTATCTATCTTCCATTCATTATTAGTCATTTCTACCCATGTGGACAATCTATAAAGATTTAGCATGCAATGAGGATGATGATTCATGTATATTTATGTAAGATCTCAATCGGTTGCTCTGATACCAATCTCTGTGACGGCCCTCATTATACCGGTACGGTCATACCGACCCACGTCGATATAACGAGTGCTGCCACAGTGGGACATTTACCCAACACTATCACATGATTGAGATATACACAAATATAGATACAGAGTCGCGGAAGTAAAGGACTAACTGTCATCACATTCCATCATCCACATTTATCATACATGATCCATATAGCAAAATAAAGGACTAACTTTCATAATTGAAATTAAACCAAGCTACATTGTCCACAAAATTAAAGTTCTACATTTCATACATAGTTTGTCCGCAATTACATAATGATAATCCTAATACAAGTTACAATTCACATACTAGGAAACAAAAGGGACACTACGTCAGCTCCACCAGCTAATCTCCACGCTCGGAGTCGCTCTCCACTGTCTCCTCCAAAGGTGTGTCACCAACTACACCTGTACGCCGAAGCAAGGAGTGAGTCTAAAGGACTCAGCAAGTAGCTCCATACACATCATTCATGCATACATCATAGTAGGGTCTACCATTTCAATTTACAAGGCAACATATAGCATGCTTGAACATTTATGAGAGACAACCTATCATGGTAATTCTACAAAATCAAAACACATGGTACATGGTTTAAAATGTTCAAATAACACTTCCTATCACATGCTTCTACTCATTTAATCACATGAAGACTGCACTTCCAATTGACTATAACATGATAGCAACTTATATGGGATTAGAAATATCATAGCATGAATTAACGTATCATATTTACATGGTTACACATTCCCATATTTCACATGGATCATTTTTCAAGCATTCCACTTGTGCACATATTCACATTCTAACATAAATGGTTCACATGGTTTCACATTTCACATTTTGCATGTTCACATATATATACACAATTTACACATGTTCACATATTCACATTTACAATTTATTTGCCGTGACACATAGTCCAAACCACCACTAGAAGGACACATCACATACACATAACACATAGCACATCACCTAGGCAATACAGTGATGACTCTTGGCACTGCGCAGACCGGGAGAACACGTCTCCACCCTAACCAGTGGTACTTGTCCACCTCCAGGATTTCATCCTAATGCCCTTAGGATATCTTAACACATTGAACCTTCTCATGGGGACTTTTCCATGATACGGTTCCACAGCCCTCTATGGAAGCAGTGTCACACACGGCACATTTTACACATTACACATTCCGATTAACACACGTTTCACATATGATTTTCACACTTTCTTGTTTATGCACATGGTTCAGTTCATCCCTATCATGATGCTACTAATAACAGAAATCAAGCATTTAGTAGCTCTCATGGATTAATTGGAACACACATCATTTAACCTTAATCATGGTACATGCATTCATACTCATTTTCACATGAAAATCTCATAATGTAGGCTACTGTTATCAAATTTTCCTGAAAATTTTACCACATGCTGTTTTCGGGTATAATAACACACATACAAATTTTCACATTTTTCTGAATTCACATGCATTTATAGAAATTAAAACACTCAGTTTCATGCCATTCTTAAACTAAGTCAACATAGAACATGACATGGAATTCAGATTTGATCATGCACAGTCATGAACCACACATACATATTGGCACAGAAATTTTCCCGAATTTATTTTCCCAACACATGATTTACTAAATTTTCACAAGGTCTACACATGCTTTCTATTTCTCATTGTAGAAATTATAAGAATTCACATGGCGATGGGAAAATTCCCAAATTTGCAGGGCATGGACTGATACATACAAACATGGTTCATAAAATTCTACAGCATTTGCTTCCTCCGAAATCATGGGAACAAGATTAACCAAGCATAACCTCTTTCCTACACATGCTTTTCAATAATTCTAATAAATTATGCCATCTACAGAAAAATACAGGAAATTCCACACATATCACATTACCTATTTTACATAACATATAAAATTTACATTATATCCTCATGCGTAGAAATCCGGAAATTAAAGATATAAGGCAGAACAGTTCACTGTTCTGTCAAGAAGAACTAAACGGCATACTGTGGTCGTTTACAAGAGTTGGCGGCCACATCGTTGGCCGCTGACTCAAGATCTCAACGTCCATGGGGCTTGCCGTCAAGTTCGGACCTGTGTAAAAACACAGTCCGAGCTCTGAAAAATGGTGAATGTAGGGGATCCAGGACACGAGGAAAATCTGTAAAAATGTTAAAAGCCTCCTAGACACATACATGGACAATGGGGAATGGGTACTTGCCTTTGGAAAAACTCCTAAAGGGATCAAATCTGTCGGAGAAGCTCTCCTTGGGCAGTCCCAAGAAGTCTCCAAGACGCCTCCACTCCGGCTTCTGTGGTGCTCCCCTCTGAAATCCAGGGCCGGGGATGTGTAGCCGGTTATGTTGTCCTCCTCCTTGTCGAAGTAGATCTCCAAAAGAAGCCTTGGATCGCCGGATCAAGGCCTTCAAACTTTAGGTTTTCTCACAGGGGCTCTAGGGCTTTCTCTCCTCTTTCTCCTCTTGCAAATGTGAAAGTGGGAAGTGGGGAGAGGCCAACTCGGGTTCAGGAAGTAGGGAAGGCTCTCACCCACTCACCATGCCCATCTGACAGATTTGGAGCCGTTGGGGACATCCACCCAATGGCTACCATACCTTGCTTCAGAAGATAGCAGCTCTGCTGCGCATGCAGGTCAGAGAGGTTGGCGTCCAGATCGCTGGACGCCGGAATTAGGGTTGGCGTCCAGGGCTGGACGCTAACACCACCTCAACGGCCTGGGGATTGACGCCAATAGGGCCTTCGGCCAGAACCCTAATTATGCAGAAAACCATGCATACCGGACATATATACATGCAATGTACGTATAGTATCGTATCCACACTACCACCATGCAATAAGTACATTATTTACGTTTAATATAAGCACATGCACACGTAATTATACTATTTTAATACCTACGTAAATACGTACATACATACACAAGCACAATATACACACATAAATACGAAAGAAAACTACGGAAATTCGAGGGTCTTACACCCTCTCCCCCTTAAAGAAAACTTCGTCCTCGAAGTTAGAACGACACTACTCAAACAAAAGGGGATACTTCTTCTTCATCGCATCCTCAAGCTCCCACGTAGCCTCCTCACGTGAGAAGTTCCGCCATAGAACTTTCACCGACGCGATACTCTTGTTCCGGAGATGCTGCACCTTCCGGTCAAGAATGGCTACCGGTTGCTCGACATATGAAAGATCTGGCTGGATCTCCACTGGCTCGTGGCTAATCACATGAGACGGATCTCGGACATACTTCCTGAGCATAGATACGTGGAATACCGGGTGAACGCTAGCCAAGCTGGGGGTAATGCTAGCTCGTACGCCACGTTGCCCAAACGTCTGAGAATCTCATACGGGCCAATGAACCTGGGGCTTAGCTTGCTATGCCTGCCAAATCTAACAACACCTCGAGTAGGCGATATCTTCAAGAAGACATGATCACCAACCTCGAACTCCAAATCCTTCCTCCTGTTGTCGGCATAACTCTTCTGCCTATCCTGTGCCGCAACAAGCCTCTTTCTGATAAGCTGGATCTTATCCGAAGTTTCCTGAACCAACTCCGGTCCGATCAACTGCCTATCACCAATCTCCTCCCAACATAAAGGGGATCTGCAGGGCCTACCATACAACGCCTCGAATGGAGCCATTCCAATACTAGCATGAAAGCTGTTGTTGTATGCGAACTCCACAAGAGGTAAATGACGCTCCCAATCATCCTTCCAATCCAGAACACACGCTCTCAACATATCCTCGAGCGTCTGGATAGTCCTCTCGGACTGTCCATCGGTCTGGGGATGAAACGCCGAACTGAGCTTAAGCTCCGAACCTAACGCATCCTGAAGACCTTTCCACAATCTCGAAGTAAATCTCGGATCTCGATCCGAAATGATCGACTTCGGCACACCATGCAACCTAACGATACCACTAACATACAATCTAGCTAAGCTCTCTACTGACTGCTTTTCTTCATAGGCAAGAAATGAGCAGTCTTCGAGAATCTATCTACAACTACCCAAATCGAGTCATTGCCCCTTCTAGATCGAGGCAAACCCGATACGAAATCCATAGTGACAGCTTCCCACTTCCATACGGGGATATCCATCCTTTGCATAAGGCCGGATGGTCGCTGCCGCTCGGCTTTCACCTGCTGACATACTAGACATCTAGACACATAATCCGCAACATCCTTCTTCATGCCGGACCACCAAAAGATCTCTTCAAATCCTGATACATCTTAGTGTTACCCGGATGAATAGAGAATCGCGATCTATGAGCCTCCGCTAACACATGCTCACGGACATCTACCACATCGGGGACACAAACACGGTGCTGAAATCTAATCACACCGTCCTCATCACGAGCAATGCCCGCCTTACCCACTAACTCTAACAATCTAGGATCGGCTTTCTGCTGCTCAATCACCTCATCCAAGACTGAGGATCTAAGGGATAGCTGAGCTACAAAAGCCTGACACAACGATGGCTCTAACTCGGTCATAGAGCACGCTGCATCCTCCAACATCTTCCAATCCTGCTGGAGCGAAGACCTCTTCCTACTAAGAGCATCCGCTACGACGTTCGCCTTTCCAGGATGATACTGAAGGTCGAAGTCATAGTCCTTCAAGAACTCAATCCATCTTCTCTGCCTCAGGTTTAATTCCTTTTGGGAGAAAAGATATCTCAAGCTCTTGTGGTCGGTAAACACCTCAAATCTGACACCATAAAGATAGTGCCTCCAGATCTTTAGTGCATGAACCACGGCTGCTAACTCCAAATCATGAGTCGGATAGTTCCTCTCATGCTCCTTCAACTGACGAGAAGCATAAGCTACTACCCTCTCTTGCTGCATGAGCACACAGCCTAAACCAATCTGAGATGCATCCGTATAAATGGCAAACCCTCTAGACCACTAGGCAATACCAATACCGGAGCAGAAGTAAGCTTAGCCTTCAATAGCTGAAAGCTACGCTCACATGCCTCAGACCACACGAACTTCTCACCTTTCCGAGTCAGCTTTGTCAAGGGGGCGGCGATGGATGAGAAACCCTCAATGAATCGCCGATAATAACCAGCTAACCCAATAAAGCTACGAATCTCCGAAGGGGTCCTGGGAACTTCCCAATCCATAACTGCCTGGACCTTTGATGGATCAACAGCTACACCCGCGCCGGAGATAACATGCCCGAGGAAATGAACCTCGCGCAACCAAAAATCGCACTTGCTGAACTTCGCATACAGCTTGTGCTCACGGAGAACCTCTAAGACTAACCTCAAATGCTGACGGTGCGTGGCCTCATCCGGAGAATAGACCAATACATCGTCAATAAACACAACAACGAAGCTATCTAAATACGGACTAAACACCCGGTTCATGAGATCCATGAACGCTGCAGGGGCGTTGGTCAATCCGAAGGGAAGAACTAAGAACTCATAATGTCCATAACGGGTTCTAAACGCCGTCTTGGACACATCCTCACTCCTAATCCTCAACTGATGATAACCAGATCGCAAGTCAATCTTGGAAAAGACTGATGCCTCTCGCAACTGGTCAAACAGGTCATCAATGCGAGGTAAGGGATACCTGTTCTTCACAGTCACCTGGTTTAGCTTCCTATAATCGATGCACAACCGAAGTGACCCGTCTTTCTTCTTGACGAATAATACAGGTGCTCCCCAAGGGGAAACGCTAGGGCGAATAAATCCCTTATCAAGCAATTCTTGCAATTGCTTCCTCAACTCGGCTAATTCTGCAGGCGCCATCCGATATGGGGCCTTCGAGATAGGAGAGGTGCCTGGAAGCAACTCTATAGTGAACTCTATCTCCCTATCCGGTGGCAATCCAGACAAGTCATCGGGAAAGACATCTGGAAAGTCCTGCACCACATCGATCTCTGCAAGAGTCCGTGACGAACTAGCATCGGGTACTAGCATAACGCTGGCAAGAAACGCGTCACAGCCCTTGTTCACCATACGCATCGCCTTCATGGCAGAGATAACTAACTTTCCCGCTAAGTTCTTTGGCAAGGGATGAGAGAACTCGTCCTCGCCAGGAATGCGGAAAACAATCTTCTTCTTACGACAATCTACTAGCGCATAATGCTCCTCTAGCCAATCCAGACCAAGAATGCAATCATAGTCCTTCATCTTTAGCAAGAAGAAACACCCATCTAGGAATCTATCCTCAATGCACACAGGTAACGACGGAATACACTTCCTAGTCGATACCGTACCCGCAGGGGTGTGCACAGACAAGGAACCTCTAACTCCTCAGACTCTATGCCTGACTCTAGGGCTAACTGCCTAGCGAACCGCTCGGAAATGAACGAGTGAGTAGCACCCGTATCAAACAAAACCCGAGCGTGCACACCGAAAAGTAAGACTGTACCTTCGGTGACATGCTCCGCCTGCTCGGCGTCCTCACGAGCTAACGCAAACACTCGAGCCGGGGCTCGAGGCCTTCCTGGTCGTCCTGTCGCTGGCGCGGCTGCCGCCACTGCTGGTACTGGCGTTCCTCGCTGAGCTCCCTGCTGAAGCCTAGGGCAGTCCTTGATCTTATGGTCGCTGCTCCCACACTTTAGGCATTTGCCCGCTATCATCCAGCATTCCGCACCACCATGTGCCCTTCCGCAATGAGGGCACTCCTTCTTGTCACCAGAGGAACGTACAGAAGGTACCTGATAGCTGCTGGTTGATGATGATTTCTGCGGTGTCTGGTACACCGTCTTCCTCTTGTCTTGCCTCTGGAAAGCTGCTGCCGGCCTCTTCTGCGATGCCTTCTTCTCCTCCAAGTATTGCTCCATTTCGCCTTCCTGCCTGCAGGCTGCGCTGAGAGCCTCGTCCAGGGTACGATGATCAAACGCTACAAGCCTCGTCCGCAGTGATGGCTTCAAGCCCATCACAAACTTCTTCGCCTTCCTGCGCTCATCAGCCACAAAATGGGGTGCATACTTAGACAGTTCTGCAAACCTGGCCTCATACTCAAGTACGGTCATGGAGCCCTGAGTCAAGGTGAGGAACTCCTGCTCCATCCTGTCCTGGATGTGCTCGGGGACGAACTTGGCCCGAAAGAGCCTCACGAACTCGTCCCAAGCGACATCAATCGCGCCGTCCTCAAACCGCGTACGCAGTAATGAAGCCCACCACACATCGGCTCTCTCCTGCAACATAACCTTCATAAGCACCGACTAATAAATCTAACTTAACAAGCAACATGCAAGCATAACTAAAGCATACCTGTAGCATGTAGGTGGCTAAGGTAACCCTGTCCTCATCCACACACCTGATGGCCCGGAAGATTTTCTCGATCTCCCTCATCCAACTCTCTGCTAGCAACGGATCGCTCTCCCCCTTAAAAGAGGGTGGGGTCATCCTCTTGAACCGCTCCATGATGGAAGGTCCACCATGGTCCTGAGCTGGGGCCTGAGCCTGCTACATTATACAACAAACAATACACAATAAACACAATAGTATACAATTCAAATAGCAGACTACTTAGTTATTCTATTAATTTACCTGGGCCTCCAACTGGGCCTGAAGTGCTGCCTGAGTGTGTGCCTGGGTCTGCATGGCCTGCACCAGACCTTGCATGAACACTCCATAGTCCACAGGCGGCGGTGGGGGAAGCACAGGGCCTCGTGGTGCTGGGGCCTGTTGCTCCGCCTGACCATCATGCCTCTGCTCGTCGTCGCGAGCTGGCGCACCTCCACGACGTCCACGGGAAGCCATGGCTGTAAGAAAATTTCAGCCACCATTAGGGTTACGTTACTAAGCTTTCTATCCATTTCCTTACCTATCTTCCATTCATTATTAGTCATTTCTACCCATGTGGACAATCTATAAAGATTTAGCATGCAATGAGGATGATGATTCATGTATATTTATGTAAGATCTCAATCGGTCGCTCTGATACCAATCTCTGTGACGGCCCTCATTATACCGGTACGGTCATACCGACCCACGTCGATATAACGAGTGCTGCCACAGTGGGACATTTACCCAACACTATCACATGATTGAGATATACACAAATATAGATACAGAGTCGCGGAAGTAAAGGACTAACTGTCATCACATTCCATCATCCACATTTATCATACATGATCCATATAGCAAAATAAAGGACTAACTTTCATAATTGAAATTAAACCAAGCTACATTGTCCACAAAATTAAAGTTCTACATTTCATACATAGTTTGTCCGCAATTACACAATGATAATCCTAATACAAGTTACAATTCACATACTAGGAAACAAAAGGGACACTACGTCAGCTCCACCAGCTAATCTCCACGCTCGGAGTCGCTCTCCACTGTCTCCTCCAAAGGTGTGTCACCAACTACACCTGTACGCCGAAGCAAGGAGTGAGTCTAAAGGACTCAGCAAGTAGCTCCATACACATCATTCATGCATACATCATAGTAGGGTCTACCATTTCAATTTACAAGGCAACATATAGCATGCTTGAACATTTATGAGAGACAACCTATCATGGTAATTCCTAAAATCAAAACACATGGTACATGGTTTAAAATGTTCAAATAACACTTCCTATCACATGCTTCTACTCATTTAATCACATGAAGACTGCACTTCCAATTGACTATAACATGATAGCAACTTATATGGGATTAGAAATATCATAGCATGAATTAACGTACCATATTTACATGGTTACACATTCTCATATTTCACATGGATCATTTTTCAAGCATTCCACTTGTGCACGTATTCACATTCTAACATAAATGGTTCACATGGTTTCACATTTCACATTTTGCATGTTCACATATATATACACAATTTACACATGTTCACATATTCACATTTACAATTTAATTGCCGTGACACATAGTCCAAACCACCACTAGAAGGACACATCACATACACATAACACATAGCACATCACCTAGGCAATACAGTGATGACTCTTGGCACTGCGCAGACCGGGAGAACACGTCTCCACCCTAACCAGTGGTACTTGTCCACCTCCAGGATTTCATCCTAATGCCCTTAGGATATCTTAACACATTGAACCTTCTCATGGGGACTTTTCCATGATACGGTTCCACAGCCCTCTATGGAAGCAGTGTCACACACGGCACATTTTACACATTACACATTCCGATTAACACACGTTTCACATATGATTTTCACACTTTCTTGTTTATGCACATGGTTCGGTTCATCCCTATCATGATGCTACTAATAACAGAAATCAAGCATTTAGTAGCTCTCATGGATTAATTGGAACACACATCATTTAACCTTAATCATGGTACATGCATTCATACTCATTTTCACATGAAAATCACATAATGTAGGCTACTGTTATCAAATTTTCCTGAAAATTTTACCACATGCTGTTTTCGGGTATAGTAACACACATACAAATTTTCACATTTTTCTGAATTTACATGCATTTATAGAAATTAAAACGCTCAGCTTCATGCCATTCTTAAACTAAGTCAACATAGAACATGACATGGAAATTCAGATTTGATCATGCACAGTCATGAACCACACATACATATTGGCACAGAAATTTTCCCGAATTTATTTTCCCAACACATGATTTACCAAAATTTTCACAAGGTCTACACATGCTTTCTATTTCTCATAGTAGAAATTATAAGAATTCACATGGCGATGGGAAAATTCCCAAATTTGCAGGGCATGGACTGATACATACAAACATGGTTCATAAAATTCTACAGCATTTGCTTCCTCCGAAATCATGGGAACAAGATTAACCAAGCATAACCTCTTTCCTACACATGCTTTTCAATAATTCAAATAATTTATGCCATCTACAGAAAAATACAGGAAATTCCACACATATCACATTACCTATTTTACATAACATATAAAATTTACATTATATCCTCATGCGTAGAAATCCGGAAATTTAAGATATAAGGCAGAACAGTTCACTGTTCTGTCAAGAAGAACTAAACGGCATACTGTGGTCGTTTACAAGAGTTGGCGGCCACATCGTTGGCCGCTGACTCAAGATCTCAACGTCCATGGGGCTTGCCGTCAAGTTCGGACCTGTGTAAAAACACAGTCCGAGCTCTGAAAAATGGTGAATGTGGGGGATCCAGGACACGAGGAAAATCTGTAAAAATGTTAAAAGCCTCCTAGACACATACATGGACAATGGGGAATGGGTACTTGCCTTTGGAAAAACTCCTAAAGGGATCAAATCTGTCGGAGAAGCTCTCCTTGGGCAGTCCCAAGAAGTCTCCAAGACGCCTCCACTCCGGCTTCTGTGGTGCTCCCCTCTGAAGTCCAGGGCCGGGGATGTGTAGCCGGTTATGTTGTCCTCCTCCTTGTCGAAGTAGATCTCCAAAAGAAGCCTTGGGTCGCCGGATCAAGGCCTTCAAACTTTAGGTTTTCTCACAGGGGCTCTAGGGCTTTCTCTCCTCTTTCTCCTCTTGCAAATGTGAAAGTGGGAAGTGGGGAGAGGCCAACTCGGGTTCAGGAAGTAGGGAAGGCTCTCACCCACTCATCACGCCCATCTGACAGATTTGGAGCCGTTGGGGACATCCACCCAATGGCTACCATACCTTGCTTCAGAAGATAGCAGCTCTGCTGCGCATGCAGGTCAGAGAGGTTGGCGTCCAGATCGCTGGACGCCGGAATTAGGGTTGGCGTCCAGGGCTGGACGCTAACACCACCTCAACGGCCTGGGGATTGACGCCAATGGGGCCTTCGGCCAGAACCCTAATTATGCAGAAAACCATGCATACCGGACATATATACATGTAATGTACGTATAGTATCGTATCCACACTACCACCATGCAATAAGTACATTATTTACGTTTAATATAAGCACATGCACACGTAATTATACTATTTTAATACCTACGTAAATACGTACATACATACACAAGCACAATATACACACATAAATACGAAAGAAAACTACGGAAATTCGAGGGTCTTACATGCCATCCAAGCTACAGTGACCCAATCTTCAGTGCCACAGTTCAGTTGACTGCTCTTTGTTTGCTTCCAGATAGACATCTTGATCTTTCAAGTCTTCTAGATGAAGTACATACAAGTTCTTTTCCCTGCTGGCTTCAAACACGACTACACCATCCTTCATGATACTGCACTTTGACTCTTGAAACTTTATTTGATGTCCTTTGTCACACAGCTGGCTGATGCTGATAAGATTGTGCTTGAGTCTTTTTATGCAAAGTACATCTTCAATGAGTATTTTTCCTTTACTGCCAACCGATCTGCAACCTATGACTGTCCGTTTTCCATTATCTCCATATGTTACTATTCCTTCTTTAGCTCCAAGGTTAGAGAACAGCTTCCTGTTACCAGACATATGCCTTGAACATCCGCTATCCAAGTACCATTTAGATGCTCGAAGGTTTACCTGTAATGAAAACACTAAGCTTTAGGTACCCAAGTTCTTTTGGGTCCTGGTTGGTTAGTATCATCAATTTTCCTTTTAATTATCCATATTTTATAATTAGTTGGACATGTCATTTTAATGTGACCTAACTTGTTGCAATGGCTACAGCAAAATATTTTACTTACTTTCTCATTTGGAATATATTTAAAGTTTGACATGTATGCAATATCTTGTTCGGATATAAACTTAGGCGTTGGATATATTTTAGGGTATACTGTTGTATCTTTATTATCGGGAAGAGTATAGCCTAATCCATGTTTCTTTCTACCAGATCTTCTAGCTCCTTTTAGTATTAAGGTTGTTTTGCCATTTGTAAATTTCTCCAGTGTGCTAGATAATTTTTCATTTTCTGTTGTTAATGTGTTAACTTTCTGTTTTAATTTGTTCACTCTTTCTTGGTTTTCCAAGCTTGCTAATTGTTCATTTTTATTTTTCAGGTCCTCACACAGTAATTCGTTTCTTCTTCTTAGCTCTGTGATTTGTTTTTCCAGTTGTTCATTTTCAGATTTTAGATCTGAATTAGTATTTTCTAAACATGCAATATATTTCTTACTGACTTTTAGTGATTTGCATACCTCTTTATATTTGCAGTATAATTCATTAAAAGTTTCTTCTAAATTATTAGAATCAGATTTGTTACATGAAGAAAAGGACGAGTCAGATGTTACCTTTTCATCGACGTTAGCCATGAATGCCAGGTTGGCCTCTTCTTCTTCTCCTCCACTGGAACTCGACTCACTGTCAGAGTCGCTGCTGTTGTCCCAGGCTGTTGCCATGGCTTTCTTCTTATATCTTCTGAATCTTCTGGAGCTGTCTTTCTTTCTGAACTCGCTTTTCTTCAGTTTTGGACATTCAGCTTTGATATGTTCGGGCTTCTTGCATTCATAGCAAATCGGTTCAGTCTTTTTTGCATCTTTATCTTCAGGCTTTTTGAAGTCTTTTCCCTTCTTGAAGTGCCTTCTTCCAGACTGATATTTCTTTTTCTTGGCTAGTATTCGTTGTAATCTTTTGGATAGCAGAGCTTCTTCATCTTTGCTGCTGTTCATGCTCTCCTGGCTATATGAGCATTCTTCTGATGTGTCTTCTTCTGCTTTGAGAGCGTTGGTATGTTTCTTTCTACTAGACGATTCTCCCAACCTTCCATGTTTATCTCATGGGCCATAAGGGACCCAATGAGTTTCTCTAATGACATTATCTTCAAGTCATTAGCATCTTCTATTGCTATTACTTTTGGGGTTCACAAGGCTAGTAGGGACCGTAGGATTTTCCTTACCATATCTCCCATTTGATACGTCTTACCAAGACCATCCAATCCATTTGTGATGTCAGTGAATCTACTATACATCTGTGTAATTGTTTCAATGGGCTGCATCTGAAATCTCTCATACTGTGTTACTAGAATATCTATTTTGATTTCTTTTACCTTTTCAGTACCTTCATAAGTGATCCTTAACTTTTCCCACATTTCCATAGCAGATTTGCAGGCTGATATGCGGTTGAACTCTTTCTTGCTAAGAGCACAACACAGGATGCTTTTGGCCTTGCAGTTTAAGGAAATCTTCTTCTTGTCATCTTCCGTCCATTTATCTTTTTCATTCGTGACTAGAAGATCTCCTTCTTCAACAATCGACCAGATCTGATAGTCAAGTCCTTGTAGAAAGAACTCCATCCTTGTTTTCCAATATGTGTAGTCTTCTCCATCGAACAACGGTGGCCTGTTTACCGATTGACTTTCGAAGTGACCTTGGGCTGCCATTTGATCTTTTCTCTTCAGATCGTTGGATCTTCTTCTTTGTCAAAGAGACATGCTCTGATACCACTTGTTGCCCAGCTAGCAAGCCCAGAGGGGGGGGGGGGGGTGAATGGGATTCTAAAATTTTGATTATCTAAACCTGTCCACAAAAACGTTCACACCACAGACACTTCGATGATTGTTAGTGTTAGTGAAAAGAAAACAACAAACACAAAGCAAGCAATCACACTATACAAGATTTTATCCTGGTTCGGATCTCCTCTCCACAGGAGTCCTACGTCTAGTCCCTGAGCAACAACTCAGGATTCACTGCCCAAGTGTACAGTCCCCCTCAAGGACACTTACACACCCAGCCGTAGCTGGTCTTCTCTTCACAACCCGGAGAGGAATACAACACCTTGGAACCCTCCAGGTCTTCCTTCAACACGAAGGGAAAAACACCCTGGAACCCCCAGGTCTTCCTTCAACATGAAGGGCATAACACAAAGATGTGTTCAAGGGATGATACGCCCATGGACCAAGCTAATAGCACAGTGCTGATCCGAAGCGAAGACTGAGAGGAAAAAATCTACGACAAAGAACACTCTCAGTACACAAAAGCTCTCTCAAGGTTCTACACTAGACACAGAAAGCTAAGAGTAACAACAAAATGATGGAGTGAGACTTGAGCTTTTCTATGGTGCTTGCAGATTTTGAATTCTCAAGATGTATATCTTCACGTAGGCACCAGTCTTCTATTTATATCTTCTTTGAAAAAATGTAGTCGTTGAAGTATATGTTGTCTCTATGTTCAGAGAACGTTAGACTGCATGGTTTTCCTTTATAGTCAATGGTTCTTTGCGTTCCATGCGCGTAAGAAGAAAATCCTTCTTGATATCCTCCAGGTTCTACTTTATCCAACGTTGTATGGAGTCGTGCTGTCAGAGACCTGCACACATTAAATGCTAAAACATAGACAGCTAAGCTGTCTCTTGTTTTCAGTCAACGTTAGAGTGAGAATACATCAAAATAGAAGTTCCATTCTGTCTTTCCAAAAAGATATTACATGTAGAAGCATAAGAATAGAAGATATCTGGACATACATCGTGCAGAGAAATGTACAGTTATATTTAATGCATGGATGAAAGAGAAATACGAGGGACGACTTTGACTTGTCAAGATATTTGAATATCGTCATTATATTTCATGAAATCATTGTGAGAATCACTTATGAAATCATTGTATGAGTGAATCGTTTGAGAACGAATCATTACAAGCAAATTGTTATAACCAAATCGTTGTTTTATCGAATCGTTACACAGACCAAGTCATTGTTGTGACTTATCGAATCGTTACAACAAGCAAATCGTTGTGTAACTTATCAAGTCGTTATAATGACCAAGTCGTTGTTGTAACTTGTCGAATCAATGTAAATACCAAATCAATGTGGAACTAATCAAATCGTTATGAGGGACAAATCGTTGTTTACCAAATCGTTATGAGAGACAAATCGTTGTGAGACCAAGTCATTGTTCTCACTTACCAAATCGATGTGAAACCAAATCGATGTTCTCACTTATCAAATCGATGTGAAACTAATCAAATCGTTATGAGAGACAACTCGTTGTTTACTAAATCGATCAAATCATTATGAGAGACAAATTGTTGTGAGACCAAGTCATTCTCTTCACTTACCAAATCGATGTGAAACCGAATCGATGTTCTCACTTATCAAATCATTGTGAGAATCAAATCGATGCGATCACTTAGAAAATCGTTCTGAGATCGAAATTGATACGAACACTTAGCGAATCATTCTGAGATCGAAATCGATATGAGTTGCAATGAAATTGTTATAACATTTGGAGAAATCGATGTGTACTTGGAAAATTTATATGCACTGAACTTTTTCGATGGATCTGACTATGCTTATTGGAAAAATAGGATGCAAGTGTTCCTTAGAGCACAGAATTATGAGCTTTGGAAGATTGTCGACAAGGGACCTGATGAACTTCCTGAGGATGAAAGTCTATGGACCAAGGACCAGATCAACTAGTCCACACTCAGCTGCAGTACCATGAACATGATGCAATGTGCCATCCATCCCAAGGAGTATTCCAGAGTATCCTCATGTAAGTCTGCTAAGGAGATGTGGGATAAGCTCCAGCTCATCTATGAGGGAACTTCTGAGGTAAGAGAGACCAAGGCAAGTATCTTAGTCTCAGAATATGAAATGTTCAGGATGAAAAGTGATGAGACTATTTCTGAGATGTTTGCTAGATTCATGCTTTTGGTTAATGGTCTTAGAGGTCTAGGAAAAGACTATTCTAATAGTGATCTTGTTAGGAAAGTTCTTAGATCACTTCCATCAGCCTGGCACACAAAAGCAACTGTAATTGAGGATTCAAAAAATTTGTCAACCATGTAACTGGATGAACTAATAGGTTCACTCATGACATATGAGATAAATCTGAAAAGAAATGCATCTATGTCTACATCTAAGAAACCTATTACTTTAAAAGCTTCATCTAGTTCAAAAATTATTGCTGATCAATCTGATGAATATGATGAGTCTTCTGATGAAGAGAATGATGAATAATTGGCCTTACTGACAAGGCAATTCAGAAAATTTCTGAGAAAGAAAGGGAAAGGTAAGTTTAAACCTTTTGTCAAAAAAGATGTCTCAAAGAAAAATGATTTCAATAAAAAATTGGAAACCAATAAAAAGACTGACATTATTTGCTATGAATGCAGGAAGCCAGGACACATGAGAGGAGAGTGTCCTGATATGAAAAAGAAATTGAAAAATCAAATGTTCAAAAAGACAAGGGCAATGCTAGCCACATGGAGTGACGAGGATGAAGAAGATCAGGAAGAAAATGAATCAGAAGAAGAAGAAGTGACTTGTCTCATGGCAATACATGAAGAAAATAATGAGGTAAGTTCTTTATTTGAAAAATTCTCAACTGATGACTGGGAGGAAGCTTATGCTATTTTATTTGAAAAATTGTGTGAACTAAAGTCTGAAAATAAAACATTAAGAAGAAAAATTAACAACATAGTGCAAAGTCCACAAGAATCTGAGCAAACAAAATTGCTGACTGATGAAATCAATAACCTGAAAAAGGAAAAAGAATGTGTGAATGAACAACTTAATGTAATCAAGGAGAGATGTCAGTCAATTGAAAAAGAAAAATAGATCTTAATGAATGAAAATAAAAAACTCATAAATGAAAAAGAAGTGATGCAAGAGGAATTGAAAATTGTCCAAAAAGAACTGGATGACAAGAAAGAGACCTTGTCAAGACTTGTCAAAGGCAAACAAAACCTAGATGCTATTTTAGGAGTTTGGATGAACCCTACCAAGCATGGTCTAGGTTATCAGTCTGAAAGTAAGAAGAAAATTGGACAAACATTGATAACCTCATTTGTTCAAGGAAGCACTTCCTATGGTAATTCTGAAAAGAACTTCAAGAAAAAATCAGAAGCAAACTCAAAAACAAAAATTCAAAATCAGGTCAAAAATTTCAAAATGCAATTTAAACATGAAAAGGCTCAAGGTAAAGATCAACAGAATTTAAAATCTAGTTTGAGACCAACTTCAAATCCAAAGAACAACAAAAACTCTTCAGTTGATTCCAAATCATACATCAATAAGAATAAGGGTTTCACACCACAAAGAATCATGATGTGCACTATATGCAAGAAATCTGGTCACACTGATGAAAAATGCAGATCAATAATGAATTCAAGGAAAATAAGGCAAATCTGGATTCCAAAACATCTTGTTGCTGAGCGGAAACAACTGATGGGACCCAAAACAATTTGGGTACCAAAATTCTCTTTCTAAATTTGTTTTGCAGGAATGTCTTACAGCCCACAAAAAAGATAAATGGTACCTTGACAGTGGTTGTTCAAGACATATGACTGGAGATAAGGAAAAAATTTCAACATTGATTGAAAAAGATGGTAGACAAGTAATTTTTGGAGGTAAGAACAAAGGGCAAATCATTGGAACATGAAGAATTGGTAAGAATCCTTCAAGCTCAATTGAGAATGTTTTACTTGTTGAAGGTCTTGATCATAATCTCTTGAGCATAAGTCAACTATGTGACAAAGGCCTTAAGGTAATTTTCAATTCTGAATCATGTGAAATTGTTGAAAAAGATTATGGAAAAATAAAATTTCTTGGCCAAAAAATTAATAATGTTTACTTGGTTGATTTGAATGATCATCAACATGAAAATCTTTGTCTTGTTGCAAACCAGCATGATCTATTCCAACTGTGGCATAGAAGGTTAGGTCATGCTAGTGAAAATGTTCTGAATAAGTTGCTAAGATATTCTCTTGTAAATGGTTTACCAAAAATGAAGAAAAAGAAAATTACAAATGTATGTGCTTCATGTGCCCAAGGTAAACAAACCAAGAAATCATTCAAATCTGTTGCACCCTTAATCACTTCCAAACCCTTTGAATTATTGCATATGGACTCATTCGGTCCAACTAGGACACTCAGTCTTAGTGGACATAGATTTGGATTTGTGATTGTGGATGACTTTTCTAGATTCATATGGGTGTATTTTCTATCTCACAAGAGTGATACTTTAGAAAACTTCAAACAATTTGTTGATAAAATTGAAAATGCAAAAACAAATAAAATTCACTCCATTCTTACTGATCATGGAGGAGAATTTGACAATAATTTGTTTTTTGATTTTTGCAGGAATAAAGGAATTGATCACAAGTTTGCTTCTCCAAGGACTCCTGAACAAAACAAAATTGTTGAAAGGAAAAATAGGACTTTAGTGGAGATGGCAAGAACATTGTTGATTGAAAGTCAGCTTCCAAGAAAATTTTGGGCAAAAGCTATCAACACTTCATGTTATGTCCTCAACAGAGTAATGGTAAGACTAGTCCTTAAGAAAACTTCCTATGAACTTCTGAAAGGTAAGAAACCTCACATTGCATATTTTAGAGTCTTTAGATGTAAAGTTTTCATTCATAATAATGACAAATATGATCTTGATAAATTTGAAAAGAAAAGTGATATAGGCATCTTTCTATGATATTCTAAAAATTCAAGGTCATATAGAATGTTTAACAATGAATCAAACAGTGTGGAGGAAACTCCTCATGTCATATTTGATGAGAATATTGAAAAATTTACTGACCTTGATTTGTGCAGGAATCAAGAAGAAGATGTTGACATTGTTATAAAAGAAAAAGATCAATCTGTGGAGAATGAAGAGGTTGCTGAACCTGAAGCTGAGTCGACATCACAGGACATTGAGTCGACACCACAGCAGGTAAGTGCAGCAACAAGAGGTAATTTCAAATAGTTTAAAGACCATCCACTTGAGAATGTTGTTGGAAATGTTCATGACAGAGTCCATACAAGATTTCATTTCAGAAATGTCATTGAACAAGATTATATGGCCTTTATATCTCAAATAGAACCCAAAAACATTGAAGAAGCACTAAAAGATAATTCTTGGATAGAAGCAATGCATGATGAATTGAATCAATTCAAAAGAAATAATGTTTGGAGTCTAGTTCCCAAAATCCTGAAAACTCAATAATTAGAACTAGATGGGTGTTTAGGAATAAATTGAATGAAGAAGGAAAAGTTGTCAGAAATAAAGCAAGACTGGTTGCTAAAGGATATAATCAAGAACTTGGAGTTGATTTTGAGGAATCATTTGCACCAGTAGCTAGATTAGAAGCAGTGAGAATTCTATGGCATATGCATGTTCCAAAAACTTCAAATTGTTTCAAATGGATGTGAAAACTGCCTTTTTAAATGGTTACATAAAAGAAGAGGTGTTTGTTGCTCAACCTCCTGGATTTGAAGATCTTGATAAACCTAACCATGTGTATAAATTGCATAAAGCTCTTTATGGTTTGAAATAGGCTCCAAGAGCATGGTATGACAGATTGAGCAGTTTTCTGGTTGGTAAGAATTATTCCAGAGGTAAGGTGGATCAAACGCTTTTCACAAAATCAGTCCACAATCATATCATTGTAGTTCAGGTGTATGTGGATGATATTATTTTTGGATCCACTAATCCTTCACTGTGTGAAGAATTTTCAAATCACATGCACAATGAATTTGAAATGAGTCTTATGGGAGAATTACAATTCTTTCTTGGTTTGTAGGTCAAACAACTTGAGGACGGGTTCTTTATAAATCAAGCCAAATATGTTAAAGAATTGCTCAAAAGATTTCACTTTGAACAAGCCAAACCAGCATCAACTCCCATGAGTACAAGCATCAAATTGGACAAAGATGAAAAAGGTAAATTGGTTGATGCAAAGCAATATAGAGGTATGATTGGATCTCTTTTATATATTATTGCAAGTAGGCCAGATATTCAATTTAGTGTATGTCTTTGTACTAGATTTCAGTCTAGCCTGAAGGAAAGTCACTTGCTTGCAGTTAAGAGGATTTTTAGATATCTCTGTGAAACTTGTGATTTGGGTTTATGGTATCCAGTTGGATGTCATGCTAATTTGATTTCATATTCTGATGTTGATTATGCTGGATGTAAGCTTGATAGAAAGAGTACTAGTGGTTATTGTCAATTCTTAAGAAATTGCATGATAATATGGGCTTCCAAAAAGCAACACTCAGTTGCACTATCTACTGTAGAAGCAGAATATGTTGATGCAGGAAGTTGTGCAACTCAAGTGTTGTGGATTAAAATTCAATTGCTTGACTACAACACTGATATTGGATGCTCATCTATTATGTGTGACAATACTAGTGCAATCAATCTTTCCAAAAACCCAATTCAACACTCTAGAACAAAACACATTGAGATCAGGCATCATTTTCTAAGGGATGAAGTTGCAAACAAAAACATTGAATTAGAATTCATCCCCACTGAAAAACAAATTGCAGATGTTTTCACAAAACCATTAACTGAAGACAGATTCACATCTCTAAGAAGAGAACTTGGAACATGAAGCATGGAATAAGAACTTAAATTTTTTTTTATTCTTTATGCTAGGATTATAAGGTATATCAAATAGTGATTAGTGGAAGGACAAGTTATGCTTGTTTGAAAGCTATCATTATGTGTTGAGGAAAATCCTCCACCAAGTACTCATGATCTAAAATGTGTAAGAATCATTCAGTTTTTGAAACTTTTATTGTGATTGCTATTAATGTGCTTGAAACATGATTGGTCATGTATGTTTGTTTGATGAAATTGAGTGCTGAAATTGAGTATGCATTGTTTGAATGCTGAATTACTTATGCACATATTGAGGGGAGCACCTCTGCTTGAGAAACAAAGGTAAGGTCTGAGATTTCAGTTCAAAAGAATCAAGATTGTACACAAACTCTTTTGAGAGCAAGCTACTGAGGTTGATCAAGAAAATGTTTAGGTGATGTAAGCCTCCTGTGAAACTTCTATCAAATTCATGTTCATCCTTGAAGCCATCAATTCCTTAATTTCTAACTCATTAAATTCATTTGATCATCTTAATCATTCTTCCATTCAAGAAGGATTTCTTTACTTTTGATGAAAAATAGATGAGATCAATAACTCAGGGGGAGCTAAAGACTTCATTGCCATTTTCTCTCATCAAAACCAAAATTAATTCAGTGTGTTGATGAATATCTAATACATGAAATGTTCATTAATTCTTCTGAAGAAAATGAGGATTGATTTCTTAATTGCTATAACATGTTCTTTCAGTCAACACTCTCTTTTTTACTTTGAACTCCTCAAGTAACTTGATTTCTTTTATGGACTTCTACTCAATTATGTATTAATCTTACACACTTCTTTCAAGACTAATAAAAGGTAAAGTTGTGTCAAAAGTCTCAATGTTTATTTACAAGAAGATTTTTCTGATAGAGCAATGGCATAACACTGAGAAACTGCACACCTTCACAAGAAGTGAAGTGCCATGTATGTCATGAGGTGTTGTGTTATCTCTGTTCTAAGGGTTAAATAAAAAAAAATCAAAAGAACAAATGTTAACTGAGTAACTGGAAATATTGGCATCTTATAAACGTATATTTCCATGTAAAAAGGTTTTCATTCACCCCTTGAAGCAGGATAATTAGTAAATCTTTAGTAACCAGGGATTCTGGTGTGTGAAAAGCATGTATACTGCCCTTCTAAAAATGGTCACCTCTCCACCAAGTCGGTCAGGTCCACCCTTACAGCTGAATCTGATCACCATTGGGCTGTCCTCTGGTCCCCTTATCTCCCCCTCAAGTGGTCTGTCCTGGTTTGGCGTATTCTCCTCAAAGCTGTGCTCGTAGATGGGACAGTGAAAGAGCAAGGCGTCCCTCTTGCCTCAAAATGTTATTGCTGTCCAAATCCACAAGAAGAGACAATCATCCACCTCTTCTTCAAAAGCAATATTGCAGATCAAATTTGGACTGAGTTATCTCACCTCCTGCACTTCAGAAACTCAGATATGACAGTTGTTAATGACAGCTTGACTGCTTTCCTTGCTTGCCGGGAACCAGATGCTGCCTCTGCACATCTTATTCACTGCACCTTCATGTCTGTGCTGTGGGAAACCTGGTGCAGCCGTAACAAAGCCAGATATCAAGACCAGGTGATGTCAACCAAGCACATCATCAACAGAAGTCTTCTCTCTGTCCAGGCTATCTGCATTTCTTACAAGTTTCAGAAAATACCCCAAGAATGGATTACCGCCCTTGGTCAAGCTGGCACGGTCCAGGATAAACTTCATACAAGGATCCCATCTGCTGTTCACTGGCTCACTCCCTCGTCGGGAAGATTAAAACTGAACATTGATGGTGCGTTCAAGTCGGCTTCGGGTGAAACCAGAGGAGGGGGTATTGTGCGCAATCACGAGGGCAATATACAGTGCGCCTTTGCCCACGCCTACTATGGTTTAAACTCTAGCCTGGCAGCTGAGGCCTTAGCCCTGAGGGATGGCATGTCCATGTGCTGTAGATACAGTATTTATGAGGTGATGGTTGAGACTGATTCCCTCAACCTCCAGCAGATTGTGACCGACCAGTAGCCTAGCCCATGGGACATCGCCTGCATCCTTCAAAACATTTCCACCATGACTCAAAATTTGCAGGCTGAAATCAGTCACATTCACCGTGAAGCCAACAAAGTTGCGGACAGCCTTGCTAGTTTCGCCCTTTCTTGTCCTTCTCTGATCAGCTGGAACTGTTGGGGCGATCTTCCCTTTGGTGTGAAGGAGCTCTACCACCAAGATAAGGTGGGGACTCCCTCTATCAGGCCATAGGCCTCTTTTGTACCCCCTTTCATTTCATATATAAAATCTAACTCCTAGCTGCTTGGGGAAGGTAGTGGCCCTCTCACATTGTGAGGCTGCCCCTACCTACCTCTCTTGGTCCGGCTACATAAAAAAAAAAAAAAGCATGTATACTTGAGTGAAAAAGATTTACTATATTTGAATGCTCATTACTTAAGAGTTAACGAAAATTCAATCAAATAAAATGAACAGCTTAAACCTGAATCAAATCTTCTAAGAGTGTTCAATTTCAATATAAATTGCCTTAATCCTAAAGAAATCACATTACTTTTGATTAAGTAAAGTGTAAAAGATTGAGATTGACTGTGTAGAAGATTTTATATCACTTTAGAAATCATTTCAATCCTTTAGGATTTCTTAATGATAAATTTCATGCTAGATATCTTTCAACCCAGTGAATAAATGATGGGAATATGATGAAAAATTGGAAGTGATCTCTTTGACATATTAAAATCTCTGAATAATTGATTTCAGATATGACTCATCATATTAAAGATATCTCTTCTCATTCCTATCTCAAATCTGCCGATTTCTATCAAGTGAGGTCGACACACTCTTCTTATGTGTCGACACTAAAAGATTGTCAGGTCGACACACTCTCCTTGTGTGTCGACACACCTGGGCTTGACCGGCAGCTCATGTTTAGGGTATTTGGACCGCGGGTACATTTTATTCCCCATCTTGAGGGATTAAAACTCTTTTTCTATGCCCTAAGTCCCATGTCGACCCTACCATTTGCTTTTTCCACCCCACTTGAACTCTTCCCTCCTTCCAACTTCCAAGGAACCGATCCCCTGCATTTTCATTTCTTCTTCTCCAACCTTCCATCCTTCTTCTCTTCTCATCCTTCCCTTCATCATGGCTCCCAAGCATACTCCAAGGAGAGGGGCAAAGACCAGGGTGGCAGCAAAAGGCATTGTCATTGAAGAGCCTCAACCGGAGAGGAGAAGTAAATTTTGCCATGATTCGTCAAAGAGAAAGGGTGAGGTCACTCCTTCAGGAACCTCATCTAAGCAGGGAAGGGCATCTTCTCTAAGCAAAGGCAAGTGTCCCATGCCCTCTCGTCACCCTAGAAGGAAGCTTCTATCGGATTCCAGTGATTCTTCTAAAGAAGACTCTTCCTCGGAGTCTTCTGACTCATCTGAGGCACAAGTAGTCACCCAATCTCAAGTTGCAACTGATGGTCGTTCTATTCTCAAGCCTAGGGCTGTGGCTTTAGATGATGAAGCTCTTACAAATGCTTTTCCAGAGGTTATACCCTTCTTTAAGTTTCAAGGGTGGTTGAAGTTTATCTCAGAATTTAGAACTTTTTATCCACGTTTAGTTCAAGAATTCTATTTGAACATGGTGGATGATCCAGAGGGTTTCATGTAACACCCCGAAAATTTAGTGATTTAAAAACTTTGGAAATAAAGGAGGACAAATTAAATAAACATATTAGAGAGACTTCCGACACCATGTAATAATGACCCATCAACAAGATTGGGCCAATGGAGCACATTTGGCCCAAGGATATAAATAAGCTAGGACAAGGAATTACCCAGAAATTCGTGTATGTAATTATGCAATAATTAGAGAGGGTAATATAGGGTTAAAAGATGGGTGATTAGTCATGTATGGTAAGCCAAAACCGGACCCAACCTTAAGAGGAGGTTTCCTAAACCATTACTACCTCCTTTGGAGGAAAGAGTCCCAGATTTCTTGGAAAACAGGGAGCAGAATTCGTAGCCCCTTTCCTAGTCTCGTTAGGACTCTTAACTACAACTTAAATCTATATGAACTCGTCCTCCAACTCTTGGGGAAGGTTTAACAATGAGTTTGGGTCGTTTGGAGCAGGCTAGAGCTTCTGAGGAGAAGGAGAAAGGTTGGGAACCCGGAGTTCCATCCCTTGCATCCTCTGTTGCATCCAGAACATCGACTGGTCTTAGATCTTCATAAAGGTAGGTGTTCTCGGGCCAAGATTAATGAAAACCAACACCATCATGTATATTATCGAGTCTAGGATCATATGCACTTGGTTTGACTCAATTTCATGGAGTATACATTGCGTATTCGTAGTTTTCCCTAAGTCGCGCACAGTTAGGGCTTTTCCCGTTCTTCTTATTATGCATATGATTAAAAACCGAATTGGACTAAACTTCCTTCATGAAAGTTCTTCTAATTGTAGTCACTATCATCTTTTATGTTGGACGTTTTGTCCAGAAATCTTTCGTTTGAGAGTTATAGGCATGATAAGAGAGTCACTGCATGATACTGTGATTTCGGGCTACACTTGACTTTTTATTCTTCATATATTTTCTCTGGATTCGAGGCAGAATTAGATCAAATCTCCAACATCACAGTTCTTCTACTAGTTGTCCTGGTCATCTTTTGTGTTGAACATTTTGTCTAAATGTCATTCGTTAGAGAGTTATAAGAGGTGGAAGTGAATCACTGCATGAGACATGTTTTCTGGTTACACCTAACTCATCTTTTTTGTTCTGGAAGGGCACTAGTGTCAACACTACTTGATCTAGTGTCGACATACTGTCCCAAAACAGCCCAGAAAGTGTTTTAGGAAGCTCTCTAGTGTCGACACTACCTGATCTAGTGTCGACACACTGTCCCAGTTTGACCCAGAGAGTTTCTGGGAAGCTGATCTAGTGTCGACACTAGCTGAGCTAGTGTCGACACACTGTCCCATATTGGCCAGAAGGTTTTCTGGAAGCTGTCTCTAGTGTCGACACTACCTGATCTAGTGTCGACACTACTTGACCTTTTTCCTTGTATTTGAAGCACTGTGTCGACACTACCTGATCTAGTGTCGGCACTACTTGACCAGTTTTGCATGATTTTGTCTTGTGTTTGAAGCATTGTGTCGACAGTACTTGATCTAGTGTCGACACTACCCTTACAAGAAATTTGCATATTTTAGGTCTAATCATCTCATGATGTCTACTAGCATGTGCATGATGTTATATAGTATGCATGGACCTAAAATAAATCAACCCATTGAAAATAGTAATGATATGAATACGATTCTAATGTGTAATTGTGATTGATCTTATGTCCATTGGATAATCTTGTGATCTTGCTTATTGTCAATTGATAAGATAAGAATATGATATGAATGTGGGAATGAATACATGTTAGTGTGGACATGTTAGTGGTGTTAATGTTATGATTTGCATATGAGTTTCATGGTTACATGTTTTCCGGTGTTCAATCGATTATTGTCATATGCATACATGTTAGGAAAGCACATGTTCTACATACGATCTGTCTTTAGAAACATCCTCATGTCAAGACATTAATGATCTATGAAACATAAGATACGTCGTTATCCTGCCTTGTTCTTTTGAGTTATTTGTCATTCCTTGACTCTATGAATGATCATGATCCTTTTACTACGAGCTTATTATTGAAACTCTGTGGCCATAATATGAATCTGTTTGTTCGGCACAACGTGGGACTCCGGTCCAAATTTGATCTAATGCCTGTGCAATAGGGGCCCTGTCCGGTCCTGGGGAGGAGCGCCCCAACGTACTTATTAACCGCGGGAGTATGGACTCTTGGTGCTTGGCATAGCACAAACAAACAAGCAAGGCTGTGAAAATGTGCCTCCTGTTTGACATGATAAGTTTGACTTGACATGATATGATACGTCTGTTCAGGTGAACACATGAGATCTATTTGTATATGGCCAATCTCCTCTGACATGATTCTATTCTTGAAATATCTGTCCATTGTATATGAAACTCGACATTTGATCTGATATGATATCTGTTCTACTTTGCTATTCAACTTGTTAGAAAAACATGCAATGTCATCATATTCATATGCATATCTGCCTATTTAAAATGTTAATCATGTATACTAGTGCCCACACGTTATTGAGATGTAAATCCTACTGAGCTAGTTCGCTCACCCCTATCATCCTGCCCTTTTTCTGGTAGTGATGAAGAACCAGTGGAGTCAGATGGGACAGGGCAAGAGTGATGAGCACCTGTCATATGAATAGTTGTCAGCTTAGAAATAGAAATTTTAGTAGACGATGTATTAGAGAAACGTTGTTATTTGATTAATAAACCTTTTTAGTCGATTCTTCTTATGTGAGGTTGTATCTAGTTGAATGGAATGAAATAAAGTATATTTTTGGTGACCATATTATAGTCTCGAATGTGTTATTATATTCAATTGTGACTCTGTGCTATTCAACTGTGATACGCCGGTTTGTATCGTTCACGTCCCCCGGTATTTATTCCGCTGCTAAATATCGGGGCGTGACAGTTGGTATCAGAGCCCTTAAACTTTAGGGTCCAAGGGAATAGAACATAGAATGAAACTAGATTACACGAGTCAAAATCTGTCGTACCTAATGTGAGCTTGGGTAGAGCCATGGGAATAGAAGACACATGTGAGATAATTAGATGACTGACTTATATTATTATCTTGAAGGTGCTTATTACTTCAATGGCCGCTGAACGTGCCCAGGCTAGGGACATGCAATGAACAATACAAAACTTGACTCAGGCTATCCTGCAAGCCACCTAGGGTGGAGGTAACCGCGGAGCCGGTGAGCTCCATCGGAATTTTCGGAATATGGATCCGCCTAGGTTTGAAGGGAGTACTGACCCAGATGTTGCTGAACACTGGGTTAAGGAAATTGAAAGGATATTCAGGGTCATGCAATGCACAGACCAGAATAAGGTACTACTGGCAACTTTCCAATTGGAAAAGGATGCCAGGGCATGGTGAGAGTCAGTAGAAGCAACACTATATGGACAACAACTAACATGGGCTCAGTTCATTGAGCGATTCAACACCAAGTACTTTTCTGAGAGGGTCCAAGAACGGAAAGCAGTCGAATTTGCGGTTTTGAAGCAGAGAGGACTCAATGTGGCTGAGTATGAGGCACAATTCTCTCGTCTGTCCCGATATGCTGTTCACTTAATTGGGACAGAAAGGATGAAGGCGAAACGCTTTCTGAATGGCTTGAGGCCCCAGTTCATCACCCAACTGGCGCCAATGGACATTCAAACCTATACTGACATGGTAAAGAAGGCTCAGTTATTGGAAGATGCCATGGAGACTGCCGAAAGAATTAAGGGAAAATCCGTGAAACGGGAGCAAGTGTCTTCTGTTGGGAGGTATCAGCCGACTATTGGGAAGAAAAGGCCCAGTGGCGGAGTAAATGAACCAGCGGATAAAAAGCCGAAGGAGTTAGGTAAGCAGATAGTGGTGACAACGGGAGAAAGGTGCAAACATTGTGACAGAGCTGGTCATCGGTCTGAACAATGCTGGAGAGCACATGGGAGATGCCTGCGCTGTGGTAGTCGTGACCATAGGATCTCGGACTACCCAATATTGAAGGAACAAGCCCCTCAGGACAAGCGTCCGAATGGACAGAAGAGGCAAGGCCGACTACAAGCTATCCAGGAACCAGAAACTGCTGAAGAAGGAGGTATCGTGGAAGGTACACTTACTATTCTTTCCCGACCCGCATATGTTCTCTTTGATACGGGAGCTACGCATTCCTTTATATCTCAAACATTTGTTGATACCCTACCTGTGAAACCCGTTCCAATGAACTTCAGAATAGTTGTGTCAACCCCGATTGGTCCTGGCACCAATCTTACAAACCATATGCCATCCAGTGAAGTGTTGATAGACACCCAAAACCTACCAGTAAATTTAATATGTATGGATATGGAGGGGTATGATGTGATACTGGGAGTAGACTGGTTGTCTGAACATGGGGCTAGTATCAACTGCAGGAGAAGTCAGGTAACCTTTAGCCAGTACCCAAAACTAGTGTTCACAGGGGATAGAAACCGCAGGAGATTGTCACTTATCTCTGCACTACAAGCCAAAAGGATGATGAGGAAAGGTTGTATGGCCTTTCTTGCTGCTGTTGTCATCGCAAAGCAGGAAGTCAAAGTTGAGGACATCCATGTCGTCAGTGAATACACTGATGTTTTCCCCGAAGACTTGCCAGGAATTCCTCCTGAGCGAGAGGTCGATTTTACCATCGAGTTGGTCCCTGGAGCAGCACCGGTATCTAGGACACCATATAGAATGTCCCCCGCAGAACTGAAGGAATTAAAAGAGCAACTGATGGAACTGTTAGAGAAGGGTTTCATCCGACCAAGCACATCGCCATGGGGTGCACCTGTCCTCTTCGTCAAGAAGAAAGATGGGTCGATGAGGCTATGTATAGATTACAGACAACTAAATCAGTTAACCATCAAGAACAAATACCCTCTGCCGAGGATTGATGAGTTGTTTGATCAATTATCTGGAGCTAGATACTTCTCTAAAATAGATCTCCGATCTGGTTATCATCAATTAAGGATCAAAGGAGAAGACATTCACAAAACTGCCTTCCGAAGCAGGTATGGGCATTATGAATTTATTGTTATGCCTTTTGGACTAACAAATGCCCCTACAGTTTTGATGCAGTTGATGAATAGCATTTATCGCCCATATCTTGATAAATTTGTGGTGGTATTCATCGATGATATATTAATCTATTCCAAGACAAGGGAAGAGCATGAGGAGCATTTGAGGATCTCATTACAGATTTTAAGGGAGAACAAATTATATGCCAAGCTAAGTAAATGTGAATTTTGGCTTGAGGAAGTATCCTTTTTAGGACATGTGGTAACCAAAGATGGTATCGCTGTTGATCCATCAAAGGTGGAGGCTGTGCTGAAATGGGAAAGACCGACAAGCGTCATTGAGATCAGGAGCTTTCTAGGATTAGCAGGATATTACCGAAGGTTTATAAAGAATTTCTCAAAGATTGCAGTTCCATTGACCAAGCTGACCCGGAAAGAAAATCCGTTTGTGTGGACCGATGAATGTGAAGAAAGCTTTAACAACTTGAAGAAGTGTCTGACTACTGCTCCTGTCCTCGCCTTACCCACTGAAGAGGGAGGATTTGAAATTTATTCAGATGCTTCTGGAACAGATCTAGGATGCGTCTTAATGCAACAAGGGAAGGTAATAGCTTATGCCTCAAGACAGTTGAAGATCCACGAAGTGAACTACCCAGTTCATGACCTGGAGTTAGCAGCCGTAGTATTCGCCTTGAAGATCTGGAGGCATTATATCTATGGTGAGCAATTTAAAGTCTTTTCTGACCACAAGAGTTTGAAATACTTGTTCTCACAGAAGGAGCTTAACATGAGACAAAGAAGGTGGTTAGAGTACCTTAAAGACTTTGACTTTTCCATTTAATATCACCCTGGGAAAGCCAATGTAGTGGCAGACGCTCTAAGTAGACAACCAGGAGCTATGCTAGCTAGTATGATGCTGGGCGAATGGAAGTTACTGGAGCAATTTGCAAGTTTGAACATAGACGTGGGAAAGAAGGAAAAACAAGTAATGATTTCAAATCTCCAGATACAATCCGATCTACTGACCGAAATCAAGGAGAAACAGGGAGAGGATCCATTCTTAGTTGAGAACAGGGAGAAGCTAGAGCAAAGACCTGATTTTACGCTATCAGCAGAAGGAAGATTACTATTCCGAGGTAGGACATGTGTCCCTGATCATGGAGAACTCAAGAAGAGGTTACTAAATGAAGCTCACCAGTCCAAGTACACGATTCACCCTGGATCAACAAAGATGTACCAAGACTTAAAATGGTCGTACTGGTGGCCAAACATGAAGAGGGATGTGGCCGATCATGTGTCATACTGTTTAACATGCGTGAAAGTCAAGGCCGAGCATTTTCGTACAGCTAGTGGACTGCTACCACTAGAAATCCCGGAGTGGAAGTGGGATAGTATCGGCATGGACTTTATCATGGGATTGCCCAAGACTAGAGGTGGTATGGATGCAATTTGGGTAATAGTTGACCGATTGACTAAATCAACTCACTTCTTGCCGATTAAGAGTACATGGTCAGTGGATGTATTGGCTGCACTATATGTTAAGGAAGTAGTCAGATTGCATGGGGTTCCATCTAACATAATATCAGATCGGGACCCTAGATTTACTTCACATTTCTGGAAGGGTTTACAAGCAGCAATGGGTACTAAACTAAACTTTAGTACTGCCTTCCATCCTCAGACTGATGGGCAAACTGAAAGGACCAATCAAATTGTGGAAGATATGCTTCGTGCTCTGGTGCTAGATTTCAGAGGGCGATGGGATGATCAGTTGTACCTAATGGAGTTTGCATATAACAACAGCTATCAGGCAAGTATCAAGATGGCTCCATTTGAAGCCTTATATGGCAGGAGTTGTAGATCACCCCTTTGTTGGGAAGAGGTTGGGGAGAACCAATGGGTTGGACCCGACTTAATTGAGGCGACTGTCAGGAAGGTTCAGATTGTCAGGGAACGTCTGAAGATAGCACAATCCAGGCAGAAGAGTTATGCAGACAAGAGAAGGAGAGAACTAGAATTTCAGGTTGGCGAACATGTTTTCTTGAAGGTCTCACCTTTAAGGGGAATACAAAGATTTGGGATCAAAGGAAAACTAAGTCCCAGATTCATAGGGCCATTTGAAATCCTGGAAAGGATTGGTCAGGTGGCATATAGACTTGCACTACCTCCACAGCTGGCGAACGTGCATAATGTGTTCCACATATCCATGCTGAAGAAGTATTTATTCAATGCCGACCATGTAATCAGCCATGAAGACTTGGAGATTCGGGAGGACCTGACTTATGAAGAGAAGCCGATCAAACTGTTGGATCGGAAGATTCAACGACTCAGGAACCGTACCATACCTATGGTGAAGGTCCAATGGAGTCGAGAGGGAGTTACCAATGCTACCTGGGAAACAGAGGAAAGAATGAAGAAAAACCACCCAGAACTATTCTCAGGTATGAACTACACCATTACGTGTAAATTTGGGGACCAAATTTTTTTTAAGTGGGGGAGGATGTAACACCCCGAAAATTTAGTGATTTAAAAACTTTGGAAATAAAGGAGGACAAATTAAATAAACATATTAGAGAGACTTCCGATACCATGTATTAATGACCCATTAACAAGATTGGGCCAATGGAGCACATTTGGCCCAAGGATATAAATAAGCTGGGACAGGGAATTACCCAGAAATTCGTGTATGTAATTATGCAATAATTAGAGAGGGCAATATAGGGTTAAAAGATGGGTGATTAGTCATGTATGGTAAGCCAAAACCGGACCCAACCTTAAGAGGAGGTTTCCTAAACCATTACTACCTCCTTTGGAGGAAAGAGTCCCAGATTTCTTGGAAAACAGGGAGCAGAATTCGCAGCCCCTTTCCTAGTCTCGTTAGGACTCTTAACTACAACCTAAATCTATAAGAACTCGTCCTCCAACTCTTGGGGAAGGTTTAACAATGAGTTTGGGTCGTTTGGAGGCAGGCTAGAGCTTCTGAGGAGAAGGAGAAAGGTTGGGAACCCGGAGTTCCATCCCCTGCATCCTCTGTTGCGTCCAGAACATCGACTGGTCTTAGATCTTCATAAAGGTAGGTGTTCTCGGGCCAAGATTAAAGAAAACCAACACCATCATGTAGATTTTAGAGTCTAGGATCATATGCACTTGGTTTGACTCAATTTCATGGAGTATACATTGCGTATTCGTAGTTTTCCCTAAGTCGCGCAAAGTTAGGGCTTTTTCCCGTTCTTCTTATTATGCACATGATTCAAGATCGAATTAGACTAAACTTCCTTCATTACAGTTCTTCTACTTGTAGTCAGAATCATCTTGTATGTTGCACATTTTGTCCAGAAGTCTTTCGTTTGAGAGTTATAGGCATGATAAGAGAGTCACTGCATGATACTGTGATTTCGGGCTACACTTGACTCTTTATTCTTCATATGTTTTCTAGGGATTGGAGATCGAATTAGATCAAATCTGCAACATAAAGTTCTTCTACTAGTTGTCCTCGTCATCTTTCATGTTGAACGTTTTGTCTAAATGTCATTCGTTAAAGAGTTATAAGAGGTGGAAGTGAATCACTGCATGAGACATATTTTCTGGTTACACCTGACTCATCTTTTTTGTTCTGGAAGGGCACTAGTGTCGACACTACTTGATTTAGTGTCGACACACTGTCCCAAAACAGCCCAGAAAGTGTTTTGGGAAGCTCTTTAGTGTCGACACTACCTGATCTATTGTCGACACATTGTCCCTGTTTGACCCAGAGAGTTTCTGGGAAGCTGATCTAGTGTCGACACTACCTGAGCTAGTGTCGACACACTGTCCCATATTGGCTAGAAGGTTTTCTGGAAGCTGTCTCTAGTGTCGACACTACCTGATCTAGTGTCGACACTACTTGACCTTTTTTCCTTGTATTTGAAGCACTGTGTCGACACTACCTGATCTGGTGTCGACACTACTTGACCAGTTTTGCATGATTTTGTCTTGTGTTTGAAGCATTGTGTCGACACCACTTGATCTAGTGTCGACACTACTCTTACAAGAAATTTGCATATTTTAGGTCTAATCATCTCATGATGTCTACTAGCATGTGCATGATGTTATATAGTATGCATGGACCTAAAATAAATCAACCCATTGAAAATAGTAATGATATGAATACGATTCTAATGTGTAATTGTGATTGAACTTATGTTCATTGGATTATCTTGTGATCTTGCTTATTGTCAATTGATAAGATAAGAATATGATATGAATGTGGGAATGAATACATGTTAGTGTGGACATGTTAGTGGTGTTAATGTTATGATTTGCATATGAGTTTCATGGTTACATGTTTTCCGGTGTTCAATTGATTATTTGTCATATGCATACATGTTAGGAAAGCACATGTTCTACATACGATCTGTCTTTAGAAACATCCTCATGTCAAGACATTAATGATCTATGAAACATAAGATACGTCGTTATCCTGCCTTGTTCTTTTGAGTTGTTTGTCATTCCTTGACTCTATGAATGATCATGATCCTTTTACTACGAGCTTATTATTGAAACTCTGTGGCCATAATATGAATTTATTTGTTCGGCACAACGTGGGACTCGGTCCAAATTTGATCTAATGCCTGTGCAATAGGGGCCCTGTCCGGTCCTGGGGAGGAGCGCCCCAACGTACTTATTAACCGCGGGAGTATGGACTCTTGGTGCTTGGCATAGCACAAACAAACAAGCAAGATTGTGAAAATGTGCCTTCTGTTTGACATGATAAGTTTGACTTGACATGATATGATACGTCTGTTCATGTGAACACATGAGATCTGTTTGTATATGGCCAATCTCTTCTGACATGATTCTATTCTTGAAATATCTATCCATTGTATATGAAACTCGACATTTGATCTGATATGATATCCGTTCTACTTTGCTATTCAACTTGTTAGAAAAGCATGCAATGTCATCATATTCATATGCATATCTGCCTATTTAAAATGTTAATCATGTATACTAGTGCCCGCACGTTATTGAGATGTAAATCCTATTGAGCTAGTTCGCTCACCCCTATCATCCTGCCCTTTTTCAAGTAGTGATGAAGAACCAGTGGAGTCAGATGGGACAGGGCAAGAGTGACAAGCACCTGTCATATGAATAGTTGTCAGCTTAGAAATAGAAATTTTAGTAGACGATGTATTAGAGAAACGTTGTTATTTGATTAATAAACCTTTTAGTCGATTCTTCTTATGTGAGGTTGTATCTAGTTGAATGGAATGAAATAAAGTATATTTTTGGTGACCATATTATAGTCTCGAATGTGTTATTATATTCAATTGTGACTCTGTGCTATTCAACTGTGATACGCCGGTTTGTATCGTTCACGTCCCCCGGTATTTATTCCGCTGCTAAATATCGGGGCGTGACATTCAGGTCTGAAGTCAAGGGTGTATCTATTCTTTTCACTCCTGATTTAGCTTCTAAACTTTTTCACTTTCCAAATGATGGTGAGGATTGGAGTGATTTTGAATTCAATCTTCATGAAGCCTACACTTTGCTCACTGGTCTTCCTCATGATTCAACGGATTCTAGACAAACCCATGTCACAAGGTTCAACACCAACACCTTCCTCTAGCTCTTCGTCTAGTACGTCACATTCTTACCACAATTATCACATTACAGGGTGGTGGCAGGAATAGATTGACAGATATTCAGAGATTTGTGATGTATGGCATGAAGAAGAATGTGAAAATCAATTTGAATTTGATAATGACTCAAATTATGTCTGAAACCATAAGGAAAGATCTTCACAGATCCTTACCTTATGATGCACATCTCACAGCTGTGTTCAAGCACTTTGGAATTTCATTTGTCAAT
The DNA here is from genome assembly GCA_014218235.1 of Colocasia esculenta. Classification (NCBI taxonomy): domain Eukaryota; kingdom Viridiplantae; phylum Streptophyta; class Magnoliopsida; order Alismatales; family Araceae; genus Colocasia; species Colocasia esculenta. The sequence continues at coordinate 79,155,172 of CM024762.1, forward strand.
GAAAAGGTCCAGAAAATCCCTCAAAATAATATCTACTGTTTGCATCACTTGCAAAAGTTCATGCGATTCAGAGTTGGAGACCAAGTGCTAAGAGGGCCAGTTGTAGAGCCTGAACCACATGTTGAACAAGTGCAAGAAGAAGTTGCTTCAGAAGATGCAGCACCTCAAATTGATCCAGTGGACCAGTCACATGTTGAGGTTGAAATTCCTTTTGAGCCACAAGCTGTGCCTTCTCCTCATGCATCTCCACCTCCATCAAATATACCTGTCCATCCAACCTTTTTCACCCAACATCACAGTTCAGCCTCCACTTCATATAGTGGACCTTCCATTCCACCTCAGCTATATACATTTCTGCAAACTCAGTTTGAAACTCTAAATTCCTCCATAACAGAAATGTCTAACAAATTTGAACTTCGGATTCAGAGATTGGAAAATTCTGTGAATGGTCAGTTTGTGAGACAACATGAAGCAGCTGAGCATGCAATTAGAAGATTCAACAGGCTAATTGGCACTTTCGGTGATGCTTGTACCCAACTTAAAGAACTTTAGCTCAAGATTCAAGCAGTTCTAGAAGGAATTTTGCTTAACACTCAACAGGGACTGTTTAATAGTCAAGAAACTGTATCTCAAGTGTCCAAAACTCGATTGTCCTTTGCTCATCTGGTTGAAGATATGGACAGAATGAGGACACTTATTGCCCATATTGATTGAGAAATGGCAGATCTTCGAAATAATTTTAATAACTTCCAGCAACATGGCTCAGTTCCCAGTTCATCTACTACTTCTCAGCATGCAACTCACAGTCTCGGTGTCTTTCAAGAGAACATGTATGAAAATCATCAAAGAATGGAAGACCTTTTGCACACCAGACTCTCTACTATGCAAACTCAGCTGAGAACAAATTTGAGTGCTATGGAAATAAGGATGAAGACCATGGAGACCATCTTGCTCCCTATTCCTCCTCCTCCTCCTCCACCTCCTTCTGCATGATATCTTTTGTTTTGATGATGTCAAAGGGGGAGAAGGATTTACATTTTGGGATGTTAAACTTTAAACTTTTTGGGATACATCTTGATATGAATGCTAACATATTTCAGTTGATGGATGCATTGTTGGATGCTTGTATGTATGATTTTTCTTTGGAAATGACAAATGAATGACATGTTTTGCTTGCAAAGGGATGAAAAATTGTGGATGTCATTGTTATGCTTATGATATGCTATAAAATTGTGAATGGATGACTTTTAAAATCACATTAGTGAGAAATTCAAGTTAACTTAATGAATCATAGTTGCCATCATCAAAAACGGGGAGATTGTTGGATCTCTTATTTTGATGATACTCAAATATGATTCATTAATATACTGAAGTCATGCTTATTATACTTAAATTTATATCTCACAATGTTTCTTTCATGTATAGTTCAAAAAAAAGATCATATATGCTCAGTGGTGTCAACACAGTGCCTTGTGGTGTCGACACTAGTTCACTATCCCAGAAGAAGAATTATGAAGAAATGGCCAGTGGTGTCGACACAGTGCTCAGTGGTGTCGACACCAGTTAACTGTCCCAGAACCAGGATTTCTGAAGTAATGCCCAATGGTGTCGACATAGTGCTCAGTGGTGTCGACACTAGTACACTATCCTAGGAAGCCAGTTTGAAGCTGATGCTTGGTGTGTCGACACATCTGTGTGCAGTGTCGACACACTTTGGACTTTTTGATGATTCTAAATTGCTGAAGACACGTTGATAACTTTGGTGGGGCCTTTTTTGGGCGAGAATTCCTATGCCTTCAGATCCCAAGATATTTTGTGGACCCTTGGGACTATAAAAGCCCCTTATCCACTTGGCTCTTAAAAATATCTCGCAACAACCATCTGCTCTTCCAGTTTTCCAGAGCTTTCCAGGCTACTCCAGAAGAAGACTTCATCCCAATGGATTGCTTCCAGATTTGAAGAAATTGATGATTCTATCACCTTGGATGATCCATTTGAAGAAGAATTTTGGAGCCATCAGAGTCTTCTTCCTGGAGCTGAAGCAGAAGAGCTGGTCCCCATTCTTGAAGCAGAAATAGGGACCTTCGAACTAGTCCTTTCCAAATTGGGTTTCAGTTGTTCTATCTGGTTCTTCACTTCAAACTCACTTTATTGATGTGTGTGTTGTGAAATTGGTGCAATCCTTGTGCACAATTTCATGTGTGTGGTTGAATCTGAGATTTCTGAATCTCAGAGTGTGTGTGTTGTTGTGTGACTTTTCTGAACGAGCAAGATAAGCCACATTTGTGTGTGTGTGTGGATGGTGGATGTAGGATACACTGTTGTGTAATCCGAACCACCCTAAATTCTTGTGTCATTATGGTTTGCTTGTCTCTTGCGTTAGATGTTTGATAGGCTCTCTAGAATTTCATCATCTAACTTGTCTAATTTGTTTAGAATTGTCATTGATCTTGAGATTTCATACTGAATTCAATTTCTCTAAGATCCTAATCCAAGTGAATCTTAAAATTTGGGGAAATCTATTCAACCTCCCCCCCCCCCTTCTACATTTCCTATAGCAGTTTTTCTGCAACATTTCACATTTAATGAGCTCTATTGAAAATATAGAGATGTATCTAAATAATTAAATTTATTAAATAACAATTTTGCATGCCTAGAGAACACCAACTTAGATCTGAAATATGAAATTGAGCAATTTGAAAAACAAGTTGAAGAACTAAAACATAAAAATAGCCTGTTATGCGAAGACCTTCAAGAGAAAAATAGTAAAATTGATCACCTAGAAAACAATAACATTGTAAAGGAATTAAATGTAGAAATAAAGATTTTAACAAAATATAATGAATATCTAAACTCCACACTAGATAAACATACCAACGGTAAATCATAGTTAATTTTAAAAGGAGCAAGAAGAAGTGGCAAAAAGAGGATGGTGTAGGTTATATACCACTAGAAACTGAAGAAAGATTAATATATCTTGAAAAATATCCTATGCCAAACTTTGTGCCCAAAGGTATTATTTTAATAAAAGTAAAAGAAAACATAACAATAAAAATTCATATATGTAACTAACATTCCTTACTGCACTCACTGTAACAGATTAGGTCAAACTATAAAGACATGTGCAACAAGGAACAAAAAATGGATTCCTAAACACATTAATCATAACATTAATCGTCAAGGACCCAAATGGGTTTAGAAACCTAAATCTAAGTGATTTTCATGCAGGCAAGCCTTAGAGCATCCAAGTGGTACTTGGATAGTAGGTGCTTAAGACATATGACAGGGGATCAAAGCTTATTTACTTCATATGTAACTAACATTCTTTGTTGCGCTCACTGTAACAGATTAGGTCATACAATAAAGGCATGTGCAACAAGGAACAAAAAATCGATTCCTAAACACATTAATCATAGCACTAACCCTCAAGGACCCAAAAGAGTTTAGGTACCTAAATCTCAATGATTTTCATGCAGGCAAGCCTTAGAGCATCCAAATGGTACTTGGGTAGTGGGTGCTCAAGACATATGACAAGGGATCGAAGCTTATTTACTTCAATCAAATCAAAAGAAGTCACAGTCACATATGGAGATAATGGAAAAGGTAGTGTCTTTGGTTGTGCCATAATGGGCAATAAGAAGAAAATTTTGATTGAAGAAATTCTCTGTGTTAAAGGCTTAAAGCATAATATAATCAGCATCAATCAGCTATGCAACAAAGGACATCAAGTGCAGTTTAAAGAATCAAAGTGCATGATAATCAAGGATGGAGAAATCATATTTGAATCCCTTCGAGAGAAGAATTTATATGTACTGCATTGGAAGAACTTCAAGATCAAGATGTATGTCTAGAAGCAAGCAAGAATACAGATGTAGAATTGTGGTATAGAAGGCTGAGTCATGCTAGCATGGATGTGATCAGAAAATTAATCAAACATGACCTAGTAGAAGGCTTCCCAAAATGAATACAAAAAGTAGTAGCATTTGTGGATCATGTGCAAAAGGTAAACAAGTAAATACATCCTTTAGAAGTAAAACTCAGGTTACAACATCAAAACCTCTGGAGTTAATGCACATAGATCTGGTTGGACCAATGAGAACAACAAGTTTGGGAGGCAAACATTTTGGATTTGTCATAGTGGATGTTTATTCCAAATACACTTGGGTATCATTTCTAGAATCAAAAGAAGACACCTTTGAAGCTTTCCTAAAATTCAGTAAATTAGTCAAGAAGGATTAAAAGTTCAACATCATTTCCCTCAAATCAGACCATGGAGAAGAATTTCAAAATAGCAAATTCATAAGATTCTATGAAGAGCAAGGAATAGAACTCAACTTCTCTGCACTAATGACACCACAACAAAATGGTATTACTGAGAGAAAGAACAAAACATTATTAGATATGGCAAGGACCATGCTGTCAGAGTACAATCTTCCCAGATATTTTTGGGTAGAAGCAATTAGCATAACATGCTACATAATCAATAGGGCAATGATCAAAGCAATTCTATAGAAGGCAACTTATGAATTATACAAGAACAAGAAGCCAAATGTTAGTCATCTCAAGCCATTCGGATGCAGATGCTACATTCTCATATTGATGCAAAACCTAGAGGTTACAGAGCTTTTAATAGAAAAACTTTATTAATTGAGCAAACCATTCATGCAACATTTGATGAAGCTAACTCATCTTTAAGAAAAGAAATTGATAGTGATGATAAAGGAATATGAGAACTAGTAGAAAAGCTAAAGGATGTTACCTTCAAGGAAGACTAGGAGGACCCACCCTTGGAAGAACTACTCCAACATGAACCATCACATGAAGATCTTCCTAAGTTGTGGAGATATCAGAAGGACCATCCCAAAAAAACATCATAGGTGATCCAATTCAAGAGGTAAGAACAAGAGGTAATGTGATTTATTGTGATTATTTAGCATTTGTTTCCCAAATTAAGCCTAGGACAATAGATGAAGCACTAACTGATAAATATTGGGTGTTAGTCATACAAGATGAACTTAATCAGTTCAAGAGAAACCAAGTTTGGTCACTTGTACCTAGACCATTAGACCATCCAGTTATTGGCACCAAATGAGTGTTCATAAACAAAATAGATGAAGCTGGTGTGATTACAAGGAACAAGACTTTACTGGTTGCTCAAGGCTATTGCCAAGAAGAATGCATAAATTATGCTGAGACCTACGCACCAGTAGCTAGATTAGAGGCTATTCGAATCTTGTTAGCATATGTATCTGTAATGAATTTAAAACATTTTTCAAATGAATGTTAAATCTACTTTCCAAAATGGATTCATAAAAGAAGAAGTTTATGTAGAACAACCACATAGTTTTGATGATCTTAATTTTCCAAATCATGTTTTCAAATTGCAGAAGACACTGTATGGTCTGAAACAAGCCCCAAGAGCTTGGTATGAAAGGCTAAATGCATTTCTTTTAAAGTATGGTTTTATTAGAGATAAAGTAGATAGCACCTTGTTTGTTAAATCAAATAATCAAAACATCTTGATTGTTTAAATTTATGTTGATGATATTATCTGTTAAGCTACTGATGAATCTCTTTACAAGTATTTTGAAAAGCTTATGCATTGAGAGTTTGAGATGAGTATGATAGGGGAATTAAATTTCTTCCTTCACTTCAAATCAAGCAAACAAATGAAGGAACCCGCATCAGTCAAACCAAGTACATTAAGGACCTACTGAAGAAGTTTGGATTCAATCATGCCAAGCCTCTATCTACACCAATGAGCACCTGAACCAGGTTGGATAGTGATCATCAAGGTAAGAAAGTGGATAAAAAATAATATAGAGGTATGATTGGCTCACTGCTTTATCTAACAACTTGTAGACCTGATATACTTTTCAGCATATGCATATGTGTTAGATACCAAGATGATCCTAAGGAATCATTTTTAATTTTAGTTAAAAGGATATTTAGATATCTAGCTCATACTAGTGAAATAGGTTTGTGGTTTCCTAAGTCATGCAAGCTTAACTTGATTAGATATTCTGATGCAAGTTTGACGAATCTTGGTTACTGTGCAGACCGGGAGAAGCCCTCTCCACCCTAACCAGTGGTACTTGTACACCTCCAAGATTTCATCTTAATGCCTTTAGGATATCACTTAAACGTTGAGCCTTCCCATGGAGACTTTTCTACAGTAGGGCTCTCAAACCACTATGGTAGCAGTGTCAATCTCCGATCACTTTTACATTAAGCACATTATCACATTTGATCACATTGTTTACACATTTCACATGTACTATTTAACCATTTACATGCATTATTTATCAATTGCACATGCTTCAATTTACCCAACATGGAGCTACTATTTCATAATGATAATCAGATCATTACACACTCCTAATCATGCTGCTAATCACTACATTACACATAATTAAACTTAACATGCTTAATATGGTCATTTTCCTTTATTAAATCAATAACAGTACCTACTGTAATCTAAACAGAGCGATATTTTTATCACAAGTTCTAAATAGTAAAAATATCACATGCTCAATTTTTTAGAGTTTTTGGATTTGTAAATTAATTATAACAATTAAAACACGTATCAGGCATATTTATCACTAAATTCATTTACACAGGGTACACAATAGGACAGTCATGCATAACAGTGCCAAAACCTGAAGACAATTATTATAAGCACATGAAAATTTTATGAAACCCTAAGGCATAAGAAATTTAATTATTCAGAATTATCACATGCTCACAGTCCATTTACAAAAATTCTAATAAATAAAACTGTATACAGAAATTCGTCCTAGCCTCATGATGTGATCTACTGAATGTGCTTGACCCAAGATAATTCTCACAGCATGCACACACATCCAGAAGTCGGGAAAATATACCACAGAGATCAAACATGCATTCTGTCAACTTGAAGAACTTGGCGGCACAGAGGTTGCCGCCAACAGAGGTTAACGGCACCAGATGTCACTGCTAACAGAAGATCTTGGCGGCACACAAGTGGCCGCTAACATCCTATCTGCAGAAAACACAGACTGAACGCGCAATACAAGAGAAATTGGGGTTCCAGGACTCGAATAAAAATCTAGAAAATATACCTAAGACCTAAAGGATATGAGTAGGGTTGACATCCATAAGTTACTTGCCTGAAAATAAATCTAAGAAGACCTAAATTCGTCGGTGAAGCCCTCCCCGGCCAAGCTAAGAGGGTGCTTAAAACTGCTTCAGATCCGGTCCTTCCTGTCGATGTAGGACGATCCTCGGAGTTGGGGATGCTTCCTCAATGCATGGAGTACCTCCTAGTCGGTGCAAATCGCCAGAAGACTCCTCCAGTCGCCGGATCCAACTCTTCAAAGATCATCTTTTCTCCACAAAGGGTTCTAGGGTTTCATAAAGGCCAAAAGACTTAATCCGACAGAAATAGGGTGATTTATATAACCTAAGGGGTCGGGGTACGCATTAGGGTTGGTTTCCTATAGTTATAGATGGGTTTCCTAAACAGGAACCGGAGGAAACATAGTCGTTTCTAGATCTGAAATCGTAGAAAACTAAGAAATAAACATCAACATTTGCTGCCGCTAACAGGGAGTTAGCATCCATCGATCTGGACGTTAACTTTACCTGGCCATGCAGTCAACGGCATGCATGTTGCCGTCAACATGCAATCAACATCAATTTGTGTTGACGTTAACTGCCATTTCGGCCAGAACATAGAAATACACCAAAACAGTTATACAATTGCATCACAACCAATTTAATGTGTACATAAATAGATGGATATTATATGTATAGAATAAACATGCATATATACACATATGTACACAGCATAATTACATACAATATGCATGGAATAATAAATATAATATGTACATCAATAATTAGATAATACATGAACATTTAAATATATTACATGCATAGAAATAAACTCATATATACCCACAAGATGTATAGCAATAATTACAGATTATATGCACAACATTACTTAAATTCAATATACATAGGATTTAAATAAGTGCAATATGCACAAAATTAGTTAAGCACTTATATTCACATAAAATATTATATATACATACATATGCACATGAGTATTTAAATAATTACAACATGCACAAGTTTAATGCACACACTATATACATAATAAGTAAATATCACATGCATAATATAAAATGAACAAGAATTCGGGGGTCTCATACGAAATACCTTCCTTCTTGTTACTCTACAATAGCAGAAATCTTGGGCTTTTTTATCCTTGGGTTCTTACGATCTCAAAGATTCCATTTTTCTTTGGATCCATGGCCTCCAGAAGTAGTTTGCAACTTAGGGGGAGCAACAAGATGATCTTCACTACAGAATAGTACCAAAAGTTCTAGAAAGCAAAGGTGAAGATGTGTGGTAACTGGTGGAAATGGCAGGAACTCAGGGGGAGCAACAACCAGCTGATCAAGTGATGGATGAGCAACCTCCACAGAATTTATGGCTCAAGGGGGGCCACAATTATCCATTCAAGAAGCAATGCTTGCTGGAGGCATTGTTGAGAAATATTGATAGCAAATGAGACCATTCTATGACAGTAGCTTATTTCAGAATCACTTTCAAAAGGAAGAGGTCAAGGGCAGGGAGATCATAGATAAATATGTATCCTTACTCTCTCCTGATTTCTTCTTCTAAATACAAAATCCTCTCTCTTACCCCAATTCTTTGTCTCCTCTGATCTTCTGGTTATTTCCATTTGCTTTTTTTTTGGTTAATAACAATGTAGTGCCATGGCACCCCTCTCGGCCGGTTAAGAGGTGACACACACACTTACCAAACGGAAGCATCTTACACATTGTTAGGGGAAGGCCTTTTGTACTGCATGTGATAATATAGCAGACCAAACACAAGAACTGTACAAGGTAAAAAATACATATTTCAGTTTGCTGCACCAAACACCTATGTAGAGCACAACATATATATTACAATATCATAGTCTGTTCAAAGTTACAAGTCAAAAATTCTAATTACAAAAGGTGGCACAACCACGATTTAAACAAATTTAAGGCTCTTGAGGTTGCCCCACCTGAAGCAATTACATAGCAAGGGAGGGTTGGCTTGAGGATAGAAGCACCTTAAGATGAAGAGTCTAAAATGGGTTCAAATGAAGGCATGAGTTCTGAAGGAACTCAGTAGGCAAACTAGCAAATGTAAAGCATAAGATCAGGGAATATAACACAACTTATGATGTTACAAAAACACAAAAATTTCACAAGGAGTACATCTCAAGAAAGACTTAATAGGCTGCATGTATCATATTACAAAACATGATTGCTTGGCAGGGATTCAAATTCGTACAAATGGCATCAACAAAGCTCTCATGGGGATGAAAAACATATAGCTAACCACCTGCCAAAATAGGATGTTACATATAATTATGTACTCAAATTTGCCCAACTTAGTGAGCCTAACCACCTACGTTTGATATGTGGGATGAAATCGTTGTCATGGCTGACCCCTCATGCATGATGCCAACCATGCGGAGTCCTAATCACCCCAACGAGAAAGATCAAAGTACCTTGCTAAGACAATTGGCCATAGGGCTTTCAAAGATTACCCAGAAGGGTTCAAAATGACACAAATGTTGAGGGGATAAAGAAAGACTTTCAGAAGGGTCAGTGAAGAGATTGGTTCTGCCTACCTTAGTGTGGGGACACTAGCCAAAGCTCCATAGAGAACTGGGAGGCCAAATCCGCTAGGAAGCTGCAATGGCTCCAAACTCAAACCTTCTTTTTCCCAGCAGTAGAAGGCAAAAAGTCCACTGGGAGGGTGGTTATCAAGGCTATATAAGGGTTAATGTTTAAAGTGGGGTGATACTAACATGGGGATCCAGACACCTGGCCAACATGCAGGCCAAAGGAAGATACATATGCAGTGGAGATGACTGATGTGAATAGAAGATCTTTCACAGGCCAACAACATGATTTGTGGAAAAGTATAAGGTATTCAGATAGGCATAGGGATCCATGCCAAAAAGTTGACAGGCCAAAGGAGTCAGATGATGACGACCATTTCCATCAGTCTGACGAAACCACAAGCACTAAGAGATTATGCTCAACTCTGATTCAGATAGAGGACAAAGGAGATATTGGTTGGAAGACAAAGGAACTTTGACTGGAGGCCAATTGATTACTAAACCATGGTCACATAGATTAGAGGATGAAAGGGAGCTCCAGCTAAACCATTCCAAGTATTAATCTTTTAATATTGGTGATGGCAAAATACAAGCCAATCATAAAATCATTAATATACTTAATATCACTATTATCTTCATGAATATAATATTCTTCATTGCTCCACGAAAAGATTTGCACTGCTCAGTAACTTCATCCTACTAGTTTTGGTCAGGATTAGTTGAAGCTAGCTTCATCATATACGAAGCTACACTTCGTCATATAGGAAGTTTCACTTCAACCGACAATGATGAAAACTGAGCATTCGAAGCTTCACTTCGTCATATACGAAATTTCCCTTCGACTCGTGGCTAAAACATCGATTGTTATCTACCAAACATTGATTAGTGACTAAATATTGATTGCTGTCTACCAAACATCAATTGCTGACTAAGGAACATCGATTGGTGACTAAAACATTGATTGATATCTACCAAACATTGATTAGTGACTAAGGAACATCGATTGGTGACTAAAACATCAGTTGCTGTCTACCAAACATCGATTAGCGACTAAACATCGATTGCTATCTACCAAACATCGATTGGTGGATAAATATGGTTATATTTATGGGGTAAAAAGGTTATCTTTAGCTAGAGTATCCAGTTTTAGAAACAAACATTTAAAAGTAGACTTAGAGGTTCTTGACCTAAGGTTCCACACACAGGATATTACAATTCTACCCCCATTAAATAAATTTCATCCTCGAAATTCAAGATTACTTACCAAATAAATAAGGATAAGCATCCTTCATTCCTTACTGTGACACCCAAGTTTCTTCTTCTATACTGGCACTTCTCCACAACACCTTCACTAAGGGAATCTTCTTATTTCTTAACACTTGTTCCTTGAGGTCTAGTATTACTACTGTCTGCTCTTCTACAGTCAGGTCTGACTGAAGTTTTAATCCCTCATGCTTGATGTTATGAGTGGGGTCTGCCACATACTTCCCCAGCATAGACACATGAAAGACATTGTGGATGTGGGACCATGATGGTGGTAAGGCAAGCTGATAGGCCACGGTAAGGCAAGCTGATAGGCCACCATTCCAACCCTGGCCAAAATTTCAAATGGTCCCACATACCTGGGAGTGAGCTTCCCCTTCTCACTGAACCTCAACACACCTTTAGTCGGGGATATCTTTAGAAATACATGATCTCCCATTGAGAATTCCAAGTCTTCTCCTCTTATCAGCATAGCTCTTTTGCCTATCCTGGGCTGCCAAGATCCTTTGCCTGATTAATTTGTTCTTCTATGTTCAGTCTTGAATCAGATCTATCCCAAATAAACTCTTGTCCCCTACTTCAGACCAACGGATGGGGGTTCTACAAGGCCTCCCATACAATGCTTCATAGGGTGACATACCAATACTAGAATGGTAACTGTTATTATAGGCAAATTCAACCAATGGTAGATAGTCATCCCAATTGCCATGCCAATCAAGACTGCAGGACCTCAACATATCTTCCAAGGTCCTGATGGTCCTCTTAGATTGTCCATCAGTTTGTGAGTGGTAAGCTGAGTTGAATTTTAACTGGGTACCCAAGACTGATTGCAAGCTTCTCCAAAGCCTGATGTAAATTGGGAATCTCTATCGGAAATGATGGACACGGGAATTCCATGCAATCTCACTATTTCTTTGATGTACATTTGAGACAAGCTTTCCACCGATTGGGTTATGGTGAAAGCAAGAAAGTGTGCCGACTTGGTGAGTCTTTCGACAATGACCCAAATGGCATCATGCTTCCTTCTAGACTGAGGCAACCCTAATACAAAATCTATATTAATTTGATCCCACTTCCATACTGGAATTTCAATCTTCTGCATCAAACCAGATGGTCTTTGGTGCTATCCCTAACTAGCTGGCAAGTCAAACATTTACTCACCATCTTTGTAATGTCTTTCTTCATACCTTGCCACCAAAATTACTTTTTTAGATCTCTATACATCTTGGTGCTGCTAGGTTGAACCGAATACATTGATTTGTGCCCTTTTAACAATAGCATCAACCTGGTTTTTTCATGCTTTGGCATGCATATCCGGCCCTGAAATTTGATTACTCCTAAGTCATCTCTAACAAAACCTGGCCTACTCAATAATCCCAACAATATTTGGTCTTTCAACTGGGCCTCCTTGATTTGGCCTAGTAGTGCAGATCCCACCTCCAAACCAGCATGCCTAAAACTCCTTACTTCTTGACTAGGGGAGTGAGCAATCAACTCATCCATATCTCTCCAATGCTGATGCAATTGTAGAGCCATAAGCCTCTTCCTACTTAGAGCATCAGCCACAACATTAGCCTTTTTTGGGTAGTAATTCACTGAGAAGTCGAAATCCTTCAGTAACTCTAACCATCTGCGTTGTCTTAAATTTAGATCCTTCTGAGAGAAGATGTATTTCAAACTCTTATAGTCAGTGAATACCTCAAATTTCTCTCTGTAAAGATAGTAACGCCAAACCTTAAGTGCATGCACAATAGCTGCCAGCTCTAAATCATGAGTTGGATAGTTCTTTTCATGATCTTTTAGTTGCCTGGCGGCATAAGACACTACCCTACCATACTACATCAAGACCAACCAATTCCCTTTAGAGATGCTTTAGTGTAAAGTACAAAACCTTTTGAGCCCTACAGTAAAGTGAGCACAGGCGCGAAGGTGATCTTTTCTTTCATCTTTTGAAAACTAGGCTCACAGTCGTTGGTCCACACATAAGGTGCTCCTTTCCTGGTCAATTGAGTCATGGGCAATGCCAATGAAGAGAATCCTTCAATGAATCTCCAGTAATACCCAACTAGTCCTAAGAAACGTTTGACTTAGAGGGATTCTTGGGTGGCTCCAAATTCAAAATGGCCTCGACCTTGCCGGGATCCACAGACACACCATTCCCTAAAATTACATGCTCCAAAAGTTGTACTTCTGATTGCCAAACATCACACTTATTGAATTTAGCATATACCTAATTTTTCCTCAGAGTTTCTAATACTATCCTCAAGTGTTTTGCATGCATTTTCTCTGTGGTGGAGTAAACTAGAACATCATCTATAAACACCACCACAAAATTATCCAAGTAAGGCTGAAAATTCTATTCATCAGATCCATGAACACTGTTGGTGCATTGGAAAACCCAAAGGGCATCACTAGAAATTCATAGTGCCCATAACAGGTTTTGAATGCAATCTTGGGGATACCCTCTTCCTTAATTCTGAGCTGATGATAACTAGACCTCAAATCTATCTTGGACAATATAGTTACACATCAAAGTTGGTCAAATAGATCATCAATTCTTAGTAATGAGTACTTATTTTTCATAGTTGATTTAACTTCATGTAATTTATACACAACTTGAGGGATTCATCTTTCTTCCTGACAAACAAGACCGGGGCTCCCCAAGGTGACACACTAGGCCTGATGTAACCCAAATCTACCAACTCTTGCAATTACTTCTTTAATTCTGCAAGCTTAACTGGTGCCAATCTATATGGAGCTATAGACATTGGCAAGGTGTCTGACATGAGTTCAATAGAGAAGTCGATTTCTTTATGAGGAGGGAGGCTTGGCAAGCTATCAAGAAAACATCAAGAAAATCCTTTACAACCTTTATGTCGCTGACGAATTTCTACTTAATCTCAGAGGGAAATGAAAGCACATAAGCCAGATACCCCTGACACCCACTCCTTAACCATTTCATGGCCTTGAGGGCTGATATTAAGTTCCTGGGGCAGCAACTGTTAGGACATTGGTAACTAAACCTTTTTACTCCAGGTTTCTCAAAGGTCAGGGTCCTATTTCGACAATCTAGCACAACAAAATGATTAGCCAACCAATCTATTCCCAGAATCAGATCATAATCTTGCATATCAAGTATGTACACATAGATAGGGAGCTCATGGTCCCAAACACTTATGCTTACCTTAGGAATGGCTGAGGAGAGGGTAGCTATCTGACTAGTGGGGTAGTCAAGGGTCATACCCTCATCAAGTAAAGCTACTTCCTTTTTCAACAAGCTAGCAAATTTGCGAGATATAAAAGAATCAGTGGCTTCTGGATGAAATACAATTCTAGCATGCACTCCCTTAGTTAGAAGAATACCTTCAGCCACAGTAGGTGATTCCCTCGGTTCTTCCTTGGTTAAGGCAAAAACTTTGGCCTACCCTTGGGGCTTGCTGCTGTTGAGGCTGGGGGTAGTCCTTAACTATGTGTTCTGTCTAGCCACAACCAAAGCATCTTCCAGCAGTGTTCCAACACTCAGTCCTTAGGTTTCTTCTATCGCACTGAGCACAAACTGGCCATCTCTTACTGCCTCCTCCTTCAGGGTGCCCCGTGAAAGGTTTCTTATACTACTCCTTGTCTTTCTCAGGCAAGCTTCTCTTCTTCTCAGGTCTAGCACCTTTGTCCTTGAGATACTCCTCATATTCCACTTTAACTATAAAGGCTATCCTCAAAGTAGTGGTCATAGTCTGAGGATCCATAGGTGCCACTCTACTGCGCACACCAAGCTTCAAACCTCTAGCAAATTTCTTTACTCTTCTGACTTCATCACTGCATATGTGGGGTGCATACTTCTCCAAGTAGGTGAACATAGCTTCATATTCAAGTACACTCAAACCTTTATGCTCCAGTTGTAGGAACTCTAGGTCTTTCTTGTCCTTGATGTGTTGAGGGGTGTATTTCTCATAGAATGCTTATGAAAATTCCTCTCAATGAATATCATCAGCCCTGCCCTTGAAGCTATTTCTCATCAAGCATTGCCACCAGTCATCGGCCCTACCTTGAAACATGTAGGCGGCCAAGGTCACTTTATTCTCCTCTACACATCTAATAGCTTTGAAAATCTTCTCCATTTCCCTGATCTAGCCTTCCACTTCTTTCGGTTCACTAGTTCCAATAAAAGCCGGAGGTCCCATTTTCTGAAATTTCTCTATCAGTGATATTCTGGCTCCCCTATCTTGTTGGGGAGTACCCAGGTTCCTCATCACGATCTGCATAAACCCTTGATATGACTGCATAAATGTAGTAAAGTTGGGAGTGGCATAAGTTCCTAGGGGATCGCCTGTATGGGTGTCTTGTGCTCCTCGAGAGGGTCCTCCAACAGTGGGTTCCTCAAGATTGGAAGTTTCCAAACCTTTACCTCTTCCGTCCATACTCCTGAATCAAAGCCACCTAGTTAGAGACTAACACCTCCAAATGAAATTTCTACCCCTTAGATCCTAAGAACAGAAGGTTATAAATACCCATAAGCACACATGTTCTAATTCTTATCAACATTTTATTAAGTGAATGGACACAGATCAACCTTGTCCCATAACCAAGGCTCTGATACCATCTGTAGTGCCATGGCACCCCTCTCGACCAGTTAAGAGGTGACATGCACACTTACCAAATGGAAGTATCTTACACATTGTTATGGGAGATAATATAGTAGACCAAACACAAGAACTGTACATGGTAAAAAACTACATATTTCGGTTTGCTACACCAAACACCTGTGCAGAGCACAACATATAAATTACAATATCATAGTATGTTCAAAGTTACAAGCCAGAAATTTTGATTACAAAAGGTGGCATAGTCACTATTTAAACAAATTTAAGGCTCTTGAGGTCACCCCGCCTGAAGCAATTACATAGCAAGGGAGGGTTGGCTTGAGGAGAGAACTACGTCAAGATGAAGAGTCTGAAATGGGTTCAAACAAAGGCATGAGTTCCAAAGGAACTCAGTAGGCAAACCAGCAAAATGTAAAGCATAAGAGCAGGGAATATAACACAGTTTATGATGTTATAGAAACATAGAAAGTTCATAAGGAGTACATCTCAAGAGAGACTTAACAGGCTGCTTGTATCATATATTCATATTACAAGACACGATTTATTGGCAGGGATTCAAATTCGTACAAGTGGCATGAATAAAGCTCTCATGGGGATGAATAACATATAGCTAACCACTTGCCAAAATAGGATGTTACATATATTTACGTACTCAAAATTTCCCAACTTAGTGAGCCTAACCACCCATGTTTGATGTGTGGGATGAAACCGTCATCACAGCTGACCCCTTATGCATGATGCCAACCATGAGGAGTCCTAACCACCCCAAAGAGAAAGATCAAAGTACCTTGCCAAGACAATCGACCATAGGGTTCTCAAAGATTATCCAGAAGGGTTCAAAATGGCACAAATGCTGAGGGGATAAAGAAGGATTCCCAGAAGAGTCAGTGAAGAGATCGGTTTTGTCTACCTTAGTGTAGGGACACCAGCCAAAGCTCTATAGAGAACTGGGAGGCCAAATTTACCCGGAAGCTACAACGACTCCAATCTCAAGCCTTCGATTTCCCAGCAGTAGAAGACAGAAAAGTCCATTGGGAGTGTGGTTACCAAGGCTATTTAAGGGTTAATGTTTAAAGTGGGGTGATACTAACAAGGGGATCTGGACACCTGGCCAACATGCAGGCCAAAGGAAGATACAAATCCAGTGGAGATGACTGATGTGAGTATGAGTGAAAGATCTATCACAGGCCAGCATTGCGATTTGCGAAAAAGTATGAGGTATTTAGACATGCATAGAGATCCATGCCAAAAAGTTGGCAGGCCAAAGAAGTTAGATGATGACGACCATTTCCATTAGTCTGACAAAAGCACAAGCACTAAGAGATTATGCTCAACTCTGATTCGAATAGAGGACAAAGGAGATATTAGTTGGAAGACAAAGGAACTTTGACTGGAGGCCAATCGATTATTGAACCATGGTCAGATAGATTAGAGGATGAAAGGGAGCTCCACTTTAACCATTCTAAGTATTAACCTTTTAATATTAGTGATGACAAAATATAGGCTTATCATAAAATCATGAATATACTTAATATCACTATTATCTTCATGAATATAATATTTTCCATTGCTCCACAAAAAGATTTGCACTGTTCAATAACTTCATCCTACTAGTTTTGGTCAGGATCAATCGAAGCAAGGTTCGTCATATACGAAGCTACACTTTGTTATATACAAAGTTCACTTCGACTGAAAATGATGAAAAATGACTAGTCGAAGCTTCACTTCGTCATATACAAAATTTCCCTTCGACTTTGGTGACTAAAACATCGATTGTTGTCTACCAAACATCAATTAGTGACTAAACATTGATTGTTGTCTACCAAATATCGATTGCTGACTAAGGAACATCGATTGGTGACTAAAACATCGATTGTTGTCTACCAAACATTGATTATTGACTAAGGAACATTGATTGGTGACTAAAACATCGGTTGCTGTCTACCAAATATCGATTAGTGACTAAACATCGATTGTTGACTAAGGAACATCGATTGGTGGCTAAATATGGATATATTTATGGGGTAAAAAGGTTATCTTTAGCTAGAGTGTCCAATTTCAGAAACAAACATTTAAAAGTGGACTTAGAGGTTCTAGACCTAAGGTTCTAACACAGAATATTATAGATAAAAAGGGGGAGAAAATATTCTGAAAAATATTCATGAGGGAAAAAGTACATTGAAAAACTTTAACATGCATAATTTATATGTGTTTTAGAAGTTCAAATGTCAGTTGCCTTTTGAGTTTTGTCATCACCAAAATTCATATAAATTGTTGACTTATTTGTCTCTTTTCAATATGGATTTTTGGTGATAACAAAACTCTAATTTTATGCGATTAACATATACTTTTCATTAAGTCTGTTAACATGAAATAAAGGTAAAATAATCGCTCTAAGGATCATCAGTGTAAGTACTTCAAAACTCAGTCTCAAGTACTTTATAATATTTTCGAAGTCCATATCGATTATAGAACAAGATTCATACTGATTGATGTTAAAATGTTCTATGGATTCTTGAACAAACTATGTATTGATTCCTGAACAATTGTGCATCAATTCATGATCAAGAAGTCTCTATTGATTGATGTTAAGTATCTTTCCGATTAGAGAATAAGAGTATCTATCGCTTGTTGTTTAAAGTGTTACATCGATTGCTGAACATCATTCTGATGACTTAACAAAGGTTAGTAGTCTTCCAATTAGTGAACACCATATCGATTAACATTATTTATGTTCCAATTGGTGAACAACATACCGATTATCGTTATTTATGTTCCAATTAGTGAACAACATATCGATTAGCATTATTGTTGTGTTGATTAGTGAATAAGTCGTCTGATTCATTCCAATTAGCGTTATAGACATTCTGATTACTGATGCATTGATTGATGATTATATATTGCATATGCCTTTGGCTTATGAAAAGTTGACTTCTTTATAACGATTTGTGATCAACTGTTTTATAAATAAAATATTTGTCAGCTTAGTCCTTGTTTCTCTTATAATCGAATCCATGGCTATGGTTAATAACTTTCTCTATTGGATTAAAATTCCCTAATTGACTAGAGCGTTACATAAAGAAATGTGTTTTTCAAATCTCTATTTTAGCGCATTATGAAATATTTGAGTCTTCCTCAAAGCTATGATTCCAATGGAAAATCTCTACATATCTGAAAGCCTTGAAAATTGAATACAGTAGCCCATGCGTTTTGGATATAGGATATATTCTATAAGATACACTCTTACCTTGTGCATGTTGTTGAAAGACACTTCTTTCCTAACAGATAAGAAGAAAACTACCCTAAATAGGAGATTGTCAACTTGAAACTCGGACTGTCTATGTAAGAGCTATGTTGAACTGACACATGCTTTTCTCTTACCTAACACACTCTTACATGCATTAAATGAGAGCAGGTATCCGATACTCTATTGAAGCAATTAGACTCAAGCTAACGCCTTGGAAACATGCATGAGCTGAAGAAGAAGACTCAAGTGGGCACCACAATGGATATCTTCTTCAAAGTGTCTACAAAAGAAGAAGACAAAGCTTCTCACTGTATAGACATACACAGATAGGCAACACAACTTTGAAAAGAGCAAGCTAGTCATCTGTCAACTCATGTGAAGAAAAGAAAGCTGAGCGCTGAAGCCAACATCTTCCAACTTTCTCTCTCTCCCTCTCTCTCATTGCTTTTTTGCTGAACACTTCATCCTAGAGAGAGATTTGTTGTTCATCTAAGAGAGTGATCCTTTGTATATTTTGATCCTCTTAGGCGTCGTCTCAGATCAAGCCTCCTCATTGTTCATGTTGGGCTTAGTCTAAGGGCCCTTAGATATCTCATTCAGATATAGGTTGTGCATCTTTGGTAGAAGAGAAGACTTATTGTGCAATCATTGTTCCCCTTGTGTAGAAAGGAAGACCAGTAGTGTGCTGGGTAGTTTGTCTAGCTGAAGGATTATACTCATTGTTCCCCTTGTGTATAAGGGAAGACCAGTTGGGAGCTAGATGTTGTTCCCCTTTGTAGAAGGGAAGACTAGCAGGGAGTTGGGTGTTGCAGTCTATTGGGGAGACTCTACCCCAGTTAGTGAAATCCCAAACCAAGTGTTTTTGGGGACTGGATGTAGGGCTGAGGGGAGACTCAGTGCCAAACCTAGATAAATCTATGTCTTTTGTGTGTGTGATTGTTTGTGTATATTTTCACTATTATCTAACACTAACAATTATGTTTAAGATTATTTTTTAGCTGCAAAAATTGTCATAGAAACCTATTCAACCCCCCATCTAAGCTTGCTAACTGGGCAACATGAGGTACATCAGTCTATTCGAGATTCTCTAGAGGATTGGCAGTGTGGCATACGAGTTGGTGTTACCTCTAGTATTGGCAGGCGTGCACCTAGTGTTCCATGTATCCATGTTTAGGAGATACGTGCGAGATCCATCACATGCCATAAATTATGAGCCAGTAGAGTTGCATCCAGATTTGTCCTACATGGAGCAGCCCATGGCTATTTTGGGTCGCAAGGTGCAACAGTTAAGGAACAAGTCGATCACTTTCGTGAAGGTGCTGTCGAGGAACTTCTCACGAGAGGAGGTGACATAGGAACTCGAGGAAGCCATGAAGAAGTAGTAGCCTCACTTGTTTGGTTAGTACCCTTTATTCTAACTTCAAGGATGAAGTTTCTTTAAGGGGGGAAGGGTGTAAGACCTGAGGTTTTTAGACTCTGCCTACTTTGCTTGCCTTGTGTTGATTTTTGTGTTCTGGCCGAACCCTATTGACGACATCATCTAGTGCCATTAAGAATAGTTGACGTCAATCTATTGTGTCGTTGACTATAGGTTAACGACATTGTCCACCGCCGTTTACTTTTTGGGTTTTTGTATGTTTTTCGGATTCTCTTAGTTGACAGCAAGATCGATTCTTGTCAACTCTGATGTCAACGATGATATTTGTTGTGTTGGATCGAAATGGCACTAATGATGTCCTAGAGGGGGGGTGAATTGGACTTCTTGGGCTTTTAAAATTTTATCTTAAATTAAACAACACTAAATAGACCTGTTAGAATTTAGTGTAGTGTGTGATTCAAGTGTAAGTTGGCGGAAACAATCACACAATTGTACAAAGAGTTTTATCCTGGTTCGGTCCTTCCCATATGGAAGTCCTACGTCTAGTCCTCAAGCTAACCACTTGAGATTTCACTAACTGCCAAGAGAACTTGACCTTCTCTCACCCTTGAGAGGAATTACAAGCCCACTTGCTCCCACGCAAGTCTTCCCTCAATAGGGGTACAAAGCTACCTTTTACAAGGTCTTCCCTACACAGGAGGGGAATAGCAAAAACAAATCTCCTGCTGAAATTACACAGAGAAAATTGTAAAGACACTTGTGTGTTTGCCCCAAGAATGAGCAAACACACCTAATTCAGAAAGGAGAAAACAATAGGAGTTACAAGTAAGATCCTTTCTGAACTAAAGGGGGTGGATCAAGGAATATCAATAACAATTGCCACCCAATACAAGACTTCTATGAAGAGGAGAGCTTGAGGATTTTTTCTGAATGATGAGGCTCTCAATCATGCAGCTCAGGAGAAGGCTTGAAGAAATATCTGCTAGCAGAAGACAGTAGCAAATTGAAGAAGTTGCTAGCTGGTCTCCAAAAAAAAACTCTAAGTGTTTTTCTTTTCAAACTTCGGCTTCTTTTTATATCCTTCAGAAGAAAGTATCCGTTTGAAAATGGCCGTTAGAGATTTGGCCGTTTGAGGAGAGACCTTTGATCCTTTGGATACTGATTGAGGTTGTTGTCCATAAGTCCTTCGGCCTTTTTAGCATTCCAATGGCTTCAGACACGGCTTGTAGCTTCTCAGCTTAGAGGTCCAACTCCAATTAATGTTCTATGAATGCTCCATGCTCAAAACGTGCTCAATAAATATTCTGCAGCAAAGACAAGACAAACAGAGAGAATACCTCCATGCTTTTGAGGTAGGTGAGTCAGAGAAGACATGTAAAATATAGAATCCTTGGACAGACAAGCTTTTCAAGCCAATAAAAGAGAGACAGACATTTGCACCAAAAAGTATAAGGTGTGGGTCTGACAGTGATAGGTGAACCTCTGTCAGATACCCATGTGTTTGAAATCAATAAATGCATGATATTTTCTAAAGGGAATGAAGATCTGGTCTTCTGTCATGAAGCAAGAGACCAATTTGAATAAGAGTCTTAAATATAATCACAAACAAGTTTAGAAGATTATTTAGAGTATAATATGTCTCATCTTGTCAGAATATATTAAAATAATAATGACCTGATAGAATATCAATATTCAACAATCATACAGGTACCATAAGTTTTGATAAAGATTGTTAAGCAGATGAATCACCACAAAAACAAAAAGTATTCTGTCAACACAATAAAAGTATAAGTACATAGACTGTCAGAGAAGTCAGATTCAGAAGAAGGTGTAATTCAACTCTAGAAGTCGGAGTCAGAATCATGAAGGCGCACCTTGACATTCGATTCTCAGAAGTTGCAGTGAAACATATAAGATTCGACTGTAAGAAGTCAGATATATGTGCATTCGACTTCCATAGAAACAAGATGGATACTTCGACTTTTAGAAGTCGAAGAGTGGAATTCGACTTCAGAGAGTTGGAGTTCAGAACTCAAGACTCAGAGAAATTCGACTCTATAATATCGAAGTCAACAGTCGGATTCAGTATGATATCCATAGAGTAGTTTGTGGACTTAGAAAAAATTTTGAGGTAAACATGCATACTATAATTCGACTTCTGAAAGTCGAAGACTAAATTCGAAGTATAATACATATAGTAGTCTGTGTACTTAAGAAAATTTTTTGAGAGGAAGTTGTTCAAAAATATTTTCTGTGGTATATGTATTAGTGTATTTAATTTATAAAGAGTCTTTTAAAAGGTTTTGTCATAGAAAAATCACAATGTTATAAGAATTTAAAATATTAAATCATTTTCTTAGGGGTAGTTGCTCAACATGTTGTTGTTTAACTTCTTATGCATGCCCAATTTCCTAATTTGATGGTGACCTGATTTCTTCGCGTATAGACTAGGGAAGTCCAAGTGAGTGTACGGGTTTGTTTCCTCTCATGACTACGACTCAAAGCCCTATAAATAAGGCTCATCTTTGTAAGTGAAGGACCTTTGGCTCATTAGGGTTAGGAGAGAGTTTTTCTAAGGGAGAGAGAAAAGTGTTCTTGGAGCTTAATCGCCTAGAGTAGAGGCTTCCTCAACCTGAACTAGTGAAACCAATGGAGGAGGCGTGCTTCTGGACATGTGGAAGATGTGGGTTCGTGCTGCAGGCTTCCAGGAGGGTTGAGGTAGTAGAATCAAGTTGAGAAAGATCACCTCTTTGGCTTGGCCGAGGAGGGCTTCATCTACCCAATTCGATCTTCAGAGAGTTTTTTGAAGGCAAATAACTTAAGGGTTTCATTCGTATGCCTATCATGTAGGGTTTTACGATTTTCGCCAATTACGTTCCTTTCAGTGTCGGTCTGCATGTTCTACAGACAGAAACATGATGGGAGCATGTGCCACCATCTAATTCTTATGTTGACGACAATCAATGTTGCCAGCAACACCCCTTAATGGCAACACACTTGTCGTTAAGTTCTTGAATTTTCAGAACTTGAGTTTTGACTATAATGAAGGTTTATATGGGTTTTCTGCGGGTTTTTGTGATGTGTGAGTTCTGTTATGATATGGTATCCATAATAGAAAGATATATGAATTTCAGATATTTCTAGTTAATTAAGCTATTTTCTAGAATTTCCGTTCATGGGTAAATATGCATGTTCTAAGGGAGTTAAATTTTGAAAAAATAGCTATAAGATGATTCAATGACTAAAATACTTTATTTTGGTATTAGGGTTACTGTGACCATGTTTCTTTGGGGTTTAATTGAGATTACCTCTGTTAGACCTATTTTTAAGATTTAATGCAATAAGTACCTAAAATTTGTTTTAATTGAATTAAATAGTTATGTTTTCCTAAAAATTCTAAAAAATTAGGCAAATGATATATTCCATGTTTTTCGACTTATGATAAACATTTGAGTATGTTTTGACATCATATTCCACTAGTATAGTTTTTTGATGAATTAATGACCATATTAAGCATGTTTAATTTAAACGTAATGAGATCACATGCATTAATATCTTGTTTAGGTTCTATTAAGCATGATTTATCATGGTTGGATAGTAACATGTATTGTGGTAAACTAAAACATATGTTCATGGCATGTGCATGTGAGCATGAGAGTAAGTGCATGAGGAATATGAGTTAAAGTGAACAATTAATTTGAAATTAATGTGCTAAAAGACACTATTACCATAGAAGGCTGTGGAGCCGTACTGTAGAGAAGCCTCTATGGGAAGCATCAATGTGTAATGTGATACTCTGTGGACAATATGGTGAAATCCTAGAGGTGGACAAGTATCACTGGTTAGGGTAGAGAGTGCTTCTCTTGGTTCTATGCAGTTACCAAGATTTGCCATTATTTTGCCTAGGTGACGAGTATGTGATATGTATGTCCTTTATGGTGGTTTGGGCTATGTGTCTTGAAAATATACATATGTGAAACCAATGTGAATGTGAAAAGACAATATGATTATGTCCAAGTGAATGTGATTATGTGAAAACGATTTGAATATGTGAGACTATGTGTAATCATGTGTAAGTATAAGAATGCGATGTGATTAAGTTAAAACAACAAGGTAGGGGCATGTGTGGTATATGAATGAGTAGAATGCATTAAAGTGCCATATAATGAGAATATGTCTTGATAGCATGATGTGTAGGCTTGTATCATATTATATTCATGTGATTATATATAAGTATGTCTTATAAGTGTGAATCATGTTAAACAATATCATTTGCTATTAGCTAAACATGTGTAGTGAGCAAAGTTAAAGCATGTTTATATGTTACTTGTATAATTGTTAGATGTGCGTGTATTAGCTTACTTGTTCTATGTTCATGCAATGTTCTAGTGTATGTGATAAGGATGTAGATATGGCCTATGAGTTGCTTCCTGAGTCTATTGCATAGACTCATACTTGCCAAATGATACAGGTAAGGTCGACGCTTTAGAGATTGAGGAGCTAGCAAATATCGACTCTGAGCATGAGGAGTAGCTCATGGAGTGGAGTTTGCTTTAGAGATTTAATTTTTTCTTTTACTTAGTACGTGAGATGTTGTTGCATTATGGACTTGGTTATTTTGTGGACATTTGATAATCCTTTTGCTACTATATAGATTGTGATATTGGTACGTGGTGATGGAATAAGACATGTACTTGTTTTCGCTATTCTGCAATTTGTTATTTGTGTACACCTCTACATGTTTAGTAGTGTTGGGTACATATCCCATTGTGACGTCACTTGTTGTCCCGATGTGGATTGGTATAATCATACCAGCATGAAGAGGGTCGTTCACAAATATTGGTATCAGAGTGTTACATTGGAACTGATTAAGTTCCTCTTGCATAGTTAGAATCTAAGATTCATCTTCCAGTGCATCATTGATTGTCTTAGGCTCAATTTAAGAAAAGTTAAATAATAAAGGGTATAGACATACCTCTTGTTCTTACCTTGTTTTGAGGATTACCTATTTTGTTTTCTTTTGGATGATCTTTGTGATATTTCCACTTCTTGGATAGATCTTCATGAGATTCTTCTTATTCTTGCAGATTCTCCAAGGGTGGATCTTCAGCCTTTTCTTCTAAAGATATATGATCTATTTCCCTGCTAAAATCATCAATAACATCTTCTTTCTTTTTTTCTTATAGAAGGGTTGGTCTCGTCAAATAAAACATGTACTATTTATTCAATTAGTAATATTCTTCTGTTAAAAATTCTATATACTCTTGGCTTAGACACATACCCTAAAAATATTCCTTCATCACTTTTAACATCTAAATTTACCTAACTTATCTTTACCATTGTTTAAAATAGAGCACTTGTAGATAGATTTAATGTGGCTACCCAAGGGATGATCTTTAAAAAGGATTGCTCCTTACATAGCCTTGGTATTCTTCAAAAGTTTGGTTTCAAGCCCACAGTCAAACTGAAAGTTCCCAAGATTGTGAGGTGGATACCACCCCAACATGGTTTTAGCTTGAATGTCGATGGTACATGCAAAGGAAATCTAGGCCCTTGCAGAGGAGGTGGCTGTGTTCAGGATTCGAGTGGTGATGCTCATCTAAGCTTTGCTTTCTCAAGGCAATAGTATGATTGCTGAGGTTCGTGCTCTTTGTGATGGTTTGAGGTTGGCAGAGCTATATGGTCTCAATATTACCTCTATCTACTCTGATTCTCTTATGTTAGTTCAGTCTTTCTATACTGATAAATGCCCATCGTGGAAGTGCTCATGATGGTGGAGATTGGCTAGGTTAGTTTTGCACAGGATCAACATTTGAGTGGTTCATGTTTATCGAGAGGCCAATAGGGTGGCTGACGCCCTGGCTTCTTTTGCATGTGAGAAAGGGGAGAGTTCTGTGTTTAGATTTTCATCCTTCCCATCAATTTATAAAGGACCAATTGTGCTGGATAAAACTGGTCATCCTTCCATTAGGTTAGTCTAGTTTTTGGTTTTCTAGGGGTATGCCCTGGAGTTACATGTAATTGTACCTTTGCGTTATCTATAAAATTTTTGGGTGTCGGACATGGCCAGGGGAGTGGGAACGTTTTCTCCTACTGGGAGAAAGCGCACTTAGCTGGCCCCCTGCCCTGGTACCCCTTTTCTTAAAAAAAAAAAAAAGAGCACTTGTAGATAAAGGGTCGGAGATGACTAATGCTTGATTTCTTTTCCTTGTATAGCTTATAAGGAGTCTCCTTCAATATAGGCCTAATCATTGCTCTATTAATGATGTAGCAAGCTGTGTTCACTACTTTTTCACAAAAATACCTTCACAAATTATATTCAGAAAGCATTATTCTTGACATGTCCAGCAGTGTTCTGTTCTTTCTTTCTGTCACACTATTCTATTGAAGAATTCTTGGTGCTAAAATGTTGTGCTCTATTCCATTTTCTTCGTAGAATTGAATAAAGTCTTCATTTTTAAATTCTCCTTTGTGATCTGATTTAATATTTATGATAGAGTATTTCTTATTTTTTTCTTAACTACCTTGCTAAATTTCATAAATGTAGAGAATGTTTCAGATTTTCCTTCCAAAAATGAGACCCATATAAATCTTGAAGAGTCATCCACAATTACAAATCCATATAACTTTCCTCCATGACTTGTTGTTCTGGTTGGTCCAAATAGATCTATGTGAATTAATTCCAGTGGCTTTGAGGTTCACAATGTTCTTGGAGTTAGAAGATGTCTGGGTCTACTTCCCTTTAGCACAAGCTGAGCAATTGCCAGAATCCTTAATTTTAGCTTTGGAAGACCTTCAACTAGATCATGCTTTACCAATCTCTTGATCACTAATGTGCTTGCATGACCCAATCTTTTGTGCCATAAATCAGTCATCTCTTCCTGCTTGGTTGTAAGACACAAGTCCACTTCTTTTAATTCTGCCAGTTAAAGAGTGTACAATTTTTTTACACTATTGGCTTCAAAAATCACTTGATTATCTTTCAAGATTATGCACTTGTCATTACGAAATTAATCTAAATGCTCTTTATCATAGAGTTGACTAATACTAACTAAATTATGCTTAAGACCTTCTACACACAGAACTTCTTCAATCAAGTCTTTTGATTTTGTTCCAATATTTCCACATCCTATGAATTTTTCCTATTCCATTATCTCCATAAGTAACTTGACCTTTTTCAGTTCTGAATTTTGTAAAAAATCTTTGATCACTTGTCATATGCCTTGAGCATCCACTATCCATATTGTTGGCCCACGGTAGCAAGATTGAAATCACCAAGAGGGGGAGGGGGAGGGTGAATAGGTTGACAAAGAAATCTGAAAACAAATTAATCACTTTAAACTTTGGTTAGTGAATGTAATTGTGTGTAATATAAATAAAGGCACTAAGGTAATCATACACATATAACACAAAAAATTTATCTTAGTTTGGCCCTTCCCAAATGAAAGTCTTACATCCAGTCCCTAAGAAACCTCTTGGGATTTCACTAACCAGGATACAATACCCGCAAGGATATACAACCTCCAGCATAGCTGGTCTTCCCTTCTACACAAGGGGAAACACACCTAGTACCCTAGCTAGTCTTCTTCTCTTTCACCGGCAAGAAGGTAGCCCACTTCTTCTACAGGTTCAGAAGCAAACCTACTGGAACAAACCCCAACACTATTCTTCCCTTAACATAACGGGCACACTGGTACATACCCAAGCTGATCAGAACACCCAGCAACCTGCTGGTCTTCTCTTTACCCTGGAAGAGGAACAACCTTGCTCTTCTTTAGAAAAGAAAGAGCAATCTAAGAGCTAAGAGATTTAACAGAAAGAACACAAGTCCCACATGCAGAAACTCTCTCTATTACATTTCCAATGACACATAGAGAGAGAAGGGAGAGATGGAGCTTGAATGCTTGGAATGCTTGAAGAGATTTTTGCTTGGGCACTTCTTCTTCTTCCTTGACTAGGCTTGAGTTCTTTCTCTCTTTTCTTTGAGTGTATTTGTTGTTTAGGCTCCTCACTAGATGTCTACCCTTTCTGACAAATCTTCAGTGATGCTTGTTGGGTTGAATGTCTAATTCATATCATTTCCCTCCTATTTTGATGATGACAAGAAGTGTTCTTAAAGCAATTTAATTGGAACATGTCAAAAGCATCATACCTGAAAGTCATGCTCAAAAAGCATTTTCAAACCACATTTATCATTTGTGGTAATGATAAATCATTTAACTAATGATATATGTGTTTATTTTTCAGGTACAAACTTTTTATGCAAAAGATGTGTCGACACACCCATCAATGGTGTCGACACATCATCACAGACTCAAAGAGAAATTGTGCAAAAATGTCAAGAGTGTGTCGACACATGTCAAGAGTGTGTCGACACGAGTGGCAGTTTTCCAGAGATCAAGGGTACCCAGGTCGACACACTCCCAGGGCAGGTCGACACTAGACCCAGTTCCCAGAACAGCCAGTTTGAGGAATTGGGACAGCAGGTCGACACACTCCCAGGGCAGGTCGACACTAGACCCAGTTCCCAGAACAGCCAATTTGAGAAATTGGGACAGCAGGTCGACACACTCAAGAGCAGGTCGACATGGGACCTTTTCCCAGAACAGATTTTTCTATCTTTGGGACAGTGTGTCGACACAACCACCAGGGCAGGTCGACACACTACGGAAACTTTTCATCCTAAGAGCTGATGGCTGCCACGTGTCCTTCTAGGGCGATCAGAATCTTCCTTGGGAGCGTGCCCTTGTACCCCAAAAGGGTATCTTTGGAATCCTAAGGGTATAAAAGGCTCCTTTTGGCCTCCCTTCGAAAGAGAGAGACCCAACTAACCTCTTAGAGTCTCCTGAAAAATTCCTGGCGGCCATAAGAGTTCGTGTCTCCCTCCTCTGCCTTCCTGGAGTCTCCTAAACACCTCTTCTCACCAATTCAAGGTGTGAGAATTGTGGTTTGATCTTTAAAGAAGCCTCTGAAGCATCTCAAGGAAGCAGATCAGGTAGAAGCCATCGTTGGAGAAGAATTCAAGGAAGGTCCAACCTCCCAGATTGCAGAGCATCGTCTTGGACTTCATGTTTACAAGCTTCTTCCCAATTCAAGCTTCTACAAGGGAGTACACTTGAAGAACAAATCCATTCAATACATTTTACTTTACTTCTGTTCTTCTGAGATATCTCTTGAGATTATGCAAGTGCTTCTGCATAATTCTCATTAGTGTTCTCAAATTTCGACTAGATCTGTTGCTAGGAGATCTTGTCTTAAGTTGGTGTCTAGCAAGTCTATGTGTGAGCCTTGTGCTCAGATTGTTGTGAGCCGGTGTGCTCTGTGTTGAGTTGTCAAACTCAAGTGTGTGTTGAGCAGTCTTGCTCAGTTGTTCTAGAGTAGTCTTGCTCTAGAAGTGGTGTGAGTTGTAAGCTCTTCAGTGTTGGAGTTGTCAGGCTCCAGTGGGTGTGTTACCCAGTTGTGTTAGTGAATCCTCACGGGTTGTGAGGGGTGGATGTAGGAATCACATGGGTGATTTCCGAACCACCTAAAAATCCTTGTGCATTTGTGTTCTGTGGTTTGACTGATTCATCCGCTAGATGCTTGCATAGGACTCGTTTCTAATTCACTTAATCAACTTGATTCTCATCTAAGTTTTTCAACTCACTCCAATCTAATCAGATCAGTAGCTTTTCACTGATATTATTGCCTCTGATTCTAAATAGTTTTAAAATTATTTAAGCTTCCGCAAAAGTGGCTAAGATCTATTCATCCCCCCCCTTCTAGATCTTTTCCACACATTTATTTCGATCCTTCAATTGGTATCAGAGCGGGTTTATATCGATCTGATTTGAACTGAGCAGCTTTTGTTTCTGAGTATTGAGTGTTTGTTTGTCTGTCTGTCTGGTTGTTTGTTTGTCTGCTTGCTCAACTACTTCTCCTTGCATTTACTTAAGTGTCATGGACTCAAAGGGTTTTATAGCTGAGGGCCATTCCATAAATAGGCCACCATTCTTTAATGGTTTGGACTATTCTTATTGGAAGAACAGAATGCAAGTATTCTTAAGGGCCCAGAACTATGAGATCTGGAAAGTAGTTGAGGCTGGTCCCTATGAAAACCAGGGTGAGGAAGAAACCTGGACGAGGGAGCAAATTAGGAGAGCTACATTGAATTACAGTGCCATGAACATGATTCAATGTGCTGTCCATCCCAAGGAGTATTCGAGAATCTCTATGTGTAAATCTGCCAAAGAGATGTGGGATAAACTCGAACTACTCTATGAGGGAACATCTCAGGTCAAGGAGACCAAGGCAAATATATTAGTTTCAGAATATGAACTTTTCATGATGAAATCTAATGAATCTATTTCTGAAATGTTTGCCAGATTTATGGTGATTGTCAATGGACTCAAGGCTTTGGGTAAGGAGTATACTGATGCAGATTTGGTAAGAAAAATTTTGCGTTCACTTTCTTCAATTTGGCATACCAAGGCCACTGTTATTGAAGATTCAAAAGATTTATCCAAAATGTCTTTGGATGAATTGATTGGATCTTTAATGACGTATGAAATAAACTTAAGAAGAAATGAAGATCTTATCATTAAGACCAAGCCTATGGCACTCAAAGCCTCTTCAAGCAACAAAGATAAAAATCAGGATAAAACAAGTTCTGAAGAGTCTGAGTCAAATGAGGATGAGATTGCCCTCATGACCAGACAATTCAGGAAATTCTTGAAATATAGGAAAGGGAAAATGACTGGGAAAAAGAAATTTCCCCCAGGTAAGAAGAATATTTCCTCTTCCAATTTCAATAAGAATCATAAACCTGATGAAATATTATCTGTTACAGGTGCAACAAGCCAGGACACATGAAGGGAGAGTGTCCTGAGAACAAAAAGGAAAAGCACAAAAGATTCCAGAAATACAAGAAGCCCAAGGCCATGGTAGCCACTTGGTCTGATGAAGACACAAGTGAGGAAGAAGAAGAGAAGAAGTCCTCCAGCTCAGAGAGTGAGGAAGTTTGCTTCATGGCCAACAGCACAGATGGAAAGGTAAATACTTCTTTGAAGATTATAGTGTTGAAGATTGGCAGGATGTGTATGCTGAATTGGTAGAAAGATACTCTGAAATGAGAAAAGAAAACAAACACATCAAAAAGAAAATTGAAAATCTTTACCATAACCAATCTTCAAACAATAGAACCTGTGAACTGGAATCTGAAGTAACAGAATTGCTTGAAGAAAAAGAAAATTTACTGAACCAAATTGATGAATTAAAGCTTGCTTCTCAGAAGGCCTCCCAAGACTTCAGAAATTTAAATGAAAGCTGGAAATTGAAAAACAAGAAAAACAACAGAAAATCGAAGAAATTGAAATTCTTAAAAACCAGCTAAAGGAAAAGGAGGAGGTTATCCAAACCTTCACAAAAGGCCAAGATAACCTAGAGGCATTGCTAGGATCCAACAAGACAACCACATCTCATGGATTGGGATTAACAAAAAGAAATCAACAAAAGATAAATCTGGTGAGAAAAAGGGAAAAGCACCATTAATCAACTTTGTTAAAGGTCCCAATCTGGAAAACACTGAAATCCAACAAACAGCAAACAAAACCCCAAACAAAAACCCAAACAAAACTCAAAACAAATCAAAAATTCAAAAACAAAAGAAGACTGTCAGGTCGACACAGTCCCTGACAGGTCGACCTGTTCAACACCAAAAACCATAATCAACTCAACTAAAAATTCAAATAAAAATCTGAGAAATAAGAAAAAGGGAAAAGAAATGATCCATGAAAAACCTTGGACCTCCAAGACAGCTCCTCAAGAAAATTGGATTAATCCTTGGAACCAATGGTATGAAAATCCCTGTTGGTATTATCCTCAATACCCTTATCCAAATTTCTGGATGTACCAACACAATCCATGGATTCCACCTCCTTCTATGAACTCAAATTTTCAAATGAAAAACTCCCCTCCTACCAAAAACAAAGATCTTGGTGCTTTCATTCCTAAAAGAAAGAACAAACAGAAAAATGCTGAAAACACCAAAGTAACAAAACAAAAATCTAAAACAAATCAAATTTGGGTGAGAAAGGATTTGCTGTCTATGTTAAATCATTCTGATGGTCCCAACTCTGGTTGGGTACCAAAATCTTCTCTCCACTGATCTTGTTGCAGGGAAGTCGTGCACCCAACACAAATGTATGGTTTCTTGACAGTGGGTGTTCACGACATATGACTGGAGATAGAGCCAAATTCTCATTCCTGCTTGAAAAGGAGGGAGGGTCAGTCACCTTTGGAGGTAAAAATAAAGGAAAGATCATTGGATCTGGTAAGGTTGGTCAAACTTCTTCAAACTCTGTAGATAATGTCTTGTTAGTTGATGGACTTGACTATAATTTGCTCAGTATCAGCCAACTATGTGACAAAGGTCACAAAGTTGTGTTTGAATCTGATTTTTGCAAGATAATAGATTCATCAACTGATAAAATCAAATTCTTTGGAAAAAGAGAAAACAATGTCTACATGATCAACCTTAATAAAAACTTTTCTGAAAATCTTTGTTTTGTTGCAAATAAAGATGAAATTGCATGGACTTGGCACAAAAGACTTGGCCATGCAAGCTTCAGAACAATGAATAAGTTGTTAAGATTGAATTTGGTTAAAGGTCTTCCTGAATCCTTTTCTAGTGTTGAAGGTCAAATTTGTGGGATCTGTGCTAAAGGAAAACAAACTAGAAAATCCTTTAAAGTCTTCAATGATGTACTCACATCTAAGCCACTAGAACTTCTTCACATGGACCTCTTTGGCCAACAAGAGTTCTAAGCTTGAGTGGCAAAAGATATGGATTTGTAATCATTGATGACTTTACTAGATTTACCTGGGTTATTTTTCTATCTCACAAAAGTGATGCATGCCTTGAATTCAGGAACTTTTGTACCACTGTCTTAACCACTTATCCATATAAAATCAAAAACATCTTAACTGATCATGGGGGTGAATTTGAAAACACATCCTTTTCTGATTTTTGTGCTGAATTTCAGATATTCCACAAGTTTTCTTCACCAAGAACTCCAGAACAAAATGGAGTTGTGGAAAGAAAGAACAGAACTCTTGTGGAAATGGCTAGAACCATGCTTCTTGAGAGTAACTTGCCCAAATCCTTCTGGGCTGAAGCTGTGAACACAGCAAATCACATACTCAATAGAGCATTGGTCAGACCAAAAATCAAGAAAACCCCCTATGAATTATTGAAAAACAAAAAGCCAACTGTTTCCTATTTTAAAGTCTTTGGGTGCAAATGCTATGTACACAATAATAACAAAGAAAACCTTGACAAGTTTGATGCTAAGAGTCAGGAAGCTATCTTCCTTGGCTATTCTGAAGTGTCAAGGGCCTTCAAAGTGTACATAATGAAAACCAAATCTGTTGAAGAATCTCCACATGTTATTTTTAATGAAAACTCCTTTTTCACTAATGATTCTAAATCTTGCAGGGAAAAACAAACAATGAAGAGGATGACCTCATTGTGGATTCTTCACCAACCGTTGAGGAGAGTAATAACATTGAAGAAAACCTGAACAACAACTCACAATCTCCAAATGGTTCAGGTAATACTGATTCAGAAGTGGGTACCTCTCAACAGGTAATTTCTGAACCTCGATTTCTAAGAGATCACCCATTAGACAGTGTAGTTGGCAATCTAAATGATAGAGTTAGGACCAGATCATCCTTTTTGCAAAACATTGAAGAAACTCACTAGCTCTAATTTCCCAAATTGAACCCAAGTCAATTGATGAAGCCTTATCCAGTTCTGATTGGATTAATGCTATGCATGATGAACTTCATCAATTTGAAAGAAATCAAGTGTGGGAATTAGTGCCTAGACCTAGTGACCAAACAGTGATTGGCACTAGATGGGTTTTCAGAAATAAATTGAATGAAGCTGGTCAAGTAATAAGAAACAAAGCTAGGCTAGTTGCAAAGGGGTATAACCAAGAATTTGGAATTGACTTTGAAGAATCTTATGCCCCTGTAGCTAGACTAGAAGCTGTGAGAATTTTCCTTGCTTTTGCATCCTCCATGAAATTCAAAGTCTTTCAAATGGATGTTAAAAGTGCATTTCTAAATGGATATATAAAGGAAAATGTGTTTGTTGAACAACCTCCTGGATTTGATAATGAAAAATATCCTAACCATGTTTTCAAGCTTAATAAGGCACTCTATGGTCTTAAACAAGCTCCAAGAGCTTGGTATGATCGTTTGAGTTCCTTTTTACTTGAAAAAGGATATTCTAGAGGTAATGTTGATCAAACATTGTTCACTAAAACAGTAAAAAATCAAATAATTGTGGTCCAAATTTATGTTGATGACATAATTTTTGGCTCCACCAATAAAGGCCTTTGCACTGAATTTTCAAATCAAATGCAGAATGAATTTGAAATGAGCTTAATGGGAGACTTAACATTCTTTTGGGGTTGCAGGTTAACCAAACGAATGAAGGTATCTTCATCAGTCAAACCAAATATGTCAAGGAGCTACTGAAAAGGTTTGACTATCAGAACCTTAAACATTCAAGCACACCCATTGCAATAAATGCTAAGCTAGAAGAAGACCCATCTGGTAAGTCAGTAGATCCAAAGACCTACAGAGGTATGATTGGCTCTCTGCTCTACCTTACTACTTCTAGACCTGACATTCAGTTTTGTGTGTGCTTATGTGCTAGATTCCAATCAAATCCTAAAGAAAGTCATATGCTTGCTGTGAAAAGAATTTTTAAATATCTTGTTGGAACATGTGACTTAGGAATTTGGTATCCTGCTGGTTGCAAGTTAGAATTGTTTGCCTATTGTGATGCTGATTATGCTGGGTGTAAGTTAGATAGAAAAAGCACAAGTGGCTTGTGTGTATTTCTAGGTGGGTGCCTTATTTCTTGGGCTTCTAAGAAGCAACATTCAGTGGCTCTGTCAACAGCAGAAGCTGAATATGTTGCAGCAGGTAGATGTGGAACTCAGATTCTCTGGGTGAAACATCAACTTCTTGATTACAACCAAGATTTAGGGTGTGTACCCATCCTATGTGATAACACAAGTGCAATCAATCTTTCTAAAAACCCCATTCAGCATTCTAGAACAAAACACATTGAAATCAGGCATCATTTCTTGAGAGATGAGGTTGCAAAGAAATCTTTTGAACTCCATTTTATTGAAACTGAAAAACAAATTGCAGACATATTCACAAAACCCCTTCCTGAAAATAGATTCTCATTTTAAGGAGAGAACTTGGTCTTTGTAAATGTCCATCCTTCTAATCTCTCTTAAAGTTTGGGTTGAATGCTATGCTTTGTCTAAGGGGGAGTTCTTTGTATTTCATAACTCCTTGCTTCCTCAAGCTACATTGCTCATATCTCTCTCTATTCCAATTCCATTTCCCTTTTTACAATAAATTCTTCACTTCTGATTGTGTTGAAACTTCTTGGTATATCAAATAGTGATTTGGAGAAGGACAGGCTATGCTTGTCTAGACACTTTCACTATGCGTGAGAACATATCTCCGCCAAGTACTAAGAAGTCAATATGCAATAGTTGAGGGGGAGCTTTTATTGTTCAAAGAGAATGTCTTTTCTGATTTCAAAACTTGCACAGTTTTAACCTTCATTTCTTTCTGATAATGAATTCTTCAACTCTTATTGTATTGAAATCTCTTGGTATATCAAATGGTGACTTGGAGAAGGACAGGTTATGCTTGTCTGGACACTTTCACTATGCGAGAGTATATGTCTCCGCCAAGTACCAAGAAATGAATATACAATTGTTGAGAAGAAATCTTTGTTATCCAAAAAGAAACATTCTTTCTGATTTCAAAAAATGCATATCTTTATTGTGATGAAAAATGATTGAAATCATCATCTCAGGGGGAGCTAGAAAATTCACAAGTCATCTTTTTGCAAATTTTAAAACCCTTCTTGCATTTCATCAATTCCTTGCATGATGTCCTCATTCTAAATTCTAGAGTCTCAAAGTGAACCTTGAGTGATACATTATATTTTTTACTAATCAACTTTCCACTATGTCTCTCAATCCACAGAAACTCAGATCTCTTCCTAAACTAAATTACAATTTGTGTCTTGAACTTAAAACATTTCCTTGTTTGCAACTGATGGCTGGATGTATTTGAATTCTATCTTACAAACTCTCCAAAATCTTGTAAAATTCAACAGAGCAATGACATCTGTGCTGAGAAACTGCACACCTTCACAATGAATGAAGTGCTATGCATGTCATGAGGCATTCTTGTTAACTCTGTTCAAAGGGGATCCAAATTGAAAATAACCTCAAAATTTAAGCAATTATGTGCTATGCTTTCTGATGATGACTGAGTAACTGGAAATATTGGCGTCTAAAAAACGTATATTTTCATGTCAAAAGGTCATCACTTACCCCTTTGAGACTTGACAATGACTAAATCTTGAGTATCCAGGGACTATGGTGTGTAAAAAGCACTAGTACTTGAGTGAAAGAGATTTACATCATTTGATAGTTTGTTAAAAGAACAAAAATATGAAAATTATTGGAGATTTGTTTAGAAAGAATCATCTTCTTCCTTCATCAAGTTGTTCTTTAAGTTTGTGTTTTACTTTCAACACAACTGTGTTTAGTCTAGATGATATCTTTAATTCTTGAAAATTGAGAAACATGGCAGATTTTGGTTGATTGTAAGATACATTATATCCCTCAATTTATCATTTTGTTGATTCAAGTCTTGGAATGCTAATATCCTGTTGGAAATTGTATGAAATACTTGAACTGTAATGAATTTTTGCAAAATACAGCAAATGAATTTTTAGGCCTCTTAAAAATCCTTCAAATGATAATTCCTCTCATTATTTATCATTATAAAATGTCCCCAAATTTCTCAAAAATTTCCTCTAAAAAATTCTCATTTCTCTCAAAGGCTGTGTCGACACAATCCTCTCTCGTGTCGACACATAATTCCAGTCAGGTCGACACACCCTTCCTCATGTGTCGACACTGCCTTCTTGCCAGAACCTTTTCAAATCTTTCGGGTTCACCTTAAACCCTTGTTGTTCCTGCGGGGCTTAATGAAAATGTCAGTCCTTTTCATGATCCTCTCTCACCTCAGCTTCCTCATTCTTCTCCACAACCCTCATTCCAACCATCCACATCTTCTGGTGGGCCTCCTGTTCCACCAGAATTGATATCTTTCCTAAATGACAAATTTGAATCCTTCAACTCCTCACTTCAATCCATGTCCTCATCTTTTGAACTACGGATTCAAAGACTGGAAAACACAGTTTCTGCCAAATTTATTGAGCAGAAGGCAGCTTCCGATTATGCAGCTCAGCGATTTAACAGACTTATAGGAACTCTGGGAGATTCCTATATTGAGCTAAAAGAACATCAGGACAAGTTAGAGAAAGTTCTTCAGGGAATTTTGGCCAATTCCCAAGCAGATGTCTTCAACACCAACCAAACATTGCATGAGATTTCCAGCACCAGACTATCATTTGCTCATTTTGTGGATGACTTGGAAAGTATGAGAAATTTCAATGAGCACATTGACAAGCAGCTCACAGATTTGACCAAGGAGTTCAAAATCATGCAAAGACCTGGTTGGTCAGCTGGGTCATCAAGTTCTCAACATGCTTCAGATGAATTGAAAAGAACTCAGAGCACCTTGATAGAACATTCTGATAGAATGGAGCATTATCTTCACACTCGGCTGACAACTATCCATGAACAGATAAAGTCAAGCATGAAATCAATGGATAAGAGATTGTCAGATATTGAGATGCTTCTAGCTCCAATTCCTCCTCCTCCTCCATCTTCTACCTAATGTACATTTTTTTTGATAATGTCAAAGGGGGAGAAGATTGAATGAATTGTAATGATCTTTTGATCTTTTGAATGAAATGAATGACATGAAATGGTTGTTTGGCTTCAATACAAATTTCTGTCTTTGTGTGTGAATACTTGTTCAATTGTTGACTTGTGTGCGCAAATCTTCTAATTCCAAGTAACGTTGTATCTCACAAAAATATCATCAATTGTTACTGAACAATATCAAAAGGACATTGACAAGTATGAACAAAAGAAAAACAAAAACTTAATCAATAAAAATTGCTTAAAAAATCACACTTCATCAAAACCACATTCAAATATGGATTTAATGTTGCCATCATCAAAAAGGGGGAGATTGTTGGGTTGAATGTCTAATTCATATCATTTCCCTCCTATTTTGATGATGACAAGAAGTGTTCTTAAAGCAATTTAATTGGAACATGTCAAAAGCATCATACCTGAAAGTCATGCTCAAAAAGCATTTTCAAACCACATTTATCATTTGTGGTAATGATAAATCATTTAACTAATGATATATGTGTTTATTTTTCAGGTACAAACTTTTTATGCAAAAGATGTGTCGACACACCCATCAATGGTGTCGACACATCATCACAGACTCAAAGAGAAATTGTGCAAAAATGTCAAGAGTGTGTCGACACATGTCAAGAGTGTGTCGACACGAGTGGCAGTTTTCCAGAGATCAAGGGTACCCAGGTCGACACACTCCCAGGGCAGGTCGACACTAGACCCAGTTCCCAGAACAGCCAGTTTGAGGAATTGGGACAGCAGGTCGACACACTCCCAGGGCAGGTCGACACTAGACCCAGTTCCCAGAACAGCCAATTTGAGAAATTGGGACAGCAGGTCGACACACTCAAGAGCAGGTCGACATGGGACCTTTTTCCCAGAACAGATTTTTCTATCTTTGGGACAGTGTGTCGACACAACCACCAGGGCAGGTCGACACACTACGGAAACTTTTCATCCTAAGAGCTGATGGCTGCCACGTGTCCTTCTAGGGCGATCAGAATCTTCCTTGGGATGCGTGCCCTTGTACCCCAAAAGGGTATCTTTGGAATCCTAAGGGTATAAAAGGCTCCTTTTGGCCTCCCTTCGAAAGAGAGAGACCCAACTAACCTCTTAGAGTCTCCTGAAAAATTCCTGGCGGCCATAAGAGTTCGTGTCTCCCTCCTCTGCCTTCCTGGAGTCTCCTAAACACCTCTTCTCACCAATTCAAGGTGTGAGAATTGTGGTTTGATCTATAAAGAAGCCTCTGAAGCATCTCAAGGAAGCAGATCAGGTAGAAGCCATCGTTGGAGAAGAATTCAAGGAAGGTCCAACCTCCCAGATTGCAGAGCATCGTCTTGGACTTCATGTTTACAAGCTTCTTCCCAATTCAAGCTTCTACAAGGGAGTACACTTGAAGAACAAAGCCATTCAATACATTTTACTTTACTTCTGTTCTTCTGAGATATCTCTTGAGATTATGCAAGTGCTTCTGCATAATTCTCATTAGTGTTCTCAAATTTCGACTAGATCTGTTGCTAGGAGATCTTGTCTTAAGTTGGTGTCTAGCAAGTCTATGTGTGAGCCTTGTGCTCAGATTGTTGTGAGCCGGTGTGCTCTGTGTTGAGTTGTCAAACTCAAGTGTGTGTTGAGCAGTCTTGCTCAGTTGTTCTAGAGTAGTCTTGCTCTAGAAGTGGTGTGAGTTGTAAGCTCTTCAGTGTTGGAGTTGTCAGGCTCCAGTGGGTGTGTTACCCAGTTGTGTTAGTGAATCCTCACGGGTTGTGAGGGGTGGATGTAGGAATCACATGGGTGATTTCCGAACCACCTAAAAATCCTTGTGCATTTGTGTTCTGTGGTTTGACTGATTCATCCGCTAGATGCTTGCATAGGACTCGTTTCTAATTCACTTAATCAACTTGATTCTCATCTAAGTTTTTCAACTCACTCCAATCTAATCAGATCAGTAGCTTTTCACTGATATTATTGCCTCTGATTCTAAATAGTTTTAAAATTATTTAAGCTTCCGCAAAAGTGGCTAAGATCTATTCATCCCCCCCCTTCTAGATCTTTTCCACACATTTATTTCGATCCTTCAATGCTATCTATCTTTTTTCCTTTTCAAAGCCTTCAACCCTTTATAGAGCAACTGAAGAGAACCGTTGAGGAGATAAACGTTGGAGCTTCTTCTTCTTCTTC
Organism: Colocasia esculenta; assembly: GCA_014218235.1. Lineage (NCBI taxonomy): Eukaryota > Viridiplantae > Streptophyta > Magnoliopsida > Alismatales > Araceae > Colocasia > Colocasia esculenta. The sequence goes on from CM024762.1 coordinate 79,195,373, forward strand.
TTCTTTTTATCAGACTTCTTCTTCTTCTTCTTCTACTCTTCTTCTTCTGCTGCTCTCCTTTGTTTCTAATAGGTGCTGCAACTCCCTTTTGTCCTAAGAGCATTTAATGCACAGAAGAAGGTGTCAGGTAGGAGGTCATGTGTCTGTCAACACCCATACCTCTTGTGCAGAAGTCCTCATTTCTAGCTGAAATCCTACTATACTAAGTAGTTGCTTTTCTATCTTAGCAAGAAATAAGGAGACCATTGAGACAACAAAAAGGTCACTTCAGTTAGAGAAATAATAAGTTAAAGATAAAAAGTACATTTGAAATTTCATTGCCCGCCAAGTAGGGCTGTAAACGGGTCGGGTTTAGAACCGGAAACACAGATTCCGATATCGATTCCGATAACCGAAATATGGTTCCGATTCCGATTTCGATTCCGATAAGAATAGTTAATTCCGATTCCGTTCCGATTCCGATAACATTACCGGAACCGAAATTCCGATAAGGTAAGATGTTTATCATAATTTTACCTTGAGTTTATGATAATTTATCGGAATAACTGATACCGATTCTGATTATTTTTTCGATTCCGATTCCGATTCCGATATCTTATCGGAATATCCGATACCGATTCCGATAAGCTATCGGTATCATTTTCTGATTCCGAAACCGATAATTTTTATCCGTATCGGGTTGGAATATCGGATTATCGGGTTCCGTTTACACCCCTACCGCCAAGACATGTTATTCAAAGGCAATGGAGATATATGTTCTGTAATCGGTATGCTTTAGCCAGTAATCAGTATAGAATATAAGTACTAAACACTTATAACACCAATCGATGTATTTGAAGTCATATAAACCAATCAAAATGAATATAAGCCAATCAGAGTGTGAACTAAATGTTTGTTCACCAATCGAAACAATTATAACATCAATCAGAATGCTTTAAGTCAAGTGTTCACTAATCGATATGAGTTAAGTCACTTGATCACCAATTGGTACAGAACAAATGGTAATCAATATGAGTCTATGACGACCCAACCAACAAACTAGCCGAACAACCATTCTAGTTGGTAGATTTTCCAAGAAGGTCACCCATCTCCCAACTGAGCACGCTTAACTTCAGAGCTCTTTTCCTACTCGAGCTCTAAAAATGACTAGTCCGAGTTGTTAGCAGTCCACTAATTTAATCCATTTAACATATTCTTATATAGGGCCTACCCCTCTAATATAAGCGATGTCCTTGTCGCTATTCACATATAGCACACAGTCAAACCCTAGGCAGGCAGAATTCTAGAGGTGGCCCCCATAGGCTCAAAAGGTGGCTCCCACTATGTAGCACTTTGTGCCATTATGGCCTCAAGAGGTGGATCCCATAGTGTAACACTTTACCTTGTAAGGCACTTAGTTTCTACACTTTCAGCTGGGTAAGGCTCTGATACCATTTGTGATGACCCAACCAGCAAACTGGCCCAACAACCATGCTAGTTGGTAGACTTCCTAGAAAAGTCACCCATCTTGGGACTACTCCCAACTGAACATGCTTAACTTCAGAGTTCTTTTCCTACTCGAGCTCTGAAAATAACTAGTCTGAGTTGTTGGTAGTCTACTGATTTAGTCTATTTAACATATTCTTATATGAGTTGGTTGGGCCATCATAAATAGTATCAGAGCTTTACCCAGCCGGAAGTTTAGGAACTAAGTGCCGCACAGGGCAAAGTGCTACTATATGGGAGCCACCTCTTGAGGCCATAATGGCACAAAGTGCTACATAGTGGGAGCCACCTCTTGAGCCTGTGGGGACCACCTCCAAAATTCTATCTGTCTTGGGTTTGACTATGTGCTATGTGTGAACAACGATGAGGACGTCTCTTATATAAGAGGGGTAAATTATAATACCCCATATAAGAATATGTTAAATAGACTAAATCACTAGACTATCAAGAACTTGGACTAGGTCATTTTTGGAGCTCGAGCAAGAAAAGAACATTGAAGTTAAGCTTGCTCAGTTGGAAGTAGTCCTAAGATGAGTGACCTTTCTGGGAAGTCTACCAACTAGCATGGTTGTTGAGCCAGTTTGCTACTTGGGTTGTCACATAGTCACACCACTTGGTCACCAATCAAAACATTTAAACACCAATCAGAAGCACACCTATTCTCCAATCGATAAAGACTTATTCTCCAATTGATAGAAACTCTTCAACAATTGATGTAGCACTTGTTCAGTAATCAATATACATTGAACTATAATTGATATGGACTTTCAGGTCAATTCTTTTTATGTCGATAGATATTATCATATAAAATATCTTTAAAAATATTAATAAATATATTAATGATATTCAAGAGTGAAAAATAATTTTAAATATTTTTATGATATTTATGAGTTTTAGTTATCACCAAAACAAAGGGATAAGTATATGAGAGTGGTTAAACAATCTCCCCCATTTTGATGATGACAAAACTCATGATAATTTTTTTGAAATTAAGATATTTAATACAAGTATTGATAAAAAAATTCAGAGATCAAACATGAAAGTGAAGAAAGACAGGAAATGAATGATAGTTATGAGAGTCAAAGTGTGGTAGTACAAGTTGAGTAGTTGTTGCTTGTTGTATCTTATTGATGCAGCAAGGGAGGGAAGACTCTTTCCAAAGAAGGCAGGAAAAAAAACCAGCATTTTTGTCTATATTAGACTCGGAATCTCCCCAGGAAATTGAAAAGGTCGGAGTTGAACAGATAAATCTACCTCCCCTTAAACATAAGAACAAAGGTGGCCCCTGTCCATAAGGCCTGGGAACTTCCCGATGTTTCAAAGATAAAACATTCTCCCCCTTCTTGTCAATAACCAAAAAGGAAGTTTCTTACCATTAACATTCTCTTCTTTTCAGTTTGTGTAGAGACTTCTTACCATTTTTGAGAGGGAGTGGTTTAACAATGAAGGTATTATCTTCCTCCTCGAAGCTTAAGAAAATCGCTCCCCCTAAATGTGATGCTCCCCCTGAATTGTTTCTTGTCAAATCTTCACACATACTCCTTGTTAGTCGACCTATTTAACACCATATGTCGACATGTTAACCAAAAAGTTGACTGGTGCATTTTATATGTCGACTTATGAACATCATCTATCGACATGTCTTCAATGTGTGTTGACTTATGTACTTTAGTTGTAGACTTCTTCTTGTTGAGGTACCACTTGTTATTGCTTTGTTAGGACTTCAAAAAAATTCCCTGAATTGATCCTACAAAAAGAAGCATGCAAGAAATTTGTTAGTGATACTATAAATATGAATTAAGAACTATATTAATCTGTGACTACTCCATCTTTAGATTTCAGTGAGGTGAAGAGCTGGTAGTTACCAATGCCTTGAGCATCCTTCGTCTATGATGCTCTAAGGCTATCCTGCAAATCACTCATTCAAAAATAGGTAACCAAATCGTTTTGGATCCTTGATAGTTAGATGCATAAAAATAACCTTTAGGATCCACATTAAATCCGTAGTGGTGCAAGAATTCACTATGTGGCCCAATTTATTACAGTGAGAACAACAGTGAATGTATTTTATTTTTGAGGCTTGAATGTTCTTGCAATTATAACACATGTTTTTTAGGAGCCTTGTTCTTTTGAGCCACATCATTTTTGGGTTTCTTTTACAAATTTTGGTACTGGATATTTATTTGGACATTTATTTTCTTTTTCAGAAGGTTTATATCCAAGTCCTTGTTGTTGATAGATTTTGAGCCTTTTAAACAAAGAGCAAGGGATGTTTTTTCTTTTGCTAATCTTTTGACATATTCTTTTAAGTATATATTTTCTTCAGTTAGAGTCTTTAGTTTTTCCACCAGCTCTAATACTTTATTGTTCTTCTTGTTTAAATCTTCATATAAGAGATCATTATTGTGCTTACTTTTTTTCGACTAAGTTTCCAATTGTTCCATTTCAGATTTAAGATCAGAATTGGTGTTTTCTGAACAAGTACAATTGTTTTTCAGAGTTTTTAATTCTTTTACAACAACTTTGTGTTTTTGATAATGTTCATTAAAAATTTCTTCTAAATCCTCTGAATTTGAATCTGACTTAGTGCAAGAATTAAGAGATAAGTCAGATTGTACCTAATCTAATCCTTCCATGAGGGCTAGATTCACTTTCTCATCTTCAGATTCTAAAATTAATGAGTATATAAAAGAGACTTCTTCATTGTCCCATGTAGCTTCCATAACTTTCCTCTTGAATTTCTTGTGCTTTTCATCTTTCTCTGCTTCTTCTTGGATATCTCTTGTTGACTTGTTTTCTTGAGCTTTGGACAATCTGGCATTACATGTCCAGACTACTTACATTCATAACAGATCGGTTCCCTTTTCTTTTTCTCTTTCTTCTAGATCCTTCTTGATCCCTTCTTCTTCTTCTTGAGAATTTTCTAAAGCTTTGACAAAACTTCATCTACATTATTGTCTTTAGAACCTATATTTTCCACACTAGAAGACGAAGATGTGGAAGGAGCAGTTATAGCTTTGAAAGTATTAGTAATTCTTTTCTTAGAGGAAATTTCATATAATCTTTCCACGTTGATCTCATGTGCCATTAATGAACCTATAAATTTTTCGACCAGCGTGATTGTTAAAACATTTACTTCTTCAATGGCAGTTACTTTGGGAGTCCACTGATTTGAAAGAGATCTCAATATTTTCCTAACTAAATCACCTTAAGAAACGTTTTTCCTAATGATGCTAAGTCATTTGTCATGTCTGTAAATCTTGTATAATCACTTTGCATTCTGAATTGTCCTTATTTGGAAACAAGAATATCTATTCTGGTTTCTTTAACCTTATCAGTTCCTTCATAAGTTATTCTTAATGTATCCCATATTTCTTTAGCCCATTTACATGCAGAAACTTTATTAAATTCTCTTTTAGATAAAACACAATAGAGAGTTTTTAGCTTTATAACTTAATGAAATGTTTCTCTTATCTGCTAGAGACCATTCACATGAGGTTGAAGTAAGAGGGATTTTGTCACCTTCCTTAATTACCTGCCTTAGATCAAAGTCTATGCTCCTGATGAAGCATTCCACATGCATCTTCCAGTATGGATAATCTTTCCCATCAAAGAAAGGAGGCCTTGTGATAGACTGTTCTTTAGTGTAGTCTTGAACTGCCATGAATCTTTGCCCTCAAGATCATTTTTCCTAATGACGACCAAGTCCACACAACTTGGAGAAGAATAACTTGTGAGAATGTGAGTTGAAGTGTGCGCAATAGGACATTCAAAGATTAAAGAGTCTCTCATGTCTGCTAGCTTCAAGTCTTATATATATATAGGCCTTCGACTTCTCTACAAGACGTTGACCATTTGATCGTTTGAATGTGGATGTTTGAGATATTTTCTTGTATGTAACATGTAACAATCATTTTCTTTCTATTTCAGGTTTGTTGCATGTCACTGTAGTCGAGTCGCATTAAATGACCTACATGCAGAAATCGATACAAAGAAATTTTCTTTCTAAGACGTCATCTTGTGTTAGTAAGGGTAATGTTGTTCACTGGATAAAAGAAATGCATAGAAAAGTTTACATAAGCTTTCTAAAGGAGTGTTCATATATTTTATTAATGTGTAACTGCAGAGAGTTATTAGAATGGACTACTGGCATATACAATGTTGTTTCAATGGTACGTTTGAGTCGACTAATTTCTACATTTGCTTTTAAAAGCAATAAATACACATATACAAAAAAAGATTTGTATTTACAATAATCTATTCTTCAATAACATGACTGAGATTCTAAAATGACAAATCATATTAAAATATTTATGGCATTTTACACTCAGAAGCTTTAGTCATGTAGAGAATATTTTATTGTGAATGGAAATATTTTTATACGATACAATATTTTTGTCAAGAAATTTTTTATCAATATAAGGAAACTTAAGGATAATATTTTTTAAATGAAAATATTAAGAATTAAATCTATCGATAAACAAATATTCAAGAAATAATAATAATAAATCGACTGATATAAATATACAAATAAAATAGTTAATTTCAACTGCAAGTTCGACTGCAGGAGAAAGTCACAGTATCAGTTAAAGTAATATATTGCCTTGAGGTTCAACTGTTGTAAACTTCTTCGTCAGTTGGAGTGAACATCGACTACTAGAAAAGTATCAGTCAAAGTGGACTTCAACCCATGAAGCTAGTCTATGTTAGTCGGAGTTGGACTTCAACTGGTGTACCAAGTCAGAGTTCGACTTTGACTTATGTTATAAGTCTTCTTGAATCGGAGTTATACTTCGGCTACTGAGGAAGCTTATACAATAGTCGATTTCAGACTTCGACTCTAGAAGTGACTTCAACTTCAGAACAATAGATATTCAGTCAATCTTATACTTAGCTAATTTTACCCTGTTTTTTTATATACTGTTCAGAGTTGTATTCTTAAAATATTTGTAAAAATTATTTTGGACATAAAATAATCTTTTTACCATTAATGAAAAATTAAATATAAAATATTTATCATAAAATACCTTTTTGTCAATAATATACAATTTAGTGCAGTTTGTCATCATCAAATCAAAGATAAACAAAGCATGATAAAGATGAAAAACTAATGCAACTAAATTCTTAACTACACATGCCACCAACATTACTAGATGATCTTTAGGTCTTAGTACTAAGTTTCATACATCATTTATCTTGAATTGATTTAATTCATTCTGCATAGCTGCGATCTAAGACTTATCTTGTAGTGCTTCCTTGGCATTTTTGGGTTCTACTTGTGAGACAAATGTCATTTAATCACAAGTCAGAAATCTGCTTATTGTGCCTTCTTATGGATCTCCTCGTATGTTTTCCTTAGGATGATCTTTGACAAATTTTCAATCTTTTGGCAGCTTAGTATGTTCTTGCTCTATTTCCTTTAATTCTTCTAGATCTGGCTCTATATCTTTCATGCTCAAATCTTGAGTCTTTTTTATCAGTTCATCACAGTCATCTATTCTGTCTTTCACTTGTAAGGAATTTGATTCATCAAAAATGACATGAGAAGATTGTTCAATCACTAATGTTCTCTCGTTGAACACTTTAAATGATTTAGGCTTAGTCATGTATCCTAGAAAGATATCTTCATCACTTCTAGGATCTAGTTTCTCTAATTGATCTTTGCTATTATTGTGAATGTAATATTTGAAACCAAATGGTTTGAGGTGACTAATATTTGGTTTGTTTCCTTTATATATTGATGATCAGTCCATCTCTAAATAACATTTATCATGAATTATATATGTAATTTTTGGTGATTAACAAAAGCTTTTAAAATGCTTTCTAACAACTATTTCTAAAGTTTATCCACAGAAAATAAATCTAGCAAATCTGTAAGTTATCCTCACATAATGCTGTAAGTTCAAATGCATATTTTTTGTCTAAGTACACATCGATTTCCTTTATAGAAACAACGATTCGATAGCCACAACGATTTTATAAGTAAAACAATGATTTCGGTCTCACAACGATTTCATAAGTAAAACAATGATTTGCTTTCATTTAAAGAACAATTTGATAGCAACAACGATTTGCTTTCACTTAAAGAACGATTTGATCGAAACAACGATTTGCTTTTACTTAAAGAATGATTTAATCGAAACAACGATTTGCTTTCACTTAAAACATGATTTGATCGAAACAACAATTTGCTTTCACTTAAAGAATGATTTGATTGAAACAACGATTTGCTTTCACTTAAAGAATGATTTGATCGTAACAACGATTTGCCTACTTAAACAACGATTTGCTCAAAATAACGATTTACTTTTACTTAAACAATGATTTGAGCACAACAACAATTTCTTCCTTAAAACAATGATTTCATGATCGATTTCACTTAAACAACGATTCTATTGAAACAACGATTTCATTTGCTCATCGATTTCTGTTAAGTAACGACTTTGTATAGAACATCGATTTCATTTCATTAATACATGAATTATGTTCACATCGACTTGGACTCAACATGGATTACATTCTCACATGATTATATCATCGATTTGATATCAATATCATTTCTATACATAATGTTCCTTACTTTCAAATAAATTTATATAGCTCTTGAACAGTCTTGCTTTATCTTCTCATTTTCATTCCTTATAATATTTAAATATGCATATGCTCAAAACTCTGTGGATTTCAAAAAGCCTTCCTGTGCATCTTATTGTATCCTAAAGTTCATGATCATTTATTGTGTTAGTACAATATTTGCACATGATATCCTTGCTTACTTCTGTTGTCACATAAAGTCTTGCTTTATGTGATGACAGAATAACATTCCTTTTTAGTGTATCTTCATAATGCATGACTACTAATGTTGACTGACAATTTCGACAAAGAAAAGTTGTCTAGGTGTCAGCATTTATTGTATGCAGGACTTTTGTATAAACGTAGGTCAAAGATGGAGTTGTCAACCTGACAAAAAGGATAGAAGATTCAGACAATCCTTCCTTGAAAGTGTAAGTGTCAATGCAAGCATTAATGGCTACAGGCTCACCTACTCCTTGCTTCGGACCAGTCTCTCCAACGAGCACGAAGCTGTGAGACAACGAATATCTCAACGAATACTACAACGGTCAAAATTATTGCAAAGAAGATAAATAGAAGACTGGAGACTCCATGAAAAGAAGTCAGTTAGACAATTCAAATCTTTGAACCTTGAGAAGCTCGAAACTTCAGTCACCTGAAGAACAACAAGAGCCAGCTCGTCCAATCCAACCATCAGTAGCTCTTAGCTCTCTGTGAGAATATTGCATGTGTTCTTGAGAGCTTGCGTAGTTCAGAGAGAGAGTCATCTTGTGTCTCTCAGACATCGCTTCAGATCAAGCAAGTGATTATAAGCTTGGTCTTGGGGCCTTCTTCAAACAATGCATTCCTTTTAGCTGATCCTCTTCTGGTGTGAAGAGAAGACCTGTTGGTACAGGTGGTGTTATTCCTCTTCTGGTTGAGAAGGGAAGGCCAGCTGCGGCTGGATGTGTAAGTGTTCTTAAGGGACTAGACGTAGGACTCCTTGGACAAGAGGTCCGAACCAAGATAAAATTTCATGTTGTCGTTATGCTTTCTTGTTTGGTTTGATTAACACTAATCCTAACTATCGATCTTAGTGCTATCTATCTAGTTTGTTTATTTACTGGAATTTCTACTAAAAGATTTATTAAGCAATCCATTCACTCCCCCTCTGGGCTTGCTATATGGGCAACAAGTGGTATCAGAGCCAAGTCTCTTCAAGAAGAAGATCTCACGATCTTAAGAGCAAAGATAAATGGCAGCTCAAGGATATGCAGAAGGTCAGTTCGTCAACAAACCTCCTCTATTCGACGGTGAAGATTACAACTATTGGAAGACTCGGATGGAGTTGTTTCTTCAAGGTCTCGATTTCCATCTTTGGTCTATCATCGAAGAAGGAGACCTAGTGGTACTCAACAACAGAGAAAATTGGACAGATGATGACAAGAAGAAAATATCCCTAAACAGCAAAGCTAAAAGTATACTGTGTTGTGCACTGAGCAAGAAGGAATTCAACAGGATTTCCGCCTGCAAGTCAGCTATGGAAATGTGGGAAAAATTAAGGATCACATATTAAGGAACTGACAAGGTAAAGGAAACAAGAATAGACATCCTAGTAGCTCAGTATGAAATATTTCAAATGCAGTCAGGAGAGTCCATCACCCAAATGTACAATAGATTTACAGATATTATCAACGGTTTGGCTGGACTCGAAAAAATTTATGAAATTGGAGACATGGTAAGAAAAATATTAAGATCTCTACCAACCTCATGGACTCCAAAGGTGACAGCCATATAAGAAGCCAACGACCTCAAAAAAATGTCACTTGAAAAGCTCATTGGGTCATTAATGGCTCATGAGATAAATATGGAGAGGCTGGGAGAATCCTCCAGCAAAATGAAGCACAGTAATGCTCTTAAGGCCACAGAAGAAACAACAAATGACGAATTAGAAGGTGATAAAAGCAATGAGAGCAGTGAAGATGAAGAAGCCTTTCTCTCCAGAAGACTACAACACATTCTGGCCACGAAAAAATACCAGTCAGGAAGAAGATACTTCAAGAAAGGTAAAGACTTTAAAAGACCTGAAGGCAAAGATGTTAAGAAACCAGAACCGATATGCTATGAGTGCAAGAAGCCGGGACACATCAAAGCCGAGTGTCCCAAGTTAAAGAAAACTGAGTTCAAGAAAAAGGACAACACAAAGAAATTCAGAAGATACAAGAAGAAAGCCATGCCTGCTGCATGGAACAACAAAAGTGACTCAGACAGTGAGTTAAGCTCCAGCGAAGAAGAAGAAGAAAAGGCCAACCTGGCCTTCATGGCAAATGTTGATGAAAAGGTAACTTCGGACTCATCTTTCACTTCTTGCAATGAATCTGATTCAGATAGTCTAGAGGATGCATTTAACGAATTATACGATAAATACAAAGATGTTTGTAAGTTGTTAAAAATAACCAAGAAAAATTATGCATGCTTAGAAATAACATACTCGGATTTAAAATCTAAAACTGAACAGTTAAAAAAACAAATTTCGTAATTGAAAAGAAGAAATGAACTGTTACATGAAGATTTAAAAACTAAAAATGAAAAGATATCAAACCTAGAAAATCAGGAAATTACAAGTAGACTTAAAAATGAAATCAATACACTAACAAAAGATAATGAGTTGAAAATTTTACAAATGGTAAATCATCCTTAATATTAAAAGGAGCAAGAAGATCAGGTAAGAAGAAGTATGGCTTAGGATATACTCTACCAGAAAATGAGGAAACCATAATTCATCCTAAAATTTATCCAACTCCAAAATTCGTAGCTGAACAAAATCTTGATTACAAAATAAATAAAAATAAAAACCATAAGCCAAATAGAATAATAAACAATATTCCTTGTTGCACACACTGTAAGAATATAGGTCACACTAAAATAACATGCACAACCAAACACCTAAAATGGATTCCCAAAAGAAACTGTGAAGAAACTAGCCAACCAGGACCCAAAAGAACTTAGGTACCTAAATCTCATTGATTTATTGCAGGGAAGCCTTAGAGCATCGAAGTGGTACCTTGACAGCGGGTGCTTAAGGCATATGACAGGTAACAAGAAACTATTCTCTCACATCAAAAGTGAAGAAGGCATAGTCACTTATGGCGACAATGGAAAAGGGTCAGTAATTAGTTGTGGATCCATTGGATGTCAAGATAGAATCCCTATAGAAGATGTTCTATGCGTCAAAGGACTCAAGCACAATCTTATTAGCATTAGTTAGCTGTGCGATAAGGGTCACCAGATCAAGTTTCAGGAATCTAAGTGTTTAATCATCAAGGATGGTGCAATTATTTTCAAAGCCAGCAGAGAAAAGAACCTCTACGTACTGCATCTAGAAGAACTTAAAGATCAAGACATTTGTCTGGCAGCAAATAAAGATCAGAATGCTGAATTATGGCACAGAAGGTTAGGCCATTGTAGCTTGGATGGAATAAGAAAACTTATCAAACATGATCTATTAGAAGGTCTGCCGAACATAAACACAAGACTTGACAATATATGTGAACCTTGTGCAAAAGGGAAGCATGCAAAATCCTCCTTCAAATCAAAGACAGTAGTCACCACCTCCAAACCATTTGAATTGCTACATATGGATTTGTTTGGGCCAATGAGAACTACCAGTCTGGGAGGAAAGAACTTTGGATTTGTAATTGTTGATGATTTTTTAAGATTTACATGGGTATCATTTTTAGAGCATAAAGATGACACATTTGCTTTGTGAAATTCAGTAAAATAGTTCAAAAGGATAAAAAGTTCAGTATCATTAGTATTCGTTCAGATCATGGAGGAGAATTTCAGAACGATAAATTTGTAGAGTTTTGTAATGATCAAGGTATAGAAAATAATTTCTCAGCACCTAGAACACCACAGCAAAATGGAGTAGCTGAGAGGAAGAATAGAACTTTGTTGGATATGTCTAGGACCATGCTGTCTGAGTACAACCTTCCAAGGTATTTCTGGGCAGAAGCGGTTAATATAGCATGTTATATTATCAATAGAGTCATGATCAGGCCAATCCTGAAGAAAACTGCATATGAGTTATACAAGGAAAGGAAGCCGAAGATCAGACATCTCAGAACATTTGGATGCCCATACTTTATTCATAATAATGGTAAAAGAGACATAGGTAAGTTGGATCCCAAATCTGATGAAGGGATTATGGGGTACACTTCTAAATCTAAAGGCTATAGAGTTTTTAATAAAGGAAGTTTATTAATTGAACAAACTGTTCATGTTATTTTTGATGAGTCTAACCCTTCATTGAGAAAGGAAGTAGATAGTGATGATGAAAATGCAGAAAATCTCTCCAAGAAACTGAAGGAAACAAGTATCAAAGATAATGAAGATCCACCCTTGGAAGAACTACAACAGAAAGACATTATTCATGATGATCTTCCAAAGTAATGGAGGTACAAAAAGGATCATCCTATAGACAACATCATAGGAGATCCATCCGCAGGGGTAAGAACAAGAGGTAATGTTATTCCTTGTGATTATCTAGCATTTGTGTCTCAAATAGAGCCGAAGACAGTCAATGAAGCACTGTCTGATAAATCTTGAATTTTAGCCATGCAAGATGAACTTAATTAGTTCAGGAGAAATCTAGTTTCGTCCCTTGTTCGGAGACCATCAGATCATCCTGTGATTGGTACCAAATGGGTGTTTAGGAACAAATTGGATGAAGCTAATGTTATCACTAGAAACAAGGCTAGGCTGGTTGCTTAAGGCTATTCCCAAGAGGAAGGCATAGATTTTGATGAAACCTATGCACCAGTGGCCAGACTAGAGGCTATTAGAATTTTACTTACTTATGCATGTGCATTGGATTTAAAGCTTTTTCAAATGAATGTAAAATCTACTTTTCTAAATGGTTATATAAAGGAGGAAGTCTATGTAGAACAACCTCCAGGTTTTGATGATTAAGATTATCCAAATCATATTTTCAGATTACATAAAGCCTTGTATGGATTAAAACAAGCACCTAGAGCATGGTATGAAAGACTCAGTGTATTTTTATTAAATCATGGTTTTATCCGAGGACAAGTAGATAGCACATTGTTCATTAAATCAAAAAATAAAAATATATTACTTGTGCAAATTTATGTAGATGATATTATATTTGGTTCTACTGATGAATCATTGTGCAAGTATTTTGAGAAGCTCATGCAGGTAGAATTTGATATGAGCATGATGGAAGAGCTCAACTATTTCCTTGGGTTGCAAATAAAGCAAGGCAATGAAGGAACTCATATTTGTCAAGCAAAATACACCACAGAACTTCTAAAGAAATTTGGTTTTGAAAATGCCAAACACTGTCCACTCCAATGAGCACATCTACCAGGTTAGACAGTGATAAGGAAGGTAAGAAAGTTGATCAAAAAGTTTATAGAGGTATGATAGGATCATTGCTTTATTTAACAGCCAGTAGGCCCGATATTTTATTTAGTGTATGTATGTGTGCAAGATATCAATCTGATCCTAAAGAATCTCATCTAATATTTGTTAAAAGAATCTTTAGATATTTAGCTAAAACTCATGACCTAGGACTATGGTATCCTAAATCATGTGAAACTAGTTTAATTGGATATTCTGATGCTGACTATGCTGGATGCAAAGTAGATAGAAAAAGCACCAGTGGTGGTTGTCAATTTCTTGCAAGATGCTTGATTTCATGGTCTTCAAAGAAGCAAAATTCAGTAGCACTATCAACAGCTGAAGCTGAATACATAGCTGTTGGGAGCTACTGTACTCAACTCCTATGGATAAAGCAACATCTTGAGGACTATGGATTGCACATCAAGACCATCCCATTGCTGTGCGACAACACAAGTGCGATAAATCTCACGAAAAATCTAGTTCAGCACTCCAGGACAAAACATATAGAGGTCAGATATCATTTTATTAGAGATCATGTAGCTAATGATAATATAAATATTTTCTTCATAGATACTCTAAATCAGTTAGCAGATATCTTTACAGAGCCTTACCTGAAGAGAGATTTACGTCTCTTAGAAGGAATTAGGTATGGTAATTTGTAACAGATATGTTTGTACGTGACTGAAATAAAAAAAAAATCAGAATAATACTTGTCCCTTCTGCTAAAATTTAAGCAAATCCTTTATTGCTTGCATCATAAATTTGCTATGGCGTTTCAAGATCAATTCTTTATTATTTGCATAATCATCTCCTCTTTTGTCGTTATTCGATTTTAATGCTCTGGCGTTTCAAAAAGCCACTTTATGTCCTGCCGTTAAGTCTGAAATCCTTGCTGCATCGATTTCATCTCTCTCTCTCTCTCATCTCCTTCGATTTGCTTGCTTGTGAAACCCTCATCGACTCCAAAATCCCCTCTGTGAGGTTTCGAAGAATCCCTCTGTTCCCGCTCAAATTTCTTGAGGGTTCCTGCTCCTCTCTTCCCCACGATCCTCTAGAAACCTTTCTTGTTTGATTTCATGGCCGCTTCTGGGAGTTCCGGCAGCGTAGGTGGTTACATTGTCACCTTCCTCACGGCGGATCAACAGGAAAGGTTTGCGGCTGTCAGGATCAGGCTTTGCGGAAACAAGGCAGTGGATATTGAAGATTTAGATAAGCATGGGATGCACAACATTGTAGAAGCCATTCAAAGGATGAAGTGGACGAAGATGGTCACTATTTCTGAGCCAAGTTATCCAGACCTAGCCAAAGCCTTTTACACTTGTTTGAAATCAGAAGAAGACGGGTCCCTCTCTTCCACTGTAAAAGGTACACCCATTCTCATCACCTAAGATCTGTTGGAAAGACTATTTGGTGTCTCTACGGTCTGTCACAGTGGGGTGGACTCAGTGGATATTCATGCTAAGGGGCTAGGAATCATCGGAACAGAGTATAGATTGAAGGATGGAAAAATCGACATCAACCAGCTAAATACATTCAACAGAATTTTACATTTTATAGTCTGTCAGATTTTGGTGCTGAGGAGCGTCACCTTCTCAACTTGCCCAAAAGAAGATTCAGATATGATGTTCTGGGCCATCCAAAATGAAGACATCAACGTGGCTCAGGTTATAATTTAGAGAATGAAGTTTGCTACAGAGATGATATGGGACAAGAAAAATAAATTGGCAGTATCACTTCCATATGCCCAGTTGCTTACCAAAATTTTCAAGGATTATGGTATTGACCTAAAAGGAGAAGTGATGGAGAAGATGGGTCTGCCTATTCGGTCCAGGAACCTGAAGAAAAGTAGTTTCTCTCTAGTGGGAAATGTTTAGACCAAGACCTCGGTGGCAGAAGGAGAGGCCATCATTGGTGAAGCTCCTGAAGTTCAACCAGTCCCAGAGGCAGAGGCAGAGGTAGAAGCAGATGTCAGAATTGAGGAACCTCCTACAGTTGTGAGGAGGATTGAAGAAATAGCTCCTGAGCACATTGAGCCCGTTGGGCATTCATCTAAAGTAGTGATCCCCTCTACAGTCCCTGCTCCTACAATTGAAGAATCTGTCATCTTAGAGATTGTTGCTCATGCTGCGGGGGAGTAGGAACAAACTCTCATGGAACACATTCCAAGTGTTCCTGTTGCAGACATTGGTATGGAAGATAATCAGATAGAAGTTACTCTGGAACTTGTGGCACCAGGCCACACAGCAGATGTTCAAATGGAAGATGCTCCAGCTCAGGGGGAGCCAGAGATTCAGGGGGAGCCTTCTGCTAGTGCTCCTGCAGATCAATTCCAAGAAGGAATTGTTGAAGATGTTTCAGATGATGATGTGGAGCCCACTATTAGATCAAGTGGAAAGAAAAAGGGTGTTGCCCCCAGAATTCCTCTACTCACCAGGAAGGCACACCACAGATCAAAGAAGAAGAGGATTCATGTGCACATGAAGCCTGTCATCAATAGATTGAATGCACATAGGGAGATTCTGTGCTCACTACAATCTGAAGTTCAATCCATTTTTCTGAGTCAGAGCACTGAAGCCAAGGAGATTGGAGCAGTTAAAGTTGAGCTCCAGAGGATGAGAAGTGAGTTGGGCAGCATGAAGCAATTAATGACAAATCTTTCTGACTTTGTGAGGGTGCAATTATCCTCTCCTACCCCTCCAGCTCCCACTCAACCTGTACCAAAGGAATCCGGGCCTTCTGAGGTCATCAAGGAGGTTGGGACATCAGGGCCAGTTATTGAGGAATTAGGGCCATTAGGGCCAATTGCTGAAGAGGTTATCTAGCCACCAGGGCCGTCTGAAGAGGAAGTCAGGTCATCAGGGCAATCAGTTGAGGAGCCAGTGCCATCAGGGCCATGTGAAGTTGAAGTTGTTGGTGTTGGGCCATCAGGGCCAGTGGAGTCAGTGGCAGAGCCAATTGGATCTCAAGCACCTGTAGAAGTTGTTGCTATTCCCCCAGAGCCTCCTGTCCCTTCTAGTCTTCAGACTCCAGCTCCTTCTTCTCCACCCACATCCTTCTCTGCCCCACCAGCACCTGAACCTTCCAAGAAACCTCTTCCAAAACACATCTCCTCACCTACACCTTTTCCTGCTACCTCCTCCTCTTCACCTACTTCTTCTCCTGCAATTCCTCCTCCTCCAACATTTGAGGCACCTCCAGCATCATCCTCAACTAGTCCCTCATCAGCTAGACCATCAACTGCTCAACCATCAGCACCACCTCCTCCTACTTCTTTCTCTTCTCTTCTTCCACCCACTCCTCCCTCCTTCATCACCCTCATTCCAGAGGGTGCTCGTGTTCAAGGCCACATCATACAGGACATTAAAGATGAGTTTTAAGAAGCAATTCTTCGCTCAATCCTGTCTGTGTCCTCCCATGTTCACAGGACAGGGTCTCCCAGTCCTGCCCCCCAAAAGAGGAAAATTTCTAAGCAACTTGCTCTCTCTTCTGAACCTCAATTCCCTCCTCTTTGGTTCTCTCTTTCTATTGAAAATAAAAGGAGATCCCTCTATTGTGAATTCTTACAAAAGTGTACCTTTGCTGCTATTTTTGGCCTCCCTCATCTTAATCTCACCGAACATCTTACTATTGTTCTTCCTCTCTCTCCCATATCCAAATCAGATCAGTCCAAAATCTTCTCCATAGTTGAATCTAAGACTGAAGATCAGTGGGCTCGAGGCCATCAGTCTCTCTACAGGAATTATGTGCTTGCTAGATCTAACAGGTTTCCACCCTCAGACCACCAACTTACTCTGTCTGAGTGGTTTGTTATCCACCATAGGAATACTTGGGGTCCCTTCATCCAGAGGGAAATCAAGTTGATCCGGCACTTCCAGATGTTTCAAGACTATCGGTTTATCAACAAACTGCCAGAAATTCAGCTTGGTCAGTTCAGGGAGCCATTGCACTGCTCATGACTAAAAACCTGTCAACACTTCCATTCAGGTAGATTTTGCCACCTTAAAGTTGCCAGAGGTTGTCTTCCTCCCCAAGCTTCATTCGTTGCTCATGGACTTTGCTGTGGGTCCCTCTATCTTTGAAAGATTCGCTAGAGTAATGGCCAGAATAACAGTTCGACAGGGAGCTCCTCTTGCCTTCCACCGATTTCTATTCCGAGAGTATCACAAGGGTTTTATCAAGTCTGATGTCCTTGCACCCCTCCTGTCTGAGTGTGAAAGGCTCTCACCATCTGAGTGGGAGAAGCACTATCACCAAGCTGCTCAGCAGTTAGACACCTTGAACTCCTCTCTGGTTAGATCCGACAAACCTTCTCTTTCTGTCGAAGAATTCTTGGACCTCAACTCAATCAATTTGGTTCAAGATCCTTTTGCCATTTGGATTGAAAGGTACAAAGTCTATGAACCCTGAAGAGGGAACTGAACCAGCTCAAGATTTTCTAACCCATATCCATCGACAAATTCCTACAGCATGCTAGTTTTGGAACTACTAGTTTGTAGAGATCCTCCTTTGGCAAGGATGAATATGCAAATTTCATTGAAGCTCAGAGGCAGCTCCACATCCAAAGACTTCTTCCAGACATGGGGCCTTCCTACAATATCTTTTGGGGTGCTTTTAAGAACCACTTTGAAGAGAAGGAACTCCAGGCTTGGCTCATAATTACTTGCCATACCTCTCTTTTGTCTCCTGCATTCTAGATTTATGACCCCCATTAAGTAATTCAATCTGATATTTTGGCTCTATTTCTCTTTGTCTATCTCCATTTTCTCTTCTATTCATTTAATTCTTTTTGCTTAATGACAAAAAGGGGGAGAAACTATTCTAAAAGACATACCCTAAAAAATTAAATTAAGCAAATTTCAATTCTTTCTATGTATGTAATTTTCTATGTTTTGTCATCACCAAAAGGGGGAGATTGATGATCAGTCCATCTCCATATAAAATTTATCATGTATTATATATGTAATTTTGGTGATTAACAAAACCTTATAAAATGCTTTCTAACAACTATTTCTAAAGTTTATCCACAGAAAATAAATCTAGCAAATTTGTAAGTTATCCTCACACAATGTTGTAAGTTCAAATGCATATGTTTTGTCTAAGTACACATGATTTCCTTTATAGAAACAACAATTCGATCGCCACAACGATTTCATAAGTAAAACAACGATTTCGGTCTCATAATGATTTCATAAGTAAAACAACGATTTGTTTTCACTTAAAGAACTATTTGATCGAAACAACGATTTTCTTTAACTTAAAGAACGATTTGATCGAAACAACGATTTACTTTCACTTAAACAACGATTTGATCGAAACAACGATTTGCTTTCACTTAAAGAATGATTTGATCGAAACAACTATTTGATCGAAACAACGATTTGCTTTCACTTAAAGAACGATTTGATCGCAACAACAATTTGCTCAAAACAACGATTCACTTCTACTTAAACAACGATTTGAGCACAACAATGATTTCTTCCTTAAAACAACGATTTCATGATCGATTTCACTTAAACAACGATTCTACTGAAACAACGATTTCATCTGCTCATCGATTTCTGTTATGTAACGACTTTGTACAGAACATCGATTTCATTTCATTAATACATGAATTATGTTCACATCGACTTGGTCTCAACATGGATTACATTCTCACATGATTATATCATCGATTTGATATCAATATCATTTCTATACAGAATGTTCCTTACTTTCAAATAAATTTATATAGCTCTTGAACAGTCTTACTTTATCTTCTCATTTTCATTCCTTATAATATTTAAATATGCATATGCTCAAAACTCTTTGGATTTCAAAAAACCTTCCTGCGCATCTTATTGTATCCTAAAGTTCTTGATCATTTATTGTGTTAGTACAATATTTCCACACGATATCCTTGCTTACTTCTGTTGTCACATAAAGTCTTGCTTTATGTGATGACAGAATAACATTCCTTTTTGGTGTATCTTCATACTTCACGACTACTAATGTTGATTGCCAATTTAGACAAAGAAAAGTTGTCTAGGTGTCAGCATTTATTGTATGCAGGACTTTTGTATAAACGCAGGTCAAAGATGGAGTTGTCAACCTGACAAAAAGGATAGAAGATTCAGACAATCCTTCCTTAAAGGTGTAAGTATCAATCCAAGCATTAATGGCTGCAGGCTCACCTACTTCTTGCTTCGGACCAGTCTCTCTAACGAGCACGAAACTGTGAGACAACAGATATCTCAACGGATACTACAACGGTCAAAATTATTGCATAGAAGATAAATAGAAGACTGGAGCCTCCATGAAAAGAAGTCAGTTAGACAGTTCAAATCTTTGAACCTTGAGATGCTCGAAACTTTAGTCACTTGAAGAACAACAAGAGCCAACTCGTCCAATCCAACCATCAGTAGCTCTTAGCTCTCTGTGAGAATAGTGCATGTGTTCTTAAGAGCTTGCGTTGTTCTGAGAGAGAGTCATCTTGTAATCATCTTGTGTCTCTCAAACTTCGCCTCAGATCAAGCAAGTGATTATCAGCTTGGTCTTGGGGCCTTCTTCAAACAACGCATTCCTTTTAGATGATCCTCTTCTAGTGTGAAGAGAAAACCTGTTGGTATAGGTGGTGTTATTCCTCTTCTGGTTGAGAAGGGAAGGCCAGCTGTGGCTGGATGTATAAGTGTCCTTAAGGGGGACTGTACCCTTGTATAGTGAAATCCCAAGTGGTTGCTTGGGGACTGGACGTAGGACTCCTTGGGACAGGAGGTCCAAACCAAGATAAAATTTCTTGTTGTCTTTATGCTTGCTTGTTTGGTTTGATTAACACTAACCCTAACTATCAATCTTAGTGCTATTTATCTAGTTTATTTTATTTACAGGAATTTCTACTAAAAGCTTTTTTAAGCAATCCATTCACCCCCCCCCCTCTGGGCTTGCTATCTGGGCAACATATACCTCATAGTGTCTTCTTGACTATTGACTGAATCATTACTCTATTAATTATGTAGCATGCAATGTTTATGCTTTGAGCTCAGAAATATCCTAGAATGTCTTTCAACTAACATTGTTCTGGCTATATCGTATAGTGTTTTGTTCTTTCTGCTACACTATTTTGTTGTGGGGTCCTAGGTGTTGAAAAGTTATGCTCAATACCATGATGATCACAGGATTGTTTGAACTCATCATTTTGAAATTCACCTCCATAACCACTTCTAATTCCAATGATATTGAACTTTCCATCCTTTTATAGCTTATTACCAAATCTGACAAATTGTTCGAATGTTTCTAATTTTGATTCCAAAAATGTCACACATATGATTCTTACATAGTCATTTATAATCAAAAACCATAGTTCTTTCCTCTAGACTAGTGGTTTTCATTGGTCCAAATCTATATATATATATATATATATATATATATATATTATTAAAACACAATTTGGCCCTGTCAAACTAGAGTGACACGTGGCAAAAAAAAGTACAAAACCCATGTTTCTCTCAATTCAAAAAACCTCTCCTTATCCAAAGTAGAAATAAAAAAAAAAACTCATCCGATAGCAAACTCTCACTCTAGGAAACCCAACTATCTCTATCTCTTTCTCTCTCTCCCTATGTGATCTCTCTCTCCTCCACACAGAAACCACCCATTACAAGGACTCCGTGAAGGAACCAT
Source organism: Colocasia esculenta (assembly GCA_014218235.1). Taxonomy (NCBI): domain Eukaryota; kingdom Viridiplantae; phylum Streptophyta; class Magnoliopsida; order Alismatales; family Araceae; genus Colocasia; species Colocasia esculenta. Next base: position 79,216,487 of record CM024762.1, read on the forward strand.
CAATTAAATTCTTAGATAATAGACTAGACCATATTTTAAATGTTTGCTTACATCATCCTTTATATGCTTAGTTTATATTTTAGATGTTCCTTTGGATCCTACGATATGTTTAAATCATAGTTTATATGCAGAATTAGATTAGACTTTATATGTTTAGATCATAGATCAGATGATTGTATATTTAACACTTATATGTTCATAATTCAGCACTTTAGTTCACTACTTTTTTAGTTCTCGCTAAAAATTGCTTCACCATTTCTTTAAATACAAAGCTTAAAAAGTTATTACTCAAAAGATACAACATATATGTTAGTGGAAAACTTAGTGTCCTATATTAATCTCTAAAATACAATTAGTGTTGTTGGAGAGTATGTTTGATTAGTTGATAGAGAGTGTTATAAATGTAAAACTTCAGACCATGATTATGAACAAAACCTATCTAGAGGTAACTCTAGCTAAGAAGAAGCAAATCAAAATAGAGAAAAATGAAAATGAAATTGATAGTTGTGAGAAATAAATTTGTAATTTTGATGTTTAAATACTATAAATACGTAGTACAAATGAACTTTTCATTGACTAAAATTTACTGAAAAAAAATATGTTTGACACTCCATAATAGTTATTTATTATTCTTTAAATAGATATTTTTATCAAATTGTTCTATTCCTTTTTAAATAATCATACATTTATTTATATATATATATTAACTAAGAAAAATATTTATTCAAATCAAATAATATACATGCATCGCACGAGTAGAGATCTGGTAAATCCATATGTATTGATTCCAATGGTTTTGATGTTGTCACAATAGTCTTTGACTAAAAGGAGCTTCTAACATGTTTGTCTTTAGCACAAGCTCTATTGACTACATGAATCTTAAATTTTTATTTTGGTAGTCCATCAACCAAGCCATACTTAATGAGCTTATTAATTATGTCCTAACTTGCATGCCTTAATCTTTTGTGCCATATTCTGCTCTATCATCCTCACTAGCTAAAAAGCATAAATCTTGATCTACTAAATCATCTAAATATAGAACATACATATTCTTTTCCCAATGGGTTGTGAACTTGACTATCTTCTGATATGCTTCTAAAACTATGCACTTATCGGCCTCAAATTTTATCAGATATCATTTATCACACAATTAACTAATATTGATCATATTGTGCTTGAGTTCTTCTACATATAGAACTTCCTCAATTAATTTGTGTGACTAGTGCCTATGGTTCCTACGCCTAGTACCTCTCATGTTCCATTATCCCCATAAGTCACCGTTCCTGATTTTCTATCCTTGAGTTCCCTAAACATATTCCTACTTCCTATCATGTGTTGTGATCAACCACTATCTAAGTACCATTTTTTCTTGGTTGACTCTCAGACCTCCTGTACAAGATAAATCAAATTTAGGTTTTAGGTACCAAGGCTTTCTTAGGCCATGATTGTAGACACCCAATTCTGACCCATACGTCTAGCCATATTTCTTGTTCGCATAGTGTGCCCCCAAGTTGGTCACTCTCTTGAGCCCATTAAGTCCAATTTCCAGCTTATTTAGTCTATTTATCACTTAAGAGTCCATTGTCCATATTGGAAATTAGGGTTTCAGATCCATAAAGGTGTCGCGATGCATCGATCAGGTGCTTCATCCTTGTCACTGCCTATCTTGCCATCACGACAGTCCATGCATATCTATCCACAAACTATCTGTGTGCGTTGGGTCGGTGAATCGCGACAACCTTTGTCATGGCCCTACAATGCGTCGCGACACAAGTTTGCATGGAATAGTTACACAACTTTCTCTCTCTTATCCTATCTAGGCTTATCGCTATCCCAACGGCCTTGGGACGATCACGATCTATGGAGATAGAGTTTATCCATCCCTAGACCCTTTGTAGGAATATTCCCATGACGATTTACTTGGGTTTATCTCTTTTTTTGGGTCATTATCCTTTATGGATGAGATGGGCTTCTCATTTTTCTATAAAACCATGCTCGCTTCCTCTATCCTAGAGAAGCTAGGGGAATCCAGCACGAAGTGTTTCCAAAATCACTCAAGAACCCCCCTTTAACTCGTAGCTCTCCCATTTCCCCTCTCTTCCATTATTCCCTCTCACCATAACCCCACTTTTCTTTCTACATCTGAAGCGTGGTGGCAAGGAGGCGACCTTATCCTCATCTGCAAGGTTGCTATACGACCCAAGAGCTTTATCTTTAGCCAGTGAATCACCCTTTGGGGCTATCTTTTCTTCCATGCATGTTATTTGTCCGTTTTAGATAGTTGCACATTCACACACCCTCGTTTTCAACAACCCTAGGGGTTTCTAAAATACCCCAGGTTCGTTCCCTCCATGCTTTCTTTCTTTTTCTTTCATGTTGTGTAGATACTTCACTTAAAATCCATCTAATCGGGTTTCTTTTCTTGTTTCTTTGTTTTAGAAGGTACTATAAGAAGAGAAGATGAGGAGCTCTCCTCTGAGGGTAGGAGGTCCCCCCATATATTCCTGCTTCCTATGTAGAAGGCGACGAAGCACTTGGACGCAAAAGTACCATCGCAACCGATCGGTGGGTCGCTACATGCTCACTATTGTGACGGGTTTATCTGACGCAACATAGGTAAGTAGCCTTATCAACCCCCCTTTTCTAATAGCTTAGTATTTCTCCTCGTAGAATCCTTAGACATCTTGCTAGGTGGTGATCACATCCTTTTATTATCATATATAGCATTTTTTTGTTGTGTTTCGAGGGGCGCATATCCTCATGATTACACCTTTTGGCAATCACGGTGGGACCTCCATTGCCAACCTCGTCTGCTTTGCCTTTACCTTCCATGTTTATTTGTCTAGTAGAATCCTATTAGGGTTGTTTTTTATGTTGATTTTCTTTCCTGTGTTCTGTCATTGTTGTGTCGGGTCATAGGGGTGCGACAGTATGTCATCCACAAAGATGGACGCGACATCAGGTGCACACTATTTGTGTTATTTTCTATCTTGAGTTCCTATTTGGCCCTTCCTGATGACCTCTCCATGCTGTATTGCCATATATGTCTACGATCTTGATTGCTAGAATCTTATTAGCGCTCATGTTTTCCATTTAGTTTCATTGTTGTTTCCTAGCCTTTTAGCGATGCATTTGGAAGATGCGATAGTGTCGCGCCATACTTTGAGGACGCGATATGAGGTACACCTTGCTTGGTTCTACGTTCCGCTTTGTGGTTATGTTTGCATATATTTATGAGTTCTTTGCTTCCTTATTAGGTGTTTTTCATGCTTTATCGTGTTGAGGATAGTCTATTTGAAAATTGTTTTGTATTGTCTAGGGTTTCTGTAATCAGCACTGGTCACGATCGACTTATCAATCACGACATTGTCGTGTCAGACACATCTGACGTGACATTCATAGGGATCCTTATACTGTCATTTGTTAGTTTAGGATAGTATTTGCATGCACCCCAGTGCGTTTAGGCACATGCATACACTTTTCGTGTAGGTAGGATTCCTCCTTGGTAGCATATAACCTCTCACCTACGAGTACTCGTGGGCTTACCAGGTCATGCTATCAAGGGCCTCTGTAAGTCCACATTGTCGTATGCACGTTGCGACCATCGGGCAGGTTGTACCTAGTGCCCCTTAGTTCAGGTCGTCTTCATGTGGTTTTGTGTGCCATCCCTCTAGTCATCTTGGAGTACTCGAGTATGCACCTATTAGGGTTCCTATTTAATTAAGTGCAATTCTATTTAGTCAATCCATTAAAATGTTAATCGTTAACCTTAAAATATTAACGATAATCATGTCAACTTGGGTGCTTGTTTGAGATACTCCTTCTCATCCCACATCCCTTCTTGTGTGTTAGAGTCTAGGGTCTTTGTTTGCAGTCGTGTCATCTCCCCTAGTTAATTAGGGTTAATGTATGCATCAGCGCTTAGGTTTTTCAAGTCAGTCCCCACTGACCATCGTGCTCTATCATAATCCCCTCTTTGCTATGGATCGTTTTCACATCTTCACCACAATTCTCTCCCCATCGGACTCTTTGAGGATGTGGCCCAGCCTTCTGCTACTGCCCTTGTAGGATAGATCCAACCTCTTATAGTCTTTGAGGATCGGTCTCGCCCCCCTTCTCCTTCTGGGGAAGATGGCCTGCATTCTTAGTTCAGCCAAACTTCTCCCATAGTTAAGTCCTACCCAAGCTTGAGAATTCTTAGTGACTACCAAAGGCAAACGCCCCCTCTCTCTGTCCCCTCAGGTCTCTTCCCATCAGACGATCCCATCTGCACCTCTTGCTTCTGCACCATGCATGCCTCCCGTCGTGGCTGATTCTACTCCTCTTTTTCCACAGGTCATTCATTTTTCTGAGCCCAGCTAACCCTCAGCACGTGAGTTTTCAACTAGGCCCCCCCTCATTCTTCTTATTATCAGGCTAACTACAATCCTCCTCCCTGTGAGAGGTCCTATGAGTTGGAGCAGCCTCGCTCTCTCCTCCCTGTTCCTCACGTTTCATCCTCCTCTGAATTCCTTGTGGAGTGGACATCCATGAAAAGGAAGCTACATGATTAGCGAAGGCAAATGGACCCTCGAAGGGTAGCCGACATTCCTCTTCCCTCTTTCCAACACCTTCAGGTTCTGCCCGAATTAGAGCTGCCAGTCTACATAGGATACTCTGGGATAGGAGATCCCTATGTACATATCAAGGATTTTGTGTATGAGTTTGCACAACATAAGTATGATCACCACCTTATGGCATACTTATTTTGGAAGTCTTTGGATGGACCGGCCCTTGGAAGTCTTTGGATGGACCTGCCCTCGAGTGGTTCTATTCTTTGCCATCAAAGGAAGCCGAGGATTTTTAGATTGTACAAGAAAGATTCCTGAAGCAATTCCAAGATTGGGTTGGACCCGAGTAGTCTTTTTTGGACTTAGTGGCCGAGAAAATGAAGCCAGATGAAGATTTTACTATCTATGCTAATAGGTGGCATCCCTGGCTATGCGTGTCCATTGCCCTATGGAGGAGGAAAAGGTTAAGCTATTGATTGCCAATGCTACCCCCACCTACTATTCCATATTGGCCATGAATGATATCTCCACCATGCACCAGTTGTATAGCCGGTCCCGCTTCATCCAGACTCAACTAAAGGACTCTCCTATCCACACCATGTTCGAGAACCCAAAATATCGCAACCCAAGATACTTCAGGGTCCCATCACAGAGGGGTTATAGACAAATGAACAGATGGGTGCAGTGAACAACCGTCAGGGCCAAGTAGGTAGGACATCCTATAACCCACCTCCTCAGCAACCATGGAACAACATGCCACCACCTGCCCAAGCTTAGAACCATCAATAGAAGCAGTGCTAGTACAACCAAGTCCCTCCACCACAAAATGGCTATGCTCCTAGAAAACCCAATGGCCCTAAAAGGGCTCAATACCCTCCTTTCCCAAAAACCCTACCTAACATCTTTGCAGCCCTCATGTCGATCAATGCCCTTAGACTTCCTCCAGAAAAGGCTAATTGGAACATGGTGGCTGATAAAACCAAGTACTGTATATACCACCGCCGTCCAGGACACAATGTGACAGACTGCGTTCCAGTTCAGAGATATGATATATGACCTTCATGAACAGCAGCAGATTGACTAGGCAGAGATGAAAAGATTAATTTAGACTCTGAGAGACCAGCAAGGGCAGAGACAACAATAGCAGCAACAGAGGTGACAACAGCCACCACCACAGCAACCACCACAACAAGCACAACAGCCAGCCCAGGACTTCGGCATAGTGAAAAATCCTATGCCATAACATCAGCCCAGTCCAAACCCGTAGCCTGCTCCACCACCTCCACCACCCACTCAAGTTAACCTAGTTGTCCATCACCCACCACCAGTCACCAACTAGGTTTATGATTACGATTCCAAAGTTGGCCAATTATTGGCTATCACCCATACGTCCATCAGCTCCACCACACCTACCATTGCTGAAGTTGCCTCTCCACTTCTCACCACACCCACCATACCCGCCATTAACCCCTCGCCTGTTACCACTCCATTCGACCCCTCGCGATTGCCAATAATAGCCAATCCATCCATCATCAACACCACCCCTCCACCACTTCAATACAACTTCGCCCTCCAGAGCGGACGGATGTTCCACCGGATGTATCCCCATGCATCCATGTCAGTGCAGGGTCAGTCGACCCACAACTTCAACCCTATCAACCAACAACAAGAGGCAGAAGAAGAAGACCCAATCCCGGGGACCCAATATGAGATTCTGAAGCATCTGGATCAGACACCCACAAAGATATCCAATCTATAATTGATAAAGAGATCACAGACCCACCAAGATGCTCTACGTGGTTTCTTATAGAAGGTCATGGTTTGTGAGGACTTGAATCCAGAGACACTGCCACCGGTCTTATCAATTGTAACAAGAGGATCGACAATAACATTTTCTAATAATGAATTGGCTCCCCCTGAGGCAAAGAGAATGCCTCTCTATGTGACTTTGACAATAAATAAAGTGGCCATTGACGCCGCTTTGATAGACACAAGTGCATCGATCAATGTGTGTCCCTCAGCACTCTTACGTATGCAACATCTCAGAACATCGGCTGCATCCAACTCCCACCACCATTGCTGCCTATGATAATTCCTGGTGACCATGCCATGGCGTAGTATCTTTATAGGCAGAATTGGGACCACTTATAATGAATGTGGAGTTCTACGTGCTAGATATTGATCCCACTTTCAAGGCTATTCTCGACCGTCCCTACATTGAGGTGATAAAGGCAGTCCCCTGTATAGCCCATCAATGCTTGAAGTTCCCCTTCCAAGGACGATTATTCAAGTGAAGAGTGTTGCTATCACACATAGTGTAGAAGCCATCGATCAGGTCATGCCGGCAGTCTGGCCCTCTAACAAGCCCATCATCTCTGTACTCGATGTGAACTATCCATAGGCATACACTTTTTTCTCCAGCCTCTATATAATGTCTCCATCTATAGTGGCTGTCAAAACGGGGACACCAGCAGACACTAAGGGAAGGAATATAACGCTCAAGATCGGGTACCAGTAAGGAAAATACTAGGGGCACAACTCCAAGGAACATCCAATGTCATACTAGACTCTAAGCAGGTCACCAGACAGGGTCTCAATTATAACTAAGAGGTCAAGCCATTGACCACACTGAAGGCAAATCGACAACCATTGACATCGACACTATACTGCCATTTTGTAAAGGGATGACCCAACCAGGGTATGACACCATTGTGGTAGGGGCAGATTTCACTAACTATGATGTTCATGGACTCATCATATGACTCCGATGCTCACATATCAGGCCTTGGAAGCACTTCGTCCAGACAAAATGAGGAAAACTGAATATCCTGATGTAGAATGGTATTGGTGGTTTAATCTTGAGGACCTCACAATTACTTTTAGTCAGTTATTCTAGGATGGCAACCTTACATGGCCACCAATAGTATCTGAACTTGTTGAGCCTCCACCATCTGTCACCTCGAAGTGACAGCTGTTGGAGGATAGTATTGATGTGGGAGATCCAGATGTGCATATGAAGACGACAATTCTATAGACATGCTTTGGTCGGGTATTCCCATCCGCCCAATCAACTTATTCACTCTATTCTAATAAAAAATTCTTATTCATACCTCGCTCACCCCATCTAATTCTTCAACTGTCTTCTGACACTCCTAAAGCGTTGTCCTCTCCTTGTTCTCACTTCTCTCTTTCTTTCAACGACATGAAATTCTCCTTTCTCCGAAGCCCTCAAGCGTAACTTAATTTGTTTATAAAATCCAAATATATATATATATATGTATATATAATATAAAAATATAAATTACAAAAAATAAAAATGTAGAAATATCAAAATCTAAAAAATTCCCCCCTCTCTTCCTTTCAATCTCCCCGCTTTCTACTTTCCGACGGCGATCACCGTCTCCCTACTTTATCCTTTCCCACGGCGATCCCCATCTCATCGCTTTCTTCTTTCTGACAGCAATCCCTATCTCCTCTCTTCATGCTTTCTGATGGCGATCCCCATCTCTCCTCTTCCTACTTTCCAACAAAGATCATCGTCTCCCCTCTTCCTACTTTCCGACGGCAATCCCCATCTCCCCTCTTCCTTCCTGACAGCAATCCCCGATGATGATCATTATCTCCCCTCTTCCTTACTTCCTGATGGCAATTCTTGGTGAAGATCCTCGCCTTTCTCACTCACCCCCCTCCTAAGCAGCGATCCCTACTCTTCTCTACGATTCTGTTCCATGGCGATCCCTTCCTTCACCATGGAATCTCTGGGTGAGGGGTCTGTTGTTCCCCTGCACCCTATCTTTGCTCCAGGCACCCTGAGCTTGAGTGGTCCGCCTCCATCTCCAGACCCAGTGGAGGCCTCCTGCGGCTATGCCACATTTTCTTCATTTCCTTCCAATAAACCTTTGAAGCCATCTCTAGAGCACCTCGTAGATTCTAGTCTAAGTATTGGTCCTTGTTAGAATCTAGAAAGCCCCCATCCTCGGCTAGGAAGGGTAAGTTTGGTGTTATCTCCCTTTGATATCTGATAGATTTGGCTCAAAGGTGTGGCGTTCTTCTAGTTGTCGAAGAGTTCGCCCAAGAAGCTATAATTCTGAATATGGAAGCTCTGCAAGAAGAGAAGTGGCTAGACGATGGGTTTGGAGTCTGTGAAATCATGAACGATGAGGACCAGGTGGATGAAGAAGACGCGAGGTAGAGGATGCTGCCGAGATGTATGCTAGTGGAATGAGAAGATTTGATGAACCTACCTTGGTAGTAGATGAACCTACCAAGGAAGTCAACATTGCAACTGATGAAGAGCCCAGGCTGATGACCATAGCTGCTAACCTCCATCCCTGTCTCTCCTCTCCCTGCTTTCCAACAATGATCACCATCTCCCCTCTTCCTAATTTATGATGGAGATCCCCTTCTCCCCTCTTCCTTCTTTCCTGACAGCAATCCCCGATGACAATCGTTATCTCCCCTCTTCCATGCTTCCTGACGACAATTCCTGGTGGCGATCCTCGCCTTTCTCATTCACCACCCTCCTAAGCAGTGATCCCTGCTCTTCTCCACGATTCTGTTCCATGGTGATCCCTTCCTTCACCATGGAATCTTTGGGTGAGGGGTCTACTATTCCCTAGCACCTTGTCTTTGCTCCAGGCACCCTAAGCTCGAGTGGTCCACCTCTATCTCTAGACCCAGTGGAGGCCTCCTGCAGCTATGCCGCATCTTCTTCATTTCCTTCCAATAAACCTCTGGAGCCATATCTAGAGCGCCTCATAGATTCTAGTCTAGTATTGGTCCTAGGTTAGAATCTAGAAAGCCCCCATCCTCGGCTAGGAAGGGTAAGTCTGGTGTTATCCCCCTTTGATATCTAGTAGATCTGACTCAAAGGTGTGGCACTCTTCTAGCTGTCGAAGAGTTCGCCCAAGAAGCTATAATTCTGAATATGGAAGCTCTGCAAGAAGAGAGGTGGCTAGACGATGGGTTTGGAGTCTATGAAATCATGAACGACGAGGACCCGGTGGATGAAGAAGATGGCAAGGTAGAGGATGCTATCGAGATGTATGCTAGTGGAATGAGAAGATTTGATGAACCTATCTTGGTAGTAGATGAACCAACCAAGGAAGTCAACATTGGAACTAATGAAGAGCCCATGCTGATGACCATGGCTGCTAACCTCCATCCCCCCCCCCCCCCCCATAAAGACATTGAGGGAGTATAAGGAGTTGTTTGCCTGGTTGTGTAAGGACATGCTCGACATTGACTCTGTGCTACTGGAACACAGGTTAATCTTAAAGCCAAAGGCAAGAACCATCAAGCAAAAATTAGGATGTTTCCACCCCCATATTTTATTAAAGATGAAGGAGGAGATCGACAAGGTAGACAAAGGTCGTTTCATCTGTGTAGTGTTATATCCTTGTGGGTGGCCAATATAGTCCCGGTCATGAAGAAAAATGAAAGAGTATGAATTTGCATAAACTTTCGAGACTTAAATCACACATGTCTTAAAGATGACTTCCCGATGCCTCATTTAGATGGTTTGATTGATAACACCGCCGGGTTTGAAACTCTCTCATTCATGGATGGTTATTCAGGTTACAATCGAATTCATCTAGCCCCTGAGGATAAAGAGAAAACATCCTTCACCATGCCCTGGGGAACGTATTGCTATGTGGTTATGCCGTTTGGATTGAAGAATGTTGGCGTCACTTATCAAAGGGAAATGATGGCAATATTCCATGATATGATTCATATTCATGTTGAGGTTTACATGGACAACATTGTGGTGAAGTCTCAGACCAGAAGTGAGCACTCCTTCGTGTTGGCCAAAGTATTCCAACACGCATGCAAATCCAAATAAAGATGAATCCTAAGAAGTGTGTGTTCAGGGTTTCCTTTGGGAATCTTTTAAGATTTATAGTCAACAAGCGGGGGATTCAAATCGACCCAAATAAGGCCAAGGCAATAAGTGAGATGCTGCCTCCTAAGAACATATTTGAACTTTGAGGACTAACTGGACGACTGCAGTTCATAAGGAGATTTATTTCTCAACACTCCTAGAGATGTCATCCCTTCGATGAATTGTTGAGAGGAAGGGCAAAATTCGAATAGAATGCTAAGTTCCAAAAAGCCTTTGATGAGCTCAAGAGCTATCTAATGAACCCCCTAGTGCTGCAAGCTCCCATCCCAAGAAAACCCCTAATTCTATATCTGTCAACTATTGTGGACCCCCTAGGTGCTGTCCTTGAACAACATGATAAAGCTGGTAAAGAATGGATAGTTTACTACTTGTCTAGATTGTTCAATCTTGCCGAGCTCAAACTCACCACTATGGAGAAAACTTGTGCAGCAGTAGTATGGGTGGTGCAGAAATTGAGGTACTACTTCTTAGCTCATTAGATAAGCATGATTTCTAGGATGGATCCCATTAGATACCTCCTAGAGAAACTAGTGCTCTCTAACAGATTAACAAGTTGGCAGAGCTTGTTATCTCAATTTGATATCACCTTTGTGGTCCAGAAACTATAAAGGGGTATGCTATTGCCCAGCATCTCGCTGGTCTTAGACGTGTCTATCTCCTAGGCCCGCATCAACTCAAGATCATAAGATATTCTTAGCTCGTCCTTTGGCAGGTCCTCTCCACTTATCAAACTGGTGATCCAAAGATCAAGCCTTATCAAGATTTGGTCATGATCCTAGTCAAGCAATTCCGTAAATTGATCGACATTCATACTCCTCATTCTCAGAATATCTTGGCTGATGTCTTGGCGTCCTTAGCCTCATCCCTCTCCTTTCCTCTCAGCCAAAGCGTCGAGACTATCATCGTCTAGAGGGTAGAAACACCATCCACTCAAGATTCTTGGTTTGAAAACCTTAGGGATTCTTTAATGATGAAGGTAGAGAAGAGAGAAGCGAAGGAAGTGATGCTTATGGAGTTAAGAGAAATCATGGAAGAGGAAAGACCATGGTACCACGAGATCGAGCAGTATCGCAAGGATGGTACCTTCCTAGAGGAAGCTGAGTTAGAAGATAGATGAGCCGTCCATAGGGCGGAATTAAGGTACAACATTGTTGGAGAAGTATTATACATGGCACACCTTAAACGGAATGCTGCTTAGATGCTTTCCAGATGAAGAGGCTTAGAAAGTAGTGGAAGGAGCGCATCCTAGTGAGTGCAGAAAGCATGTAAATTGTCACGCCCTCCAATTTAGCAGCAGAATAAATCGGAGGAAAACGTGACCAACAAGTATGGTAACGTGAATTGCGTATACAGATGCAAACATCAAAGTATCTAACGAACAATAATTAAGATAAATTCTTCATTTCATTATAAAATCACTAAAACTATTACAACCACTAATTCGGAGCCAATACCTAGGGCTCAATGACATCATTACATTGAAAAGAAATCTAAAGCAATAACTATTAGACTCCATAGTACTAAGGCAACTTCATCAACTGACTCCAGGTCGTTCATCACACTGGTCCCGTCCCATTGGTGTGTGTGACATCATTGTCTAACTTACCTGAGACACAATAACAAATAACGAAGGGTGAGCGATAACGCCCAGTAGGACTTAAATCTCAGGCTCAAGCAGGCTTTAAATAATTAATGCATTAAATGGCAGAGTAACTAATGATAGAGAGAGAGAGTCAAGTAATGTAAGAGACAACATGATAGCACATGATTGAAATAGCGTAAGTGTCCAGATATAGCACAAGAATCGAGTATAGCACAATGATTATGAACACAAGTAACATCAACATCAAACAATAGTAAGTAACATGTATAGCGAGGAGAGAGAAAGTAGATGGTTACGTAGAGAGAGTAAATTACACTTTGATTGATTTTCCTCAATCGAAATGGTATAGCACTTTTGATTAACTTTTGTCAATCATAATAGTAATGGCACTTTGGTTATCCATAGATAGACGAGAGAGAGTATAGCACTTTTATTGTCAAGAGACAACGAGAGAGTATAGCACTTTGAATGCGATCAAGTCGCGATAGCACGCAGTAACTCAAGATAGCGAGTATCAAGTAGAGCAAGTAGAGAGTATGACAGTAGTCGCTCAATAACAGTTTCAGTAACAGTCAGTGGCAGTACAGTAACAGTGCAGTACGTCTGATTTAATAGACTAACAGTAACAGTGTAACAGTTAGATGTCTAGCTAATTCAGAACAGTCAGTCAGAACCGGTGCAATGCAGAACACCGTCAATAGCCCCTACAGGTATTTTCGGGTGGCTCTCTGCCCCCAGGACTAGATTGGAGCCCCTTGGACACTCTCCGTGCCCTGAACAGTATGCATTCAAGTCAGTAGAGTCACAAGCCCCTTTTTAGTGCTAGACAGTCATGAACAGTTTAAAACAGTGGAAGCCACAACAGCTCAAGGGTACCAAGAGAGTACTAGAAGAATAGACGAGATAGACGAGATAAGAGAGTGAATATGAATAGACGAGCGAGTAGAGTATAGATGAGATCTTAAGGTCATTGCACATGAAACGTTGAGTAAAAGGCGATAGTAACAGTTGCTCAACACGCGCGTACGGTGTTGGCAGTCAGGTGGAATATACTACCTTTCCGCTGCCCATGTTACGCACAGGTCCAGAGGTCCGGCGTGATTCAAGATAAGAACGAGAGCGAACTAAGGCCATTTGGATCTTGCCGATCCCTAAAGGGTATCATAGGTGTTAGGGTACAACCAGCTCGTCGACCATGTGGGAATCCATGGACAGATGAGACTTACGGAGGCCTTGGTCAAGGGGTCACTAGTCCGGTGAAAGGAATATCCAACAGAGAGTTCACCACAAGCCAAGAATGAGCTTTCTTATCATGCTAGAGTGTATGCGCATGGCGCGCGTGAGAATCGCTTAAGTGCGTATGTGAATCCGATTATGGAAACTCTAGTTATAAAAACTCCGTTTATGGAAACTTCATTTTTGGAAACTCTATATATGGCAAGTATCATGAGTACTAAAATATGCATGACCAATTTTAGCAAGTAACTATGCGTTTTTAGCAAGTTTGTTAACAAGGCAAAAAAGTGAATAATCAATAGGTAGAGAGCATGATCATGAACTTAAGATCAATTAAAAATCATGTGAACATGTTTTAACTTTCATATGGGTTTTTAAATGCATGATAAGACTTTCTAGAACCTTCCTAGAATGGATCAAACTCACACATGCAAAGAACGACACCAAACGATGGAAACCAAGACGTATGCCCCTTAGAAGGCAATTACAGTCCCATCCCTTCACTTCCTTAGGTCATAACTCATTGATTTTTTATTCAAATCTCACACATGAAAATACCATATTGAAGCCCTTTGAATGAGGAATCCAGCAAAGAAAATGGCTCGTCAATCCGAGGTCTATAGAAAACGTTATGGCCGATTAAGTGGACATAGGCAGCAGGCGACATAGTGCATGTCGCCTTCAGAACATGAAGGCGACCATGATCTTGTCGCCTTCTTAAGAAGACCAAAAACTGGCTGATTTTTGGTATGGGTCACGACCATGATGTTGTCGCATTATGGTAGCGACGTGTCGACCTGTCGCTACCTGAAAATGACGTTTGAGTTGTTTTTTCTACCTATTTCCAACTCCGACTTGCATTGGGTTTGACACCTGTGAGTTTGAAAAATCAAAACAAATGCTAGGGGGATCCAAATCGAGTGAAACCATCTTTGTTAGTTAGAGTACTTCTAATAGTAGCGAATAATCAAGAAACAAAGGTCATTTGACTATGTAATAAGATGTATTGGGACTGACTATGTGAATCTGACACAGTGTTCATGTTCGGATTAATACTCTCAACACGGCCAACGAAAATTAGAGAAACTAGTGCCAAATGAAAATAGACTCATAGGGTAACAAGTTCTATGTTGAACACTTGGTCTCCAAACGACTCCACAAAGAGGTATGGAACTTGTAACACAAGTCAAGATTAAATCGCGATAGTACATCGTCAAGATCATGCAAGATTTAATTCAAGACATAGGATGGATGAAAATTAGGGCTTCTAGGGGAAAAATATGCCTAACATCCATCAGTAAATCCAGTTAAAATTTGAAAGCACGAGGTTGAGTATACATCGAGATTAAGAATAAAGAAGAAGGGTCGGTTCATGGTGTTTGCAGAACTTCAAAAATCAACCATAAAAGATTTGCTCGATGGGAAAATATGAAACTTGAGGGTTTTGTTCCTAGTATATGGAACAATCTACGGACAAAATTAATTAGGTTTTGCTCGTGAGAATGCCTACATTTAGTCATTTTACTCTTCTAGGGCAAGAACTTGAAGAACTCGGGATGAAGCTTGATGAAGCCTTCAACCCATGAAATCTCCTCTTCCTTGGCCTCTTCTCCATGTCCAACAAGTCCCAGCAACATGTTAGGGCCGGCCATGGAGAGATTGGGGAGTATTTATGCTTGTTGGGTTTCTATTTCCTAATAGGACTCCAACTCCTATTTAATTACGAATTTTCCTATTTAATCCCACCTTCCAAGCCTTGCCATGTCCTATTAGGGTTGGGTTGGGATCCAAATTCGTGGCCAACCTATTTGGATAGGTTTAGTAATCCAATTCCAACCAAAACTTCTTATTTAATGCATTAAATACCTCTTTTCTATTTAAGAAATAATTAAGTTGCGAATTTAGAGTATTTTCCTATTATTTATCTTTTTTAAAAATCCTTATTTTGACCAATAAATTTTATATGGTCAATTTAACCAAACCCCTTATTTATTGGAATTTATCTTATGAGATTTTCCTTTTTAATTAGGGAATAATAGAGTTACGAATTTTATTGTATTTTCTTATTTGAATTTATTCATGGGCTATGAGAGGTCCATTGGTCCAAACCGATAATGGTTAATCATTACATGATGTTGGAAGTCTCTCTGACATGTTCGCTAAATTTATGGGCACGTTATTTTTTCGTGTTAACAGTTTTCTGACTTAGTTCCCTAAGTTGTGTCACATTACCTGGCCAATCGGATTTTTTCGTTGCTTAAATTTCTTAGTAGAACATTTAGAAATAATGTCTGGGGTTGATTTATCATTTTTTCGAAATTTTTATATGTGTTCTTGCACATACGATAATTGTATGTATGTTTTATATTATTCCATTTTTATAGAAATTTATTATTTCAAATTTTTAAAATACTGAATTTTTCGGGTTGCTACATCCTCCCCCACTTAAAAAGAATTTGGTCCCCAAATTCATATGATATGATACGACTATCAATTTATTCTAAGTATTTCAATCCATCATCTCCCCCACTTAGGGCCTTGCTATTGTGAAAATAATATGAAATTATACTAAGGGTGTAGTGATAATACCTTGTCCACCTTCATTGGCATGATTCATATCCACAAGGGCTTGTAATCGTCCTTGGCGTGGAGTTTGGTTCTTCTTTGTTGGGCAATCGATGACTCGATGTTGTTGACTTCCACATCGCAAGCATCTGCCCAATTTCTTCCAACAGTTATCAACCTGATGCCCTGGCTTTTCACAAAATTCACAAACTTCCTTCCGTTTCACCACACCTTTCATTCTCTTGCTATCTACTGTATTTCTTCCTTTATTATCATTGGAATGAGTAGCACGTTCCCTTTTCAACACCTTCTTCTTATGGATCTTTTCAAGAAGTTCCATGGTGTCCTCGACTAATTGAGCTCTTAATACCATGTCTGAATATACTACAATGTCTAGTGGAGCCAACTTTTCCCAGAACACAGGTCTCAACCCTTCTAAGAATCTCTTTGGCTACATCTTTTCCGTACTCACCAAATGTGGTGCATACTGTGCTAGACTTTCAAATTGCACTTCATATTCTGCTACAGATATCATTCGTTGTTTTAAATTGGAGAATTCATTTGCCTTCTTCTCACAAATCCTCTCAGAAAAGTATTTGGTGTTGAAGAGTTCTAAAAATTTATCCCACTCTATATTGATGTTGGGTAATTTCCGACTGGCAGCTTCCCACCAAGCTCTAGCATCGCGGTCCAACTGGAAGGTTTCCAGAAGGACTTTCTCCTGCTTTGAACATTGCATAACTCTAAAGATTCGTTCCTTTGCCTTCACCCAATTTTCAGCTTCATCAGGATCTGGAGTTCCATTAAACCTAGGGGGATTTATTCGTTGAAAGTTCCCATATAAGTCTCCTGCCCCATTTCTTGCTCCTGCTTGGATCACGTTGTTAAGGGCTTGAGTTAACCCCTGTACAGTTTGCTGTAATTCGTGCATTTGTGCATGCTCGCCAGCCATCTCCTCTAGTTCCTATGAGCAATAATACTTATTAATTTTCTTCTTAAACATAGGGTGCTTATACATATAGTCAAGCTCCTAGCATAACCCCAAGCTTTATCCAACGTCTCACATAGGTATGGTGGTTGACTTCGACACGTGTCATGGGAGTTCGTCCTAGAACACCCTATACCTAAGAGATCCAATGAGGACATCCTAGAACATCTTAAACCTAAGATATCCAATCAAGACATCCTAGGCTCTAATACCAACTGTCACGCTCCTCCAATTTAGCAGCGGAAAAAATCGGACAAAAACGTGAGCAACAAGTATGGTAACATGAATTGCGCATACAGACGCAAACATCAAAGTATCTAACGAACAATAATTGAGATAAATTCTTCATTTCATTATAAAATCACTAAAACTATTACAACCCCTAATTCGGACCCAATACCTAGGGCTCAATGACATCATTACATTGAAAAGAAATCTAAAGCAATAACTATTAGACTCCATAGTACTAAGGCAACTTCATCAACTGACTCCAGGTCACTCATCACACTGGTCCCGTCCCATTGGTGTGTGTGACGTCATTGTCTGACTTACCTGAGACACAATAACAAATAACGAAGGGTGAGCGATAACGCCCAGTAGGACTTAAATCTCAGGCTCAAGCAGGCTTTAAATAATTAATGAATTAAATGGCAGAGTAACTAATGATAGAGAGAGAGAGTCAAGTAATGTAAGAGACATCATGATAGCACGTGATTGAAATAGCGTGAGTGTCCAGATATAGCACAAGAATCGAGTATAGCACAATGATTATGAACACATGTAACGTCAACATCAAACAATAGTAAGTAACATGTATAGTGAGGAGAGAGAAAGTCGATGGTCACGTAGAGAGAGTAAATTACACTTTGATTGATTTTCCTCAATCGAAATAGTATAGCACTTTTGATTAACTTTTGTCAATAATAATAGTAATGGCACTTTGGTTATCCATAGATAGCCGAGAGAGAGTATAGCACTTTTATTGTCAAGAGACAACGAGAGAGTATAGCACTTTGAATGCGATCAAGTCGCGATAGCATGCAGTAACTCAAGATAGCGAGTATTAAGTAGAGCAAGTAGAGAGTACGACGGTAGTCACTCAATAACAGTCAGTGGAAGTACAGTAACAGTGCAGTACGTCTGATTTAACAGACTAATAGTAACAGTGTAACAGTCAGATGTCTAGCTAATTCAGAACAGTCAGTCAAAACCGGTGCAATGCAGAACACCGTCAATAGCCCCTGCAGGTATTTTCGGGTGGCTCTCTGCCCCCAGGACTAGATTGGAGCCCCTCGGACACTCTCCGTGCCCTGAACAGTATGCATTCAAGTCAGTAGAGTCACAAGCCCCTTTTTAGCGCTAGACAGTCATGAACAGTTCAAAACAGTAGAAGCTGCAACAGCTAAAGGGTACCAAGAGAGTACTATAAGAATAGACGAGATAGATGAGATAAGAGAGTGAATATGAATAGACGAGTGAGTAGAGTATAGATGAGATCTTAAGGTCATTGCACATGAAACGTCAAGTAAACAAGCGATAGAAACAGTTGCTCAACATGCACATACGATGTTGGCAGTTAGGTGGAATACAGTACCTTTCCGCTGGCCATGTTACGCACAGGTCCAGAGGTCCGGTGTGATTCAAGATAAGAACGAGAGCAAACTAAGGCCGTTTGGATCTTGCCAATCCCTAAAGGGTATCATAGGTGTTAGGGTACAACCAGCTCGTCGACCATGTGATAATCCATGGACAGAGTAGACTTTGGAGGCCTTGGTCAAGGGGTCACTAGTCCGGCAAAAGGAATATCCGACCGAGAGTTCACCACAAGCCAAGAAGAGGCTTTCCTATCGTGCTAGAGTGTATGCACATGGCGCGCGTGAGAATCGCTCAAGTGCCTATGTGAATCCGATTATGGAAACTCTAGTTATAAAAACTATGTTTATGGAAACTTCATTTTTGGAAACTCTATATGTGGCAAGTATCATGAGTACTAAAACATGCATGACCAATTTTAGCAAGTAACTATACGTTTTTAGCAAGTTTGTTAACAAGACAAGAAAGTGAATAATCTGTAGGTAGAGAGCATGATCATGAACTTAAGATCAATTAAAAATCATGTGAACATGTTTTAACTTTCATATGGGTTGTTAAATGCATGATAATACTTTCTAGAACCTTCCTAGAATGGATCAAACTCACACATGCAAAGAACTACACCAAACGATGGAAACCAAGACGTATGCCCCTTAGAAGGCAATTGCAGTCCCATCCCTTCACTTCCTTAGGTCATAACTCATTGATTTTTTATTCAAATCTCACACATGAATATACCATATTTAATCCCTTTGAATGAGGAATCCAGCAAAGAAAGCGGCTCTTCAATCCGAGGTCTATAGAAAAAGTTATGGCCGATTAAGTAGACATAGGCAGAAGGCGACACAATGCTCGTTGCCTTCAGAACATGAAGGCGACCATGATCTTGTTGCCTTCTTAAGAAGACCACAAAACCAGCTGATTTTTGGTATGGGTCGCGACCATGATGTTGCCGTATTATGGTAGCGACGTGTCGACCTGTCGCTACCTGAAAATGACGTTTGAGTTGCTTTTTCTACCTATTTCCAAGTCCAACTTGGATTGGGTTTGACACCTGTGAGTTTGAAAATCAAAACAAATGCTAGGGTGATCCAAATCAGTGAAACCACCTTTGTTAGTTAGAGTACTTCTAATACTTTGTACAGTAGCAAATAATCAAGAAACAAAGTTTGTTTGACTATGTAATAAGATGTATTGGGACTGACTATGTGAATCTGACATAGTGTTCATGTTCAGATGAATACTCTCAACACGATCAACAAAAATTGGAGAAACTAGTGCCAAATGAAAATAGACTCATAGGGTAATAAGCTCTATGTTGAACACTTGCTCTCAAAACGAGTCCACAAAGAGGTATGGAACTTGTAACACAAGTCAAGGTTAAATTGCGACAGTACATCGTCAAGATCATGCAAGATTTAATTCATGACGTAGGATGGATGAAAATTACGGCTTCTATGAGCAAAATATGCCTAACATCCGTCAGTAAATCCAGTTAAAATTTGAGAGCATGAGGTTGAGTATACATGGAGATTAAGAATAAAGAAGAAGGGTCGGGTTCATGGTGTTTGTAGAACTTCAAAAATCAACCACAAAAGATTGGCTTGATGGGAAAAGATGAAACTTGAGGGTTTTGTTCCTAATATATGGAACAATCTACAGACAAAATTAATTAGGTTTTGCTCATGAGAATGCCTACCTTTAGTCGTTTTACTCTTCTAGGGCAAGAACTTGAAGAACTCGGGATGAAGCTTGATGAAGCCTTCAACCCATGAAATCTCCTCTTCCTTGGCCTCTTCTCCATGTCCAACAAGTCCCAGCAACATGTTAGGGCCGGCCATGGAGAGAGGGAGTATTTATGCTTGTTGGGTTTCTATTTCCTAATAGGACTCCAACTCCTATTTAATTACGAATTTTCCTATTTAATCCCACCTTCCAAACCTTGCCATGTCCTATTGGAGTTGGGTTGGGATCCAAATTCGTGGCCAACCTATTTGGATAGGTTTAGTAATCCAATTCCAACCAAAACTTCCTATTTAATGCATTAAATACCTCTTTTCTATTTAAGAAATAATTAAGTTGTGAATTTAGAGTATTTTCCTATTATTTATCTTTTTTAAAAATCCTTATTTTGGCCCAATAAATTTTATATGGTCAATTTAACCAAATCCCTTATTTATTGGAATTTATCTTATGAGATTTCCCTTTTTAATTAGGGAATAATAGAGTTACAAATTTTATTGTATTTTCTTATTTGAATTTATTCATGTGCTATGAGAGGTCCATTGGTCCAAACCCAATAATGGTTAATCATTACATGATGTTGGAAGTCTCTCTGACATGTTCGCTAAATTTATGGGCACGTTATTTTTTCGTGTTAACGGTTTTCCGACTTAGTTCCCTAAGTTGGATAATGAGTCACATTGTGACGTATACCTGGCCAATCGGATTTTTCGTTGCTTAAATTTCTTAGTAGAACATTTAGAAATAATGTCTGGGGTTGATTTATCATTTTTACGAAATTTTTATATGTGTTCTTGCACATACGATAATGGTATGTATGTTTTCTATTATTCTGTTTTTATATAAATTTATTATTTCAAAATTTTTAAAATACTAAATTTTCTGGGTTGCTACATAAATAGTCAGATGCTAGCTAAGAAGATCCTTAGGAAAGGCTATTACTGGCTAACCATAGAAGAAGATTGTGTCATTTACGTTCGTAGGTGTGTCAAGTGCCAGCTTCAAGCCCTATAAGATCCATGCTCCATCTTCCTCCTTGCTTCCACTTTCGTCTCCTTGTCCATTCTCCATGTGGGCCTTTGATATCACTGGACCCCTTGGTGCTAATACTTAAATCAAACATAAATCTTTCATCCTCACTACTACTGAGTACTTCACCAAGTGGGCTGAAGCTGAAGCATTTACAGAGATCCAAGGAACAACTGTGTGCCGTTCATCATGAGGAACATCATCTTATGGTTCAAAGTGCCAAGCTACCTTGTCACCGATGTTGGCCCATGGATGGCAGCAAGGATAAACCTAGAGGGGGGTGAATAGGTAATCTAAAAAATTGAAATAGAAATCAACACTTGAAAAACTTTGGTTAGTGAATGTAGTTGTGTGTAGTAGATAGGGTAGCTATGCGGAAGCAGTTCAAACAAACAATCACATAAAATAACACAAAGAATTTTATCCTAGTTCAGTACTTCTCAAATGGAAGACCTACGTCTAGTCCCCAAGCAAATCTTGAGATTTCACTAACTAGGGTACAATCCCCCTAAGGATATACAAGCCCCCAGCTCCCCGCTGGTCCTCTTCCTTTCCGAGTAGGAAGGAAACTCACTTCTATTACAGGTCAAGAAGCCACCCTCCTAGAACACCCCAGTGTGGTTCTGCTAGACTTTAACCCCTAGCTAGGTTTTGCTGACACCAACCCCAGCTAGGTTCTTCCCTTAACCCAAGGAAACACTGTGTACAGTCCCACAGTCGGACAGACACCCAGCACTTCAGCTGGTCTTCTCTTTACCCTAGAAGAGGAACACTGTATACAGTCCTACAGTTGGACATAAGTCTTTCTTAGAAAAGAAAGAATATACTGAGAGCTATACAAGATGAACACTAAGTAACTCAAACTCTCAGCTCACAGACTCTCCCCCAGATTTACGATGATGCACAAAGAGAGTGAAGAGAGAAAAGAAGCTTGAATGCTTGGAGCTTGAAGATTTCAGATGATTGCTTGCTCACACACTTCTTCTTGGGCTCGAGCTCATTCTCTCTTGCTTTGAGTGTGTATGGCGTTGAGGCTTCTCACCAGATGTACACTCTTTGAATGATTTTTAGGAAGGTTCTGTTTCTTCTGCTTCAAACACTTCATCCTTTATAGGGTAGAAAGATAGATCCGTTGAGCTATAGCCGTTGGAGTTCTTGGAACCTTTTCTCACCTTCTTCTTCATATCCTTTCCTTCTTCTTCTATGTAACAGACGTCTTCATGTATCTAACAGATGCTTACTTGGGTCTTAACGGATTCCTCATCTTAAAACTAGACACCTGCAAACATTTAATGCATGGAAGAGAATGTTAGACTTCAGAAGTATTACGTCAGATAGCTCATACCTTGTTATGTGCAGAGGTCCATGATTTCTGCTGACATCCAGATATGTTAGGTAAGGCCTTTACTTTTTAGCATAAGCAAGGAGTCCTTTCAGTTCTTATTTTCTACTGACTCCTTTGCTTACCTACCCTAATAAGATAGAAGGTACACAACAGAAAGATCTTCAATCAATCAGAGAAATAATAAGTTAAACATATGAAGTACATTTGAACTTTCATTTGGGTGCCAAAGACATTTTGAAACATTTGAAATGTAGAGGTAATCGATGTTTAAGTATAATAATAATCAATGTTTCAGAGGCAATCAATGTTTCATATAGGTAATTGATGTTTAAGTGAAGCAATCGATGTTCTAAAGCAATCGATGTGAAAGACAATCGATGTTTCAATGTAATCCATGTATGTAATCGATGTTTCAATGTAATCCATGTATGTAATCGATGTTTGTACAAAATCGATGTGAGAGTAATCGATGTGGACTTTAAAAATAGTAATCGATGTGAACTTCTATTCTCTAATCGTTGTGGCACTTAGTCAGTAATCGATATGCATTGAACAACAATTGATTTAGCTTTCCAGTGTAACTCATGAAACGATAGTGCCATAGTATGTTGTATTTATGAGGAAAACGTGATATTAAATATATTCATGATATTTAAGTTAATCATGAGTTTTGTTATCACCAAAATAAAAGATAAAATATAAGAGTGGTTCAACAATCTCCCCCTTTTTGGTGATGACAAAACTCATGTGAATTTTCAACAAATATTCAATACAACTAATGAACATAAGATTCATAGCATAAAATACTCTCCCCTTTTTTGTCCATACCGAAAAAGAAAGGATCTTATCATTTGCATATTCCCTCTTATAAATACTTCTTACCAACAGTACTTATGAGTTTGAAGGAGAGGGGTTCAACAATACTTGTCATAATTTTACATCTCCCCTTATTACTTGCTCCCCCTTATAGTGTATGGCTCCCCCTTAATATGAGGCTCCTTCTTTTTGTGAGGCCCCCCCTTAGAGTGAGGCTTGATGACTTTTTACTTGTCTGTCGTCAATTGTTTCATGGTGCGTCGACCCGATCTTCTATGTGTGTCGACACAATCTTGAATGTATGAACACGGTCCGGTTCGGTTCACCCCATTTTTTGGGTGAACCAAAACAGACCTAAATTTTTGTTCAAACCAAACCAAACTGAACCGAACCAGATCGGTTCGGTTTGAACCGAAAAAAAAAACACACACACATTAAAGGGCAGATGGGTAGTCCTGGGTTTCAAACTCAGGACCGCCCATGAGAAGGAAATGCACTAGCCCACTGGGCTAGACTTTCTTTCATGATATTATTTATTATTAAATATATTTAATATATATTTCAGTTCATTCAGTTTCCCAGTAGAAAACCAAACTGAACTGTGAGATTGTTCAACCCAAACCAAACCAAACCGGTCGGTTCGATTTTTCGGGTTGAACCAATTAATGAACACCCCTACTTGAATGTGTGTCAACCTGTTATTTGATCTTGTTGTTTTTTGACATATCCACTTGTTGTTTGTCAAGTCTTAAAGAGTTTTACCTGCATTGATCTTATAAAAAGAGACTTGCAAAACCTTATTAGTAGTACTTATAAATTAAATATAAATTTGTGACTACTCCCTCCTCAGATATGAGTTGGATGAAGAGCTGGCAGTCACCAATGCCTTGAGCATCCTTTGATCCTGATGCTCTAAAGCTATCCTGCAAATAAACTACTCAGAAGTAGGTACCCAAATCTTTTTGGGTCATTGATGGTTAGATGCATAAAAACATTCTTTTAGAATCCATAATAAGTGCTTAGTAGTGCAGATGTTTACTGTGTGGCCTAATTTATTGCAATGAGAACAACAATGAATAGAATTTGTTTTGCAGGCCTTATTGTCTTTGTGATGTTTGTTTAGAACATGATTTTTAGACACCTTTTTCTTTTGAAAGCATTTGTTCATTATAGGGGCCTTTTTTTAGGCATCTTGGTTTCTTTCACAAATTTTGGTAATGGATATTTTTCAGGATACTTAATTTATTTTCCTTTTTTAGGAGGTTCGTATCCAAGACCTTGTTGTTGAACCACTCTTTTGTGTACCTCATGTTTTTGGTGTTAACTAAAACTCATGACTAAATAAATCTTATGTTTATGTCATATCATGTTCTGATATTAATCTGAAAAACTCATGCATTTCATGTATAAGCTTGAACATTTAATGAGTGCATAACTATCTGCATATATAATCTTCAAATGCACTATAATAGTATCACAAAAGAATGTATTTGATAAACACTATGTTTGAATGGTGGTTGTCGACAGATGCTCATCGGCTGTCGACAGGTACTACAACATATGTGTCTTCCAGAAGTGTATTTCTGAATCAGAGGCAGGGCTGTCGACAGATGCAACTTGCATGTCGACAATTGCTGGTTTCCTCAGATTTTTTCTAAGTCTGCATCGATTACATAAACATCGATTATGCGTTCACATCGATTACTATTTAAGTCAACATCGATTGTGCTTTTACATCGATTTCATCATCGACATAACTTAAGCATAGATTTCTCTTGAACATCGATTTCACTCAAACATCGACTCCAACATCGATTTCTCTGGAACATCGATTTCACTCAAACATCGACTCCAGCATCGACTTCAGTTGAACATCAATTTCATTAAACATCGACTTCTGTTGAACATCGATTTCATACAAACATCGACTCCAACATTGACCACAGAACATCGATTTCACTTGAACATCGATTACCTATATAAAACAATGATTACATTTGTAACGGCCCCGACGCCCGGATTCCCAGGTCCCACCAAGGATCCGACCATCGGCACCGCCGCCCACGGGTCCAGAGACCCGGAAGGACTAACAGATCGGTCTAACAAGATATGTAATAGAGATAAACGACAACAAATGCACCAAAATGTACCAACTAGTGAAGGAAAGTGTCCAACACAACGCATAAGTCTAGTACAGTCCCAAAGTAAATAAAGTACAAGTGCTGAATTAAAAGGGAAACAACAAGTCCCTTAGGGGCATACCCTGAGGGTGAAGTACAACTGCTGGGGGAACACTGCTCACTGGGGACGCCATCTACTACGACCCCATCTCCTCAGTCCCCTGCGGAGGGAGCTGCTGTGAAGTCTCACCTACAAAAGATGGAGTGAGCTTCACGAAGAAGCCCAGTAGGGACTACCAATCTCCCACTGGTTCTAACAATAGAATAGAACTAAGGTGCAATAATTAAATAAACTAGTAGATTCTATTCTACTAAACAGAGTCAAGTTCAGAAGCGTGAAAGAAACTACACGGTCGTCGGTCTAGGCTACACGTCGGGACCGGAAACCCATGTAAAATGCGGCACCAAGGAAAACCCAAGGCTATAAACTCAAACAGTCAAGACTACCTGGACAAACACACTAGTTATAGTACACTACACTAGTCAGTCGGTCAGGTGCGCCATGCTCCTTACCCTCGACCAACGGTCCATGTCTAGCGCCTCCCGCCGGGGTGAGATGCGGAATTAAAGAACCACAACTGCCGTAGTCTTTCGGGACTACGGTCCCGCCTAGCCCCTCTAAATGGTTCTGGAACCACGTAGAGTGAGGCAGTGAGAAAGGACAAGCTGGTCCGCACCGAAAGAGCGCCACAACTACCTTGGCGACCCAGACCCAGCTAAGAGAGCTCTACAAACGACTCTATGCCATTGTCCCCACCGTTTTCACCTCCGCTCTAAGTCCGTGACTCGAGCATGCCCGTCGCCCGGAGAACTCCCTCTAACAGGCGCGCGCGGATGGGGGTCCCAGGTAACGGTAACAACCTGTCTCGTGGACAAGCCCTCAAGTGCCTAGCATCGAGCGAAGAGACTAGAGTAGCATTGCACTAGGAACAGCACAGGTGCCAAGAAAATTGAGTCACATCAGAAGGAGAAAGCTCTGAACTATAGGTTGCCAAGTCCCCTCTCAGACTGAGACGGCGACACACAGGCTGTCGCCACCTGAAGGCGACGCTCGACCTGTCGTAACCTGGGTCAGGAAGGTGACACAAAACCAGTTGCGTTCCAGTCACGACTAGGGCATTGTAGTGACCACAGCCAAGGGCCCAGGTGACCACTTGAGGCCTCTCACAACACACGGTGGAAAGCTCAAAAGAAGGCGACCTAAAACCCGTCACAACCATGTCGCGACAGGGATCTTGTCGCAACCAGAGGGGACCAGGTAACAGCCATAGACCCCAAACCACAACAGTGTAAACACTAGAATAGAAGACGACAGCCACCCTGTCGCGACCAGAATGCGACAGGGTGGGCGTCACTTCCTGGGCAATGAAGGCGACGTGTCGGGGCCGCGACACCAACCGTGTCGCGACCATAGGTTTTGCACACCCGTGGACACCCCCTTCAGGTCAAACTCCACCCATACAACCAAACCATGGGGAGGGGAACATGCATGGCAAAATGAACAAGCTATACAGGTTCAAACCACCCTCAAGAAACCCCAAGCATGCATGGAAAGCCAAACTACACTCATTCAACTCACATGAAAACATGGTACCCTCACATGCTCTCCTCAAAACAAGCATGGAACAAACACCACAAAGCAACCAATGTACAGAAACCACATGAATACATGCACCACCTAGCATGATTCTAGGCTTGGAGGAAGGAGGGTTTGGGTCCTAGCTGTAGGATCGAATAGGTGGATGGATCAGATCTAGAAGGGGGGGTTGAATAGATCTGACACAAATTACTGCGGAAGCTTAAGCAATTCAAAATTACTTCGAATCAGAGATCAATTTAAACAAACAATTTACTGATCTGAAGTGTGAGTGTGTGTAGATTATGTGTGAAGCAATTAAACACTTAGTGTGAAAGCGAAATCCTATGCAAGCATCTAGCACAGACAAGCATATCAAACCATTGCACAAAGGATTTTTAGGTGGTTCGGAAATCACACCAGTGATTCCTACATCCACCCCTCACACAGTGTGGCTCCACTACTCAAAAGAGTACAACTCACACCGGAGCACGACAACTCCAAACACCCTTGAGCACGACGGCTCAACACACAACCTTGAGTTCAACGACTCACAAACTGAGCACGACGGCTCAAACAACAACCGGAGCACGACGACTCTAAATTAAGCACGACGGCTCAAACCACACAGTGAGTGCGACGACTCACAAACCAGAGCTCAATGGCTCACAATACAAAAGCTAGATCAAACATGAAAGAAATCAGATCCTCTAGCAATGATCTGATTCAAAGACTCAATAAACTCAGAAATCTGTACAGAACTTCATATACAGATCTCACAAGAAGAAATAAGATGAACACTCCAAGAATTAGGTTAAAGAAGTATGAATTGGATGTTCTTCGGTGAAGAGGTTTTGCAGACGCTTGAATTGAGGAGCCTTGATGGAATTCGGTGGAGATTCTCCTTAGTTGGTGATACTCTGCTTTGATGGCATCTGAAATGCCAGAAATCCCTCTTCTACTACTGCTCTTCAGTTGGATCTGCTCCCTTTCCTAGCACAGCCAACTTCTCTTCAGAGATTCCCCTTGATTCTGTAATACCCCAAATTTATATTACTATTTATTTATTTCAAAACAAGGATAATTCAGCTATAATACCTTAACGATATCAATAAATTGAAATAATTGACATGTAAGTACGGCTGGTGGTAACGAACACTACCCCAGTAACGCACATCAAAATGCGTGCCTCCACAGGGCGATTCTAGAAACGACGTCAAAATAAAAATCCGAGAACATCATAATTTCCAGAAAAATGTGGAGAAATTTATTATGTAATTACATGAATTTTTCGACGTACGGATTTCAACGTACAATCGACGCGACCAATTCTCGGGTGATTTTTCACCTATTGCAAAATAAAATCTAAAAATTAAAATAAAATTACTACAATTTGTAAAACCATTCTATTAGCCTATGGTTAAAATTTCATGACAAAAGGACACCATTTAAATGTGTTTTCCTAACAAACATTAGACCAGTTGATTTATTGAGTATTTACGGTTTGTATTTTCTTTGGATCTTCTGGAAGCTCACGTGTAAGCTTGTAGGAAAGCCAGAACTTGGGGTAAAACCTCATAACCACTTACCTGAGGTGTCCTACCCAGGAAACTTGCATGTTACCCGTATCCCATGGTAAAAGCCTTTCACTCTTACCATGACACCTAGGTGACTATCGTGTCACCTTGCATGAGAAGCCTCATTGCCTATAAAAACACCCCAAGGATCATCGTGCATAGGTTCCTCTTCCTATTTCTTTGTTCTTCCTCTACCATTGCTTGAAGTAATCTCAAGAGTGAGAAGTTTCTGAGTGAGAAACTTGGTGGAGAAGCTATTTCGGGAGGAATTGTTGTCTCTCTCTTCTCTGTACATGTCATTCTGGTTCAAGCTTGACTGGAGCTACTACTAAGGAACATCTGGAGAGTTATCTTGGAAGCTAAAGCTATTGTTCCAAGCTACATCTGATTACTCATTTCTTTGTGATTATCTTCTTTACCTCCTTCAACCAAGGTAGGATTCTCTTCTTGTATCCTTCTTCCACATGTTCTTGACATCCTCTTTAGTTTAAGAAGTCTTGATCACTTGCTAATTGTCTTAAATGTGTGAGTATCTTTTGATAAACATGTATCTATTCTTTACAAGGTTTATCTTAGTATGAGGTTATAGAGATCCATTCTTATTCTTGTTCTTTTCCTCTACAATTCCGGGTAATCTAGGTAGTTAAGTAATCATTTCTCTTGAGTTTGTTGACCTCCAGTTTTGGAGATTCATTCCATGATAAGGTTCAAGCCTTCATCACATAAGGTTTTATGTTTTCCATGAAAGACAATGTCATCCTTTTCTTCCATAAACCTTTGTGCCATTTTGAGATCATGTTGACTACAATTCTAGGATCTTATCGATCATTTAGATAAACTACATTCCATATCTTTTCCTTGACTTTCTTGTCATGTTTAGCTTCATGTTTGAGGCTAAAATCATACCTTATAAGGTCCCAATCATGTTAGGTATGATAGGTGGGTATATTAGTATCATTTCTGGGTGATCTTAGCCCATTTTTGCAAGTTTACACTGCACCTGTCGACAGCCGAACCTTGCCCTGTCGACAGGGGCCTCTGTCCAGAGCCAGAAAATTGAGGACTGACAGGGGCTGTCGACAGCAGCCCCCTTGCTGTCGACAGCAAAAGTCAGGCAGAGCACCAGTCTTCTGGAAAAAGTCTCCCTGTCGACAGGAAGACTTTGCCTGTCGACAGGCACCTTCAGTCCAGCAATTTTTGCACTTGTTTTGACTTGTTTTGTGATTGGAATCACACCCAATTGATCCCATCAAATGTTCACTCAATTATAGATGTTTTTATCACTCAAAACACCTACTAAATCAGTCAAGCTTATCCCTTTATACCTGAACTTTCACTCCAAAGTTCCGAGCAAATTGACTTCGTGAAATTGGCGTTACTTGAACTCCATGAAGGGATTTAGTTCCAAAACTCTTGTGTATAAACTATAAATCTTGTATCCTTGATCTATTGCATGAATGAGTGTGTGAAGATGACCATATTTGAGTCTCGGACTCGTTTGATAATTATGCCAGGCAAATAAGGGCTGGTTAAGTCCTGGGGAGAGCGCCCGAATTCGTCACTTGCCGCGCGGGGACGTTGAGAATTTCTGGATGTTGGCATGCATCAATTATGTTTGATTAGTCATCATATCATGCTTGTGTGTATGAGAATATCTATTTCTGAATTTAAGTATCATCTTGCGAGAATACTCTTGCTTCTGAAAGCACTCATGTGAATTTGTGTATCTTGATTGTGTCATACTTGTTCGTTATCTTGAACTTCATGTCAGTGATCCGCACTTGTTTCTATCCTTGATTAATCATCTAAATCCTCTTGATTTAAAAGAATTGAGTTCTACTGGGCTAGTTAGCTCATTAAATTTAACATTTTCAGGTGATCAAGATGGAGTTGATGCTTAAGGGGAATTTGTGTGCTGAGCGGATAACCCGATGCCGAGCAAAGCTATTAGTTTTTACTTTCTTTGTAGATAAAAAAAGAGAGAATGTAATAAAGATACAATCTACTTTTGTTTAATCCTCATTTAGACTATAATGAGGAGTATCGTGTAATAAGTTCCGCGAACCGAGTTGGTTATAAATATACCTTTCGTTATTTGCATGTTTATAATCTGTCATTTTCAATAAATGAAATTTTATTAGGACGTGACAGATTCCCACGTCCTTCCTCTTGAAAGGATGGCCTGCAGCTTCTAGAGATGGAGACAGATCTAGAAAACCCCTTTTTGCCGCCAAAAAGCTTCTTCTGGAAGTGTATGGGCTCTCTTGCCTTTGGGGTACAAGGAGCATGGGTATTTATAGCCCCATAGGTCCATAAGGTGCCTTGGGGTGCATGGGCATGGAAATCTAGGTCAAATTCCTTCATTCCCAAGCAGCCACGTGTCCAGAAAAATTCACGTTTTTGAGTTTCAGTCGAAGTGTGTCGACACCACAGGGCAATGTGTCGACACCACATGCATTGTCTTCAAACTGGGCTTCTGGGACAGTGATCTAGTGTCGACACCACAGGGCACTATGTCGACACCACAGGCAGACTGTGTCGAGATATAGGCAGACTATGTCGACACCACTGGCTACTGCTTCAGAACATGCTTCTGGGATAGTCATCTAGTGTCGACACCACAGGGCAATGTGTCGACACCACAGGTGGACTGTGTTGACACCACTGTGACAAATTTGTGTAAACCTGAAAATATAAAGTGTAAACCATTAATACAAGATATTATCATTAAAATGTTAGATATTAAACATCAAAAACATGTTGTTTAAGCATTGTTGTGATATGTATAAATTGTATAACATGTTCAATTAGTCATCATTTTAATATGTACAAAATGTCATCATCAAAATCAAATAATGAGTGATGTCAATTAGTCATGATTAAAGTCATCATTAAAAGGTTTCAAATACACACTCAACCCAACATTCTCCCCCTTTTTGATGATAACAAAATATATGCACAATCTCCCAATAGCCTAACTCCCTTGACTGCAATAACTCCCCTTGACCATATTCACCCTTTGAACTTTCTCCCATAAGAAACATTCTCCCCTTTAAAGAACTTTCTCCCCCTTTTTGACAGCATCAAAAAGATAGATAAGATAGAGAAACAAAGATTGTAGAAGATCAAGAAATGAATTGTAGGAAATGAATGGTCAGAAATGATTAAAATAAATGAGGCAAAGTGATATTGACATATGAGAGAAGTTATTGTGTTTTTGGTTATTATGCAACAAAGTTTAATCACAAAGACACACTCAACACAAAGTATAGCAAAATATAATGATCTGAATGTAGTTAAAATAATGATGCAAATGTAAAGTAAAGTGACCTATATGAGTGAGCAGAAGTATTTAACAAGGATGTTAGGAGCTTTAATTTTAACACAATGTAGAATAATAGGACTAAACTCAGTATACATGAACTTTATTAAGGTCTTAAGCTTTTCAATCCTATCACTTTGATTTTCTTTCATTTTTAACTGGGAAAGAATACAAGAATAAATTAGTTAAATCTCACTTTTAAGTGCAAGAGATCACATTGATCAGATGCAAGACCTCCTGATTACTCAGTGGTTTAACTTTCATTATCTTATACAGAGTTGAAATTTTTTATTTTCACTTTTTGACGCGAAACAAATCACCTTTTAGGTGAAATGGCCCGGTTACTCAGTGGTTCAAGAATTTGCATTGCTTTGTTTGTATCTTTCTGTTGGATCGAAATGGCTGAGAAATAGTCCTAGAGGGGGGGTGAATAGGACTTTCTCTGTTTTAAAATTTCTTCTGAAAAACACAGCACTAAATAGATATGTTAGTACTAAGTGTGATGTGTGTGATTCAAGTGTAAAATTGACGGAACAATCACACAAATAAATGCACAAGGGATTTATCCTGGTTCGGTCCTTCCCACATGGAAGTCCTACATCTAGTCCTTAAGCCAACCACTTGAGATTTCACTAAACTGCCAACAACTTGGCCTTCTCTCACCCTTGAGAGGAATTACAAAACCCACTTGCTCCCAAGCAAGTCTTCCCTAAACAGGGGTACAACAATGCCTTTTCACCAAGGCCTTCCCTACACAAGAGGGGCAAAGTGCAGAGACAGATTTCTGCAAAAATACAAGGAAATTTGACAGTGGTGTGTTTGCCTCGAAGTTGAGCACAAAACACACAGACTTCAGATGGATACAACAGATATAGAATTGATTCTAAATTCTATCTGAAGTGAAAGGGGTGGACTAAAGAGAATTGAAACTGAGTACAATTGCCACCCACAAACAGAAATTCTCCACAGAATTTTATGAACACAAGGAAGCTCTCAGAGGAAGTCAAGCATGAAGACTTTAGAGAGCTTGAGGAATTCGAATGGCTCTTTCAGGAGAATGGGACTTGAATGCACTTTTTGGATTCTTACTTCAAGGATGATCTATCTGTATCTCTCTGTGTGTTTATCTGTTCCTCTTGAGCTCCTTTTATAATCTTAAAAAATATGACCGTTTGAGAGGATGACCGTTAGAGCTTTGTGGCTGTTTGCAATATAGCCATTTGAGGAGGAATTCTGGGATCCTTTGGATCTTGAAAGCTTTGTCCAGAAGGTCTTGAAATTTGCATGTTTCCAAGGTCTTCAGAATAGGAGCAGTTGTCACAGCTAGAAGATAAGCTCTTGTAGACTGAGCTGGGAATAACCCATGCTAAACATGTGCTCCAATTAATGCCTGTTGCAAAGACAAGACAAGGACAAGCATATCTCCATACCTTTGTGGTAGGAGGGTTAGTTTGAGTACAACAGACAGTATGGAATCTAGTATTCTCAACCTTTTCAGAAGATAGAGCAGACAAAAGAAAAGTTAAAGTATGGGTCTGTCAGTGGTAGGTGAGATGGTCAGATGCCATGCGTCTGAGATTTTTCATAAATGCTTTGAGTCTTATGAAGGATATAAACTGAAGTAAAAGACATCAAGATTGTAAGACTCAAAAAGATATTTCAGAGAAATGTTTTGCAGAGATGAATAATTTGAATATACTATGTTCTGTCAGAGAAATATATTAAAATAATAATCATCTAAGATTTTAAGCAATAGGCAATTTGCCAATAAATTATGTCTAAGAAGTTTAAGAATCAGAAAAGGATTTTATAAACTTAAAGACAGATATATTCCAAGACAGATAGAACTGACAAAGTATAAGTACAAAACTGACAGTGAAGTCGAATGCAATAGAACAGGTGATTCGACTCAAGAAATAGGCATGATTCGAATTCAAGAAGAATAAGGTAATTCGACTATAGTAGTGAAGACATCAATCGAATGTAGTGTAAGGCAACATTCGGCCGTATGAGTTGAAGTCGTGAGTCGAATATAGTGTAAAGGACATTCGACTGTGTGAGTCGAATGTTATGAATCGAATACAATGTAAAGGACATTCGACTGTGTGAGTCGAATGTTATGAATCGAATACAGTGTAAAGGACATTCGACTGTGTGAGTCGAATGTTATGAATCGAATACAGTGTAAAGGACATTCGACTGTGTGAGTCGAATGTTATGTAAAATTGTGGACAACAAACTTTACAAGACTTATGACTGAGTTTCTGAAGGAGTCGGATTTTACAGTCAAAGAGATCAGTCGGGTTCAGTAGGATATAGATTTGGATTCTGTGGCCTTAGAAACTTTTGAGTGTTCACAAAATTATTTTATCTGTATAGAAGTTTTTGATACATTTGGTATAAAACACATATTTAAAGATTTGTCATACCAAAAATAATATTCATAGAAATTTATAAATAGTTGCTCAACACTTTCCAGATTGTTTATCATTTTCGTTTGATGTTTTGTAGGAATATGTTTGCTTTGACCAGAAAAGTCATGACTACGAATTTAGAAAAATTACTCTTAACATGTGATAAAAATGAAGCTTAAACATGCACATGTTAAATAGTAAAGCCACTCATGTGCCTACAAGTGTTTTGCAAGTCATTTTAAAGACAGTCAGTATTAAGATTGCTTAACCTTGAAATGATAATGAATGTTTGAAATTAAACTAAATGCACAATGAGTTTAGTTTCAATGTATTAATTCTCTCATAAGAAATTAGCACAATGACTCAAAAATTCTTATGATTTTGGGGTTCAAGATAGACAAGTAAGGTCAAGGAATGTGACAATGACTCCCCCTTTCATGTATCTCCCCCTCACAAGGTGAACATGAGGATTATTAAAGAAATAGGAATGGAATGAAGTGAAAATAGAATGAACAAGAACGTTTTATTGAAAGACAAAGACTCCCCCTCAACAATTGCATACACGACTCTTGATACTTGGCGGAGAAATATACTTACGCATAGTGAAAGTGTCCAGACAAGCCTGACTTGTCTTTCTTCAAATCACCATTTGATATACCAAGAATGTCAATGCAATGTGAGAGTGAGGAATTTATTTGCAAGAATATTTGTCAATAAACTGAATCGGAGTTGTTGATAAATCAGATATGAAAGAATATTTCTCTAACATTTCACTCAAAGATTCTTTTGACTCACTCCCCCATAAGATATGCATGATATGAAATGATCATTTAAGCAATTCAGATATGTTCATTCAAAGCAGTTTGCACAGAAAGAATATGAACATGATCAAGAATACATCAACAGACAATTTATTGAAGAAGAAAAGTTTTTCAAAGACTCAAAAGTGTTTCAAAGACTTAAAATAAAGTTTTTGAGATTTTCATTTTTCTTGATGACCTTTATGCAGGAAAAGACTATTGATACTTGGCAGAGAATTTTTCTCACGCATGATGAGAGTTTCCAGACAAGCCTAACTTATCCTTTCACATTTCACCATTTGATATACCACATAGTCACTGCAAAAAGGTCAATTATTCTTTAGTTTTAGCATGAAATTCATTGCATTTTCAATAATATTTTTGCACTTTTTCAAATTTACTCTCCCTTAATATGTGCATGGAATGAAAAAGCTAGCAAGCAATTCACACATGATTATGCACACAATTAGCCTTAAGCATAACATGACTTCTAGTACTTGGCGGAGTATTTTACTCACACATAATGATAGCTTCCAAACAAACATAACTTGTTTTTCCACATGTCATCATTTGATATACCAAAAAGTCAAAACAGTTGATATGCACATAGAATCATAGGCACAGTAAGCAAGCATGATAATACAAACATGATTCCAATTGTTATGACACAAAGTTATTGTTGAGAGCAACATCAAAACACACTCTTCATTGTTCAGATAAGACTCTAAGAATTTTCCTTAACTTAAGCAGTTCAATCTAGAAATGATATGAGGTTTTACCTGAACAGTCTTCATTTGGATTTTACCTGTGGTTTCCAAATTTTCTTGCCTTGCATAGCCATTGTCTTGAGTTCAGATGGAAAGGTATGGCTACAAGGCTCATCAACTTACTGATCAAGCTGGCCTTGGGACCCATACCTACTTAGGTCCTGCAGTGGAGTAAGAGTTAGATTGCAGCAAGCAGCAATGAACCTTTTTGGATCCAAGAGAATTTTCTTTTTGGTATAGAAGCACTTTTGTCATTGATGGAACTATGAGCAACATTAGTTCCATAACACAATTATTCTTTATTTAATGCATCTATGTTTTTCATGAAATGTTCAATTTATCTTCACATGGAGTTTCTAATCATTTTCAACAAAATCATGATTCTTAGTTACATGTGTATGATGCGAAAACTTTTGCAATTAATTCAAGCAAAAATCATCATGGAAGAAATGAAATAAACAAGTAGTTATGTTTCAATCACAACCATTTTTTTTATTTTTTTAATTAATGACTCTTACACAAGGAAGATCATTGGTACTTGGCGGAGGTTATTCCACACACATAATGATAGTTTCCAGACAAGCTTGACTTGTCCTTCCACAGTTCACCATTTGATATACCAATTGATCTTTGTATAAGAGTCCCAATTGGTTTTAGTTTTTATTTAGCAGGGAATCTCTCATAAGTATTTACCTGGTGAGATTTTCATTTTCTTTCATTCTCTTGACTTACTTTCCTTGTAGCCTTAGTCATGAAGCCTTCATCTTGAAATTGACTACAAGGATCCTTGCATCCAGCATTCAAGCAGAACATTTCAAAACCCAAACTTGTTTGGGTCTTAAGGATCTTCCATGAATCTACAACAACGATTTTTGAATCCAAAAGGATTTTATATTGGGTGCATTTTTCTGAAGACTAGAAACACTAGAATCTTGGTTTCTAATCTTAGATTTATTGGTATAGAATGCACCACTGACATACTGAACAATTTGTTTTCTATCATTGAGATTTTTAACATGGAATTCAGAAGAGATCTTTTGTGCAACAATTCTATTTTCATGTACATGGAATTTCTTAGTGTTTTCAGCATGAACATGATCTTTATTCTTATGTACATTAACATGAAACATGGAAGCATGCACAAGATTATCAATTCTATGCCAACATTCCCTAGAAGTATGCCCAAATTTATGACATATGAAGCACTGAACTGATTTGGCATATTTATGGAAATGTTGATCTCTATTCCAGCAAAATTTGGCTAAATGACCAGGTTTATTACAATTAAAGCAAATGAGATCATTTCTTACCTGGTACTTACCTTGGCATGTATGCACTTGCTGGAATCTCCTTTTCATGTGAGGAGGCTTACCATGAGTAGAAGGAGGTACCTTTTGGTGGCTCTTGGCATGATGTGAATATTGAACTTTCCTTGGAACACTTCTGAAGTGTGGAAGAGATGGAGGAATCCTGTGTAAATTGTTCTGTTTTTCTGTTTCAATTTTCTTGTTTTTCACAGAAACAAGATTCTTCTTCTTAGCAGTATTTTTGCCATTTTTCTCATTTTATTTTTGAATATTTTTTTGAACATGAACTTTCACTGATTTTTCATTAGAGATATCAAAGTTCTTCTTCGCATAAGCATTAACAAATATTACTTTGATTTTCTTTTCATTTTCCTTATTTTTTACAGAAGCAAGACTTGTGTTTGTGGTATTCTTCAATTCATCTTGAAACTTCTATTTTTCTGCTTTTAATGCACAAACTTCTTTTTTCTGAAATTTGAAGTTTATTTAGCATAACATCCAAACTATTTTTCATCTTGTTCTTTTCATTTTCAAATTGAGCAATTTATTTTTCCAAATCATCAATTTTATTACTTAAATTGCTACCGTCATTGTCCAATGGTTTGTCATACAAAAAACATTCAATCTTCCTTTTTAGATGACTATTTTCTTCAACAAGTTGTTTGCATCTTTCTTTTATTTAATGATCATGAGCCATGTTAGAAATCTGTTTGTTTAATTGATCATTATCAAATTTGAAGTTTTCATTGAGATCAATCAATTTTTCATTTTCATCTTTCAAATCAAGATTTTCATATTCCAACTGATCATGATTTTCTTTCAACTTGGACAACTTGTTTTCACAAATTTTGATTTTATCTTTCAAACTTTCTTTTTCAGAATTCAGTTTCTGAACTTCATTTTTCAAATTCTCATTTTCTTCTGAAAGATCTTTATCATTGTTCTTGAGCAATTCAAGTATATTTTTAAATTTTCACTTTCTTTATAGGAATATTTTAAAGTCTTTTTCAAATCTTTATTCTTAGTGTTCAGCTTTGCATTAAGATTTTGTATCTTCTCACAGAATTCAATCAATTCAACATAAGACATTCCTTCATCTGCATCAGAATCAGAATTAGAATACATAAATGGATCTGGAATTGATTTACCTGACCTTGTAGACCCATTTGAACTCTTCTGTTCTGAAGAGGATGAAGAATGCTCTGAGCTCACGGAATGTGCTGTTAGAGCCAAAGTCTTTTGAATTGTTGATTTTCTGGATTCATCGAAGCTCTTCTTTGCCATTAAGTACTTGTGAATTTCTTTTGCTCCTTTTCTTTGTGCATCCTCTGAAAAATCCGGTGAAAATGAGCTTGGGGATTTCTCTAAAATTATAACAGGAAATTCATGCAGATTAAAGCAATTTGTCATTATACCAAAACTCAAAAGACTATTAGATCTAATCACAGTGAATCAATGTAACAAGAAATTAGATCAAACAATTAGAGTGGTTAACCCTCTCTGATACCAATTGTAGGATCGAATAGGTGGATGGATCAGATCTAGAAGGGGGGTTGAATAGATCTGACACAAATTACTGTAGAAGCTTAAGCAATTCAAAATTACTTCGAATCAGAGATCAATTCAGACAAACAATTTACTGATCTGAAGTGTGAGTGTGTGTAGATTATGTGTGAAGCAATTAAACACTTAGTGTGAAAGCGAAAT
Source organism: Colocasia esculenta (assembly GCA_014218235.1). Classification (NCBI taxonomy): domain Eukaryota; kingdom Viridiplantae; phylum Streptophyta; class Magnoliopsida; order Alismatales; family Araceae; genus Colocasia; species Colocasia esculenta. The sequence continues at coordinate 79,255,507 of CM024762.1, forward strand.
CCTATGCAAGCATCTAGCACAAACATGCAGATCAAACTATTGCAAAAAGGATTTTTAGGTGGTTCAGAAATCACACCAGTGATTCCTACATCCACCCCTCACACAGTGAGGCTCCACTACTCAAAAGAGTACAACTCACACCGGAGCACGACGACTCCAAACACCCTTGAGCACGACGGGTCAACACACAACCTTTAGTTCAATGACTCACAAACTGAGCACGACGGCTCAAACAACAACCGGAGCACGACGACTCCAAATTGAGCACGACGGCTCAAACCACACAGTGAGTGTGATGACTCACAAACCAGAGCTCGATAGCTCACAATACAAAAGCTAGATCAAACATGAAAGAAATCAGATCCTCTAGCAATGATCTGATTCACAGACTCAATAAACTCAGAAATCTGTACAGAACTTCATGTACAGATCTCACAAGAAGAAATAAGATGAACACTCCAAGAATTAGGTGAAAGAAGTATGAATTGGATGTTCTTCGGTGAAGAGGTCTTGCAGACGCTTGAACTGAGGAGCCTTGATGGAATTCGGTGGAGATTCTCCTTAGTTGGCTATACTCTGCTTTGATGGCATCTGAAATGCCAGAAATCCCTCTTCTACTGCTGCTCTTCAGTTGTATCTGCTCCCTTTCCTAGCACAGCAAATTCTCTCCAGAGATTCCCCTTGATTCCCACATCCTTCCTCTTAAAAGGATGGCCTGCAGCTTCTAGAGATGGAGACAGATTTGGAAAACCCCTTTTTGCCACCAAAAAGCTTCTTCTGGAAGTGTATGGGCTCTCTTGCCTTTGGGGTACAAGGAGCATGGGTATTTATAGCCCCATAAGTCCATAAGGTGCCTTGGGGTGCATGGACACGGAAATCTAGGTCAAATCTCTTGATTCCCAAGCAGCCACGTGTCCAGAAAAATTCACATTTTTGAGTTTCAGTCGAAGTGTGTCGACACCACAGGGCACTGTGTCGACACCACAGGCATTGTGTTCAAACTGGGCTTATGGGACAGTGATCTAGTGTCGACACCATAGGGCACTGTGTCGACACCACAAGCAGACTGTGTCGACACATAGGCAGAATGTGTCGACACCACTGGCTACTGCTTCAGAACATGCTTCTGGGACAGTCATCTAGTGTCGACACCACAGGGCACTGTGTTGACACCATAGGTGGACTATGTCAACACCACAGGACATTGTGTCGACACCACAGGTGGACTGTGTTGACACCACTGTGACAAATTTGTGTAAACCTGAAAATATAAAGTGTAAACCATTAATACAAGATATTATCATTAAAATGTGAGATATTAAACATCAAAAACATGTTGTTTAAGCATTGTTGTGATATGTATAAAATGTATAACATGTTCAATTAGTCATCATTTTAATATGTACAAAATGTCATCATCAAAATCAAATTATGAGTGATGTCAATTAGTCATGATTAAAGTCATCATTAAAAGGTTTCAAATACACACTCAACCCAACACTAGCATGCTAGAACTAGGTGGAGGGTGAGAGGTCCCTACTTCCAAATGAAGAACCACCCCAGAGGGGCCTTCTCGTAGGCTAGCACCCCTCCACCTCCGAGCTCCAATGCTCTAAAAGTCGCCGTCCACAAGTTGAGCTCGACCTCCTTCATGAGCCGATGGTGAGGAGCATGCACCATACAAGAAGAAAGGGGAAAAGTGAGAGGGACAAAACACCAATCATGCACAGAGCAAACCAAGCACATCCATGTAAAGCAACCATGACACTTACCAAATCAAGCCACAAGCCTCCCTTCCAAGCTCCCATGGAGGGAACACCCTCACAGCATTGGAGCAAAGGGGAAAATAGCTGAAAGGGTGAAAAGAAGGGTGTTCTGTCGTCTGGGAGGTTTTAAGCCTTGGCGATGAGAACGCGACGACTTGCCTATCACGTTCAATGAAGTGAACGCGACACCCATCTTGTCGCTATCCCATGGTCAAGTCAAATTGACCAGCGGAAATGCCACGCGTCGACTTCGCAGGGCTGACACCAGATCGCGACGTCTGACCCGTCGCCTTCCCACTGTCGGAGGTTGACACCTGTCACAACAAACCCGACAGCCCAGAACACGACGACCACACTGTCACCTTCATAAGGTGACAGCCCAAGTGTCGCTACCTCCAACAGAAGGGATTGACCAAGAGCAAGGAGGGATGTTACAATCTAACCAACAAAAAAACAATTTCGTCCTCGAAATTAAGGGCGAAACTAGGGGGAAAAGAAGGCAAACAACGTACCTATCACTCGAACAAGTAAGGGAACTGCTCCCGCATCTCGTCCTCATGCTCCCAAGTATCCTCGCCACTGGGATGGTGCTCCCAAACCACCTTGATGAGCGGGATCTGCCTCCTGCAAAGCTGCTGCATCCTACGGTCCACGATGCTGACCGGGTACTCTGGCACGGACAGGTCTGGAGCGACCTCTAGCTGTGAGTAGTCGAGTACGTGCAATGGATCTGGCATGTACTTCCTCAGCTGCGGCACGTGGAAGACGTCGTGGACACCTACCAACTCAGATGGAAGAGCCAACCTATAAGAGACCTCGCCAACCCGCTCCAGGATGGAAAAGGGGCCAACAAACCTCGGGTTGAGCTTGCCTCTCTTCCAAAACCTGAGAATGCCCTTGGTGGGAGAGATCCGAAGAAACACACTGTCACCTGCCTCGAACTAAAGTGGCCTCCTGCGAACATCGGTGTAGCTCTTCTGTCTGCTCTGGGCTATCTGCAACCTCTATCTGATCAGCCTCACGGTGTCTGCGCACTGCTGCACCAACTCTGGACCCAGCAACTGCCTCTCGCCAACCTCATGCCAGTGCAACGGTGTCCTACACGGTCGACCATACAGAGCCTCGTAGGGCACCATCCCAATGCTGGAGTGAAAGCTATTATCATACGAAAACTCCACCATGGGAAGGTGTTACTCCCACGTGCAGCCCCAATCTAGGCAACACGCTCTCAACAAGTCCTTGAGGGTCTGTATGGTCCTCTCCGACTACCCGTCCATCTGTGGGTGGTAGGCTGAACTCAACCTCAACTCAGTGCCAAGTGCCCGCTGAAAACTGCACCAGAAACGAGAAGTGAACCTCGGATCTCTATCTGAGACAATAGAGATCAGGGTCCCATGCAAAGGCACCACCCTGTCCACAAACAACCGAGCCAGTCTGTCCACTGACCACGTTGCTCTGACCGATAGGAAGCGAGCTATCTTTGTCAGCCTGTCAACGATGACTCAAATGCTGTCGTGCCCCTATGAAGTGCGAGGTAAGCTAGAAACAAAGTCCGTGGTGACGTGCTCCCACTTCCATACGGGAATGGGAAGCGACTGCAACTCACCACCAGGACGCTGGTGCTCTGCCTTCACCTGCTGACAGGTAAGGCAACGTGAAACAAACTCAGCGATATCTCTCTTCATCCCAGGCCACCAAAAGAGTACCCTCAAGTCGTGGTACATCATAGTGGAGCCCGGATGAATAGAGTATCGCGACCTGTGCACCTCCGACAGCACCTCCTCCTTGATGTCCTCTGGAACGTAGAGTCTGTCTCGGAATCGAACCTCGCTGTCCTTGCCCAGCACCACCTCGAGCAACTACAACAAATTTGCCAAGTCTACTTTTGCACTCTGCGCCTCGATCACTTGCTGGTAAAGCAGTGGACGAACTGTCATGCTGGCCAACACTACTCTCTCCCGGAGGCTAGACAGCATGAACACACCCTGAGTGGCGTCCTCCAGAAGTCTCCAGTGCCTAACCAACAAAGAACTCAAGTGGGCTCTGCTACTCAAAGCATCTTCTATGACATTAGCCTTTCCTAGGTGATAGGAAAGGATAAAGTCGTAGTCCTTCAAGTACTCGACCCACCTGCACTGCCTAAGGTTCAGATCTCTCAGGGTGAAGATGTACTGTAAGCTCCGGTGATCTGTGAAAACCTCGAACACCTCGCCGTACAAGTAGTGCCTCCACAACCTCAAGGCGAACACGACTGCTGCAAGCTCCAAGTCGTGTGTCGAGTATTGCTGCTCATGCTTCTTCAGCTGACGAGAAGCATAAGCAACTACTCGACCGTACTGCATCAGCACAGCACCCAAACCAGTCCCTGACGCGTCTGTGTTGACAAAAAAGTCACGGCTGCCATAAGGTACAACAAGGATCGGAGCTGAAGTAAGCCGGCTCTTCAGTTCCTGAAAACTGCACTCACACTCTGCTGTCCACACAAACCGGGTCTCCCGCCTGGTCAATCTGGTCAAGGGCTCAGCAACTCTGGCGAAGTCCTGGACGAACCTCCTGTAGGAGCCTGCCAGCCCTAGAAAACTGCGGACCTCTGCAATGGTAGTGGGCTAGCTCCAAGAAACCACGGCCTCAACCTTGGCAGGATCAACCGCCACACCTGCACCAGAAACAATGTGACCCAGGAAGTGCACCTCCTTTAGCCAAAATTCACACTTGCTGAATTTGGCGTAAAGTTGGTGACTCCTCAAGACTTGCAACACTAGTCTCAAGTGAACCTCGTGCTCCTCTGCCGTCGATGAGTACACCAGGATGTCGTCGACGAACACCACCATGAACCGGTCCAGGTACTCTCAGAACACGCTGTGCATCAGCTCCATGAACACTGTAGGTGCATTCGTGAGCCCAAAAGTCATCACGACAAACTCGAAGTGGCTATAGCGAGTACAAAGAGTTGATCTGGCGATGTCTGACTCGCGGATACGCAACTGGTAGTAGCCCAAGCTCAAGTCGATCTTCGAGAACACTGAAGCTGACTGCAACTGGTCGAACAAGTCATCGATCCTGGGCAGAGGGTACTTGTTCTACACGGTCACTTGATTCAGCTGCCGATAATCAATACACATCGTGAGGCTGCCATCTTTCCTTCTCACAAACAAAATAGGCACTCCCCACGGCGAACGGCTAGGACGAATGAATCCCAACGCATGCAACTCCTCTAGTTGGTGCTTCAACTCCCGCAGCTCCGTCGACGCCATCCGGTACAGTGCTTTGGATGTAGGCATCGTCCCCGGAAGCAACTCAATGGAGAAATCTACCTCCCGCTCTGGTGGCAAGCCAGGTAGATCCTCCAGAAACACATCAGCAAACTCGCAAACAATAGGCACATCTGAAACAGATATCTCACCAGAATCTGAGACACACATAGAAGCCAAGAAAGCAACACCACCATCTCGAATAAGATGTCGAGCTCTACAAAAAGAGACAAGCTCGGCAGGTAGACCGGGTACCTCGGAAGCAAAGCACAGGTGTTCCAGGTAGCTCAAACCTCACGGTCTTCCGCTGACAATCCACCAGTGCAGAGTGTGCCTCTAACCAGTCCATGCCAAGGATGGCATCAAAGTCATGGAGCTGTAAGGCAAACAGTTTGGCTGGTAGCTGGTGGCCCTGTACCTCGACGGTGACACCCTCTAGGTAGCCCAGAGTAAGCACAAAGTCACCCGTCGGTACCTCAATAGCTAGGTCACAGGCCCGCTCTAGAGTAAACTCAGAAAAAGTAGCAAAGAACTCCTCAGAAGCAAAATAGTGTGTGGCGCCCGGATCAATCAAAACTCTAGCAGCCCTACCAAGGATAGGAACCGTACCGACGACTAGATTAGAGGCCTCCGCCTCCTCTCTGGTGATGTTCATCACCCGACCACGTCTACGTCCTCGCTGAGGCTGCTGCAGCTGCTGAAACTGACGCTGGTGCTGCTGCTGGCACTACGCAGGCTGGGGTGGAGGAAACTGCACATGAGGTGCCTGCTGCTGCCTCAACAACGGACACTCTCATCTGTAAAGACCTAGCTACCCACAGTGGAAACAATCTGTGCCCTGCTAGCCCTGCTCTACTCTCTGCTGCACAGACTGCTCCACTGGCTGCTCCTGCTGACGTCGCTGCTGTAGTGGCTACCTGTACTGACGCCTGCCTCCACGAGTGAACAGCTTCTTCAACTTTGAGGTCAGGCTAGCACCGCCTGTCCCCGAAGAAGAAGAAGAGGAAACACTCCCTCGACTGCCCGAGGGGTGCTGGTATGCAGAAGGCCTCCCTGAGGCTCCACTCTACTGCTGCTAAAACTGAGACTCCCGCTCCAAGGCGGTGGCTCTCGCCACTACTATCGTCAAGGAGTCATAGAGGTGACCAGCCATGGCTCACCTGTACTCCGAGCGTAGGCCACTAATGAACCGCTCGGTACGAGCCTGCTCACTAGCGGCCACGTGGGGGATGTGTCGAAGTAGCTGCACGAACCTCTGGTGGTACTGTGCTACGGTCGAGTCTCCCTACACCAACTCGTGGAACTGGTCCCTCCTCTCACGACGAGCGTAGTCGGGGAAGAAATCACCGTGAAAGGTCACTAGGAACTCCTGCCAAGTGATCTGGTTCAGCCTCCTGCCCTGAAAACTGGTCTACCTCACTACCCTCCACCACTCGTGGGCAACCCATTTAGCTGATATGCTGCCAACCTGAGCTGATCCAATTCTACACAGACCATGGTCTCGAAGGTGCGCTCGAGCTCATGGACCCAACTCTCTGCCCTGTCTGGATCACGGTCACCAGAAAACGTTAGAGTTCGAAGATGAAGAAACCTCTCCAGAAGCACCGTACGGTCCTCAGGTCCTGCCGCTGCAACTAGAGTCTGCTGCCGTACCATTGGTGGTACCTCTGGCTGAACTGGTGCCTCCTGCGGGGTCGGTAGTGGCTGCTCCTCCACTGCCATCTCTGCGAACTGCTGACCTCCTGCCGGCATCTACTGATACAGCTGGTACTACGGGTATTGCGGGTACTACTGGTGCTGCCAAGGACCTTGGAACATAGCTCTCCACCACTGCTCTATGACGGCCGACGGGGGCGGGGGCGGAAACCACTGCTGCTGGTACTACTGCTGCGGCCCTCCCGGTGGTAATGGAACGCCCTGCGGCAACGGGTCCCCAGGCTGCTCGAACTGCTGGGGCTGAGCATCAATCGGCACGTGCTCGGCTGCAACCGACCTGTCCGACTCGAACTCCTGATGCTCCATCAGCTCACGAGCCTGCTTGCGAGTGTGTGGAGGCATGTTCTACAAAACAGCCACAATAGTAAGTTAACAGATAAAACTCCGGCGGCTAGAAGTGTTACTTGTACTTCCTAAGGGACTTTACGTTATTATTTATATCCATTACAAGTCGTGATAGACGCCATCTCTGATACCACTGTAACGGCCCCGACACTCGGATTCCGGCTCCCACCAAGGATCTGACCATCGGCACCTCCGCCCACGGGTCCGGAGACCTGGAAGGACTAACGGATCGGTCTAACAAGATATGTAATAGAGATAAATGACAACAAATACACTAAAATGTACCAACTAGTGAAGGAAAGAGTCCAACACAATGCACAAGTCTAGTACAGTCCCAAAGTAAATAAAGTACAAGTGCTGAATTAAAAGGGAAATAACATGTCCCTTAGGGGCATACCCCGAGGGTGAAGTACAACTACTGGGGGAACACTGCTCACTGGGGACGCTGTCTACTATGTCCCATCTCCTCAGTCCGCTGCGGAGGGAGCTGCTGTGAAGTCTCACATGCAAAAGAGGGAGTGACCTTCACAAAGAAGCCTAGTAGGGACTACCAACCTCCCACTGGTTCTAACAGCAGAATAGAACTAAGGTGCAATAATTAAATAAAGTAGTACATTCTATTCTACTAAACAGAGTCAAGTGAGAAAGCGTGAAAGAAACTACACGGTCGTCGGTCTAGGCTACACGTCGGGACCGAAAACCCGTGTAAAATGCGGAACCAAGGAAACCCAAGGCTGTAAACTCAGACAGTCAAGACTGCCTGGACAAACACACTAGCTATAGTACACTACAGTAGTCAGCCGGTCAGGTGCGCCACGTGCCTTACCTTCAACCAACGGTCCATGTCTAGCACCTCCCGCTGGAGTGAGATGCGGAACTAAAGAACCACAATTGCCGTAGTCTGGCCGGACTACGGTCCCATGCCTACCCCCTATAAATGGTTCTAGAACCACGTAGAGTGAGGCAGTGAGAAAGTTCTAGCTGGTCCGCACCGAAAGAGCACCACAACTACCTCGGTGACCCAGACCAAGCTAAGAGATCTCTACAAACGACTCTACGCCACTGTCCCCACCATTTTCCCTTCTGCTCTAAGTCCATGACTTGAGCATGCCCATCGCCCGGAGAACTCCCTCTAACAGGCGGGCGGGGATGGGGGTCCCAGATAATGGTAACAACCTGTCTCGTGGACAAGCCCTCAAGTGCCTAGCACCAGGCGAAGAGACTAGAGTAGCACTGCACTAGGAACAACATAGGTGCCAAGAAAACCGAGTTGCAGTGGAAGCAGAAAACTCCAAACTATAGGTTGCCAAGTCCCCGCTCAGACTGAGAAGGCGACGCATAGGTTGTCGCCACCTGAAGGCGATGCTCGACCTGTCGCAACCTGGGTCAGGAAGGTGACACAGAACTAGTCACTTTCCGATCGCGACAAGGGCATTGTCGCGACCGCAGCCAGGGGCCCAGGTGACCACCTGAGGCCTCTCACAACACACAGTGGAAAGGTGACCTGAAACCCATCGCAACCATGTCGCGATAAGGATCTTGTCGTGACTAGAGGGGTCCAGGCAACAGCCTGAGACCCCAACCCACAATAGTGTAAACACTAGAACAGAAGATGACAGCCACCTTGTCGCGACCAGAATGCGACAGGGTCGGCGTCGCTTCCTCGGCACTGAAGGCGACGTGTTAGGGTGTCACGACCACAGGTTTTGCACACCCGTGGACACCCCCTTCATGCCAAACTCCACCCATACAACCAAACCATGGGGAGGGGAACATGCATGGTGAAATGAACAGGCTATACAGGTTCAAACCACCCTCAAGAAACCCCAAGCATGCATGGAAAGCCAAACTACACTCATTCAACTCACATGCAAACATGGTACCCTCACATGCTCTCCTCAAAACAAGCATGAAACAAACACCACAAAGCAACCAATGTATAGAAACCACATGAATACATGCACCACCTAGCATGATTCTAGGCTTGGAGGAAGGGGGGTATGGGTCCTAGCATGCTAGAACTAGGTGGAGGGTGAGGGGTCCCTACTTCCAAATGAAGAACCACCCCAGAGGGGCCTTCTCGTAGGCTAGCACCCCTCCACCTCCGAGCTCCAATGCTCCAAAAGCCGCCGTCCACAAGTCGAGCTCGACCTCCTTCATGAGCCGATGGAGAGAAGCATGCACCATACAAGAAGAAAGGGGAAAAGTGAGAGGGACAAAACAACAATCATGCACAGAGCAAACCAACCGCATCCATGAAAAGCAACCATGTCACTTACCAAATCAAGCCACAAGCCTCCTTCCAAGCTCCCACGGAGGGTGTTCGTCGGAGCAAAGGGGAAAACAGCGAAAGGGCGAAGAGAAGGGTGTTCTGTCATCTGGGAGGTTTTAAGCCTTGGCGATGATAACGCGATGACTTGCCTATCGCATTCAATGAAGTGAACATGACACCCATCTCATTGCTATCCCATGGTCAAGGTCAAACTGACCAGCGGAAACGCCACGCGTTGAATTCGCAGGGCTGACACCAGATCGCGACGTCTGATCCGTCGCCTTCCCACTGTCAGAGGTTGACACCCGTCACAACAAACCCGACAGCAAGATGACAAGAATGCATGTTGCGGTCAGAGGGTGAAAGCGACAGCATGCCCGTCGCGTTCCCAACCAGAACGCGATGACCACACTGTCACCTTCATAAGGTGACAGCCCAAGTGTCGCTACCTTCAATAAAAGGGACTGACCAAGGGCAAGGAGGGATGTTACAACATCTCAACATCGATTACATATGTACACAGATTATGTTCACATCTATTTCATTCCACATCGATTCTCTTTGAACATCAATTGTATCCACTGCGACTTCTTTACAGTCGAAGTTTATCTTCTCATTTTCACTCTGACTTCTTAGAAGTTGAATTCTGCTTGATCTTTACTCTGACTTCCCACGAAGTCGAAGTCATTATTTTTTCTTCGACTCCTTTAAAGTCGATGTATCTCATATCAACTTCTATATACTTGTACTTAGAAAATCTTTTTATTTCTGTATTTTAGCATAGAACTTAATAAATCATTATCTTGATTTCTTCATGAGTTTTCATTATTCATATTGGAATCCCTTTTATATAAGAATATTTTCTGTGAGACTTATAATTATTTTTCTGCTATCATAAAATTCAAATATCTTTTGTGGGGGAAAATATTATATATCTATCTCATTCGAAATGTCTTTTTGAGATCTACAATGTCTGTATGCTTATTGTCTTTCTCACTGTTAGAAATTTAAGGTCTATTCCTGTTTGAAAAAAGGACTAAAGTTTTAATGCTTGACAAGTATAAACTGTATGGGCTATCTGTTAGAACCTACCTACCACTGTCAGAAGCACCATGACTTTCAGAAAGAGATTGTGTGCAACTATCTATCTATCCTTAAATGCTCTGAACTTCTGTCTGAACTTCTTCATACTTTATATCCTTTTATCTCACCTACCTCTGAAAGCATGGAGATATCTTTCTGTCTTGTCCTCTCAGGACTACAAAACATTTATGAAGCATGTGTTGTGCATGGAGTTCACAGAAACATTAATGAAGCTATCTCTCAAGCATGAAGCTACAAAATATAGCCTAAAGACGTTAGGACTCATGGAGCTAATGATTTGATGGACAAACCTAAGAAGATCAAAGTCACCTCTCAATGGACATCCTTCAACGGCTAGCTTCCAATGGCCAAAATTCAAATGGGAAAATTTGAAGTTCATATATATGAAGCAGAAGCTTGAAGTCTTAACGACAAGAAAAACAAGAGACATAGAGACACACACACATAGAAGAAGATAGAAGCTTACATTCCACTCCTATCAGAAAGCAAGAAGAGCCACTGAAAAGGGAAAGAGAGCCACACCTCAATCCTCGACTTGCATGCTCTCCATTGGCGTTGAGAAGTCTTCTTCCTTGGTGGAATACTGCCTTGAAGATCTCCTTAGTCCACCTCTTAGTTTCAGAAAGAGTAGAGATCCATTGTTCATTTGTTTCTCTTTCTAAATCTATGTGTTTACCCATTACTGTTGAGCAAACACACTAGTTTTATTCACTTATATGTAAGATAACCCACAGGGGGCTTGTACCCTACAGTGCCCCTCTTGTGAAGGGAAGACCTACAGGTGTAGGTGGTCTTGTACCCTTGGTGAAGGGAAGACTTGCTGGTCTACAAGTGGTTGTATTACCTCTCAATTGAGAGAAGGCCAAGTGCGCTTGGTAGTTAGTGAAATCCCAAGTGGTTGCTTGGGGACTAGACGTAGGACTTCCATGTGGGAAGGGCCGAACTAGGATAAAATCTCTTGTGCATTTTGTGTGATTGTTTCCGCCAAGTTTACACTTGTTTCACACACTCTACGCTAAGTACTAATGACTCTATTTAGTGTTGCTTATCTAGTTTTCAGATAAATTTTTTAAAAGCGCAAGAAGTCCTATTCACACCCCCCCCCCTCTAGGACAACTATAGTGCCATCTCAATCCAACAAGTGGTATCAGAGACAGTTCTTTCATTCAGTTGATACCAACAAGTGGTATCAGAGCGAGGTCTTCTCAGAAGAATCGAAAGATTTGAGAAGAGATGGCAGCTAAAGCTCACAACTATGAAGGTCGGTCAGTTACCGGACCACCATTTTTCGATGGTAAGGACTACCAATACTGGAAGATGCGGATGGAATGCTTCATTAGAGGCACAGACTTTGATCTGTGGTAGGTAATAGAACAAGGTGATTTCATTATTGCTCCTGTTGTAGGTACTACTGCAATTACAACAGCTAATAAAGTTGAACTATCTCTAAATTTTAAAGCAAGAAATTATCTATGTTGTGCTTTAGCAAAAAGAAAATTTAATAGAATATCAGCATGCAAATCTGCAAAAGATTTGTGGGTTGAGATGAAACTCAAATATGAAGGAGAACCCACGATAGTTGAAGAACATGCTGCTCAAGTTGAGGAAAATCTAGAAACTCCTCAAGATGAGATCATTCTAGTTCCAAAAGAAGACTGATGCTCAAGTATATAAAGAAACTAGATAGGAGAGGAATCTCAAGTTAAGGGAGAGTTTCAAAATTTTCCTTAGGAGAATATCCCTGAAGAGGAAAGTGTTGAGGAAGAAATTGATGAAGAAGAAGATGATGGTGAGATACCAAAGTTCCAAGGGATACATCAGAAGACACCTTTAATGAACAACTCCTCAGGCTGCTCCAGCACTGAAGAAGAAGAAAATGTCAATCCACCTTTTATGAACAAAGCAAAAAAAGCATTCAAATGGGTATGGGTAGGGATGATCAACGGCATCCGATTGGTGACTACCAACTCTCCACTTATTTCCAATCTGAAGAGGAAGTAGTCATCTTTAATTTTTAGCTTTAGTTTTTAAACTTACATTTCATTTGTTGTTTCTATATTACAGTGCTACTAACAATGGTTTGCAAGTCTTTCTATTTTTAAGATCAATGCAGACAAAAATCTTGAAGACTTGACAAACAACAAGTGGAAATGTTAAGAAACAACAAGACCAACCAGTGAAAATTCTTGAAAATCTGAAAGAGCCTCACATCAAGGGGGGGGCTCACATTCACGAAGACCATACACTAAGGGAGAGCTATATGTTCACGACAAACATTGTTGAACCCCTCTCCTACAACATGCTGGTAAGAAGTCTTTAAAAAAAGGGGGGGACAAAATGCAAATGGTAAGATCCTTCCTTTTTAGTTATTGACAAAAAGGGGGAGAGTATTTTATTTATGAATTTTCTGTTTCAAACTTCTCATTTCAAGAAAATTCACATGAGTTTTGTCATCACCAAAAAGGGGGAGATTGTTGAACCACTCTTTTGTGTACCTCATGTTTTGGTGATAACTAAAACACATGACTAAAAAAATTTTATGTTTATGTCATATCATGTTTTGATATTAATCTGAAAAACTCATGCATTTCATATATAAGTTTGAACATTCAATGACTGCATAACTATCTGTATATATAATCTTCAAATGCACTATAATAGTGTCACAGAAGAATGTATTTTATAAACACTATGTTCGAACGACGGTTGTCGACAAATGCTCATCAGCTGTCGACAGGTACTGCAGCATATGTGTCTTCCAGAACTGTATTTCTGAATCAGAGGCTGGGTTGTCGACAGATGCAACCTGCCTATCGACAGCTGCTGGTTTCCTCAGATTATTTCTAAGTCTACATCGATTACATGAACATTGATTATGCTTTCACATCGATTACTTTTTAAGTCAACATCGATTATGTTTTTACATCGATTTCATCATTGACTTAACTTAAACATCGATTTCACTCAAACATCGACTCCAACATTGATTTCTCTTGAACATCGATTTCACTCAAACATCGACTCCAACATCGACTTCAGATGAACATCAATTTCATTAAACATTGACATCTGTTGAACATCGATTTCATACAAACATCGACTTTAGAACATCGATTTCACTTGAACATCGACTTCATTTCAAACATCGATTACCTATATGAAACAATGATTACATCTCAACATCGATTACATATGTACACAGACAATGTTCACATCGATTTCATTCCACATCGATTCTCTTTGAACATCAATTGTATCTCACTGTGACTTCTTTACAGTCAAAGTCTATCTTCTTATTTTCACTCCGACTTCTTAGAAGTTGAATTCTACTTGATCTTTACTCCGACTTTCCACGAAGCCGAAGTCATTATTTTCTTACTCGACTCCTTTAATGTCGATGTATCTCATATCAACTTCTGTATACTTGTACTTAGAAAATCTTTTTATTTCTATATTTTAGCACATAACTTAACAAATCATTATCTTGATTTCTTCATGAGTTTTCATTATTCATATTGGAATCCCTTTTACATAAGAATATTTTCTATGAGACTTATAATTATTTTTTCTGCTATCATAAAATTCAAATATCTTTTGGTGGGAAAAATATTATATATCTATCTCATTCGAAATGTCTTTTTGAGATCTACAATGCATGTATGCTTATTGTCTTTCTCAATGTCAAAAATTTAAGGTCTATTCCTGTTTGACAAAAGGACTAAAGTTTTAATGCTTGACAAGTATAAGCTGTATGGGCTATCTGTTAGAACCTACCTACCACTGTCAGAAACACCATGACTTTTAGAAAGAGATTGTGTGCGACTATCTATCTATCCTTAAATGCTCTAAACTTCTATCTGAACTTCTTCATACTTTATATTCTTTTATCTCACCTACCTCCGAAAGCATGGAGATATCTTTCTGTCTTGTTCTTTTAGGCCTACAGAACATTTATGAAGCATGTGTTGCGCATGGAGTTCACAGAAGCATTAATGAAGCTGTCTCTCAAGCATGAAGCTACAAAATATAGCATAAAGATGTTGGGACTCATGGAAATAAAGATTTGATGGACAAACCTAAGAAGATCAAAGTCACCTCTCAACGGACATCCTTCAATGGCTAGATTCCAAAGGCCAAAATTCAAATGGGCAAATTTGAAGCTCATATATATAAAGTAGAAGCTTGAAGTCTTAACGACAAGAAAAATAAGAGACATAGTGTCACGCCCCGATGCGGAATATCGGAACGCGAGGCAATTGCAAGTAAACGGGTACAGAGCAAGTACTAGACATCAAACCATTGCACAATGAATAATACTAAAGCAAATTCATTTCATTAATAACTTTCCAATGTCTAGTTACAACCACTAATATCAGAGTCAATCTATAGGGCCCAATTACATTGAAATAAAGCAAAAGACTAAACTTCAAACCTAACTACTACAACGCTAACATAGTGCTAGGACGCTAGGGTACTCATGACATCACTCCTGGTCGTTACCGTCCTCTTGAGTGTATAGTTCATCCTCGGTCTCACCTGAGAACATAACGATAAATAACGCAGGGTGAGCGATAACACCCAGTAGGACTTAAATCTCAATAGTCAAGCAGGCTTTAATTGATTAATGTATTATAGGCAGAGTAACTAATGATAGAGCGAGAGAGTCAAGTAAAAGATAGCAGAATAATACATCATCGAAATAGCAAGACTTTCCAAAAATAGCACAAGTGTCGGGAATAGCACAAAAATAGCAGGATGGCCATAGCACAATAGCATCGAGTATAGCAATAGCACAACGAGTATAGTCTAGCACTTTTTGTCAAAAGACAACGAGAGAATATAGCACTTTTTGACTGTCATTAGATTAATCTAGATAGCATGGCACTTGGATGTAATACCGATGTCCTGATCATGTTAACTCCCATGGGCAAATGGCACCTTCAGGTGCTCCTCCCAGGACCAGATCGGGCCCTATTGCGCAGGCATTGGTTATATTGTTTATCTTTAGACAATCAGTCAATGTCCAATATAGAGTACTAAGAAATAGATGAGAGCACTAGATGAATAGACGAGATAGCAGAGTGAACGTGAATAGATGAGCGAATAGAGTATAGATGAGAGCTAGTGGACATTGCTCGTAACACGTCGAGTAAACATGCGATAGTAACAGTTGCACAACTCGTGCACTTGGTGTTAGCAGTCAGGTGGAACTCACAACCCTTCCACTGGCCATGTTAAGCACAGGTCCAGAGGTCCAACGTGAATTAAGATGTGAGCAAACTTCTAATAGCCGTTTGGATTATATTGATCCCTAAAGGGTAACATAGGTGTTGGGGTACAACCGGCTCGTCGAGCATGTGGGAATCAATGGACAGAGGAGACTTACGGAGGCCTTGAACAAAGACTCACTAGTCCGACAAAAGGAATATCCGATGGAGAGTTCGTCCAAGTCAAGAAAGAGGGTAATTATAGAAACAAGTGCTCGATGTTCTAGAGGAATTCTAGAACAGTGGAGCATCGGTATCGGTGTTCCAAAACATCACGAGAAAACGTACACATGTAATAATTAAGCATGAGGCAATTTAATTACTTAAATTACCAGATTTATTATGTAACATGTTCACGCCAATTAAGCCATATTTGGATGGTTTCAAAGTGTGTGCATGTGACATGAAATCATAGATGGAAATTAGTCGTGTGTATGTATTTTAAATCACATATAAATGTTCAAATTATATTAAGTGCAAATACTGCGGTATAACTAGGATTAAAGGGTATAAGCACAATAGGCAATTAGAACATTGCAATTCAGGGGTTTTTCTGTAAAAGACCCAGATCGCGACGCACCCCCGTGAGGGTAGCGACGGGGTCAAGGCAGATCGCGACAAGGGCTTGCACTGAACGCGACAGGTTGTTCAGAACCGGAGCTGAAATCGCGATGGGGTCTTGCAAGGATCGTGACGGTTCGGTCAGGACAGGCGCACGGATCCCGACGGCAGTGCCCGTCGCGTTCAGATTGCGACGGTTGATGCTGTCATGACAAGACCCCTGAACGCGGCCTATCGGGCCGTCGCGTTCACAGGGCCTGCACCAGAGTCCGACAGGGGGTCAGACATGTCTTGGATTGCGGTCCAAGAGTTGCCCTTCTTGACACTGGGGGATTAAAAAATATAGAACTAATTGTACAAGCAACGAAAAATCATGAAACAAGTTGCAGGTTGATCTAGGCATGCGTGAGAACTTACAGTAAATAAGAATTTGAAAACAAAGAGGGTTTCAGCATGCTTTTGGTCTAATTAAATAGGAAGAACATGAAACAGAATCAGTTGAAGTAAACAAATTAATTCGCCAACTAGAGTAGATGAAAATTAGGGCTTTTAGGGGCTAAAGAGAGCTAACAACCATCAGAACCTCCAATAAAAATTTCGAGACTTGAGGTTTAGCAACCATGGAGATTAAGAGGTATGAAGGGGGTTCGGGGTCATGTAAGTTGCAGAAATTTGAAAATTCATAACAAAAGATTGGGTCGAAGGAAAAATACAAAATTTGAGGGCTTTGCTCATGATGATTGGAATAACCTACAGATAAATTTTCATAGTTTAAACTTGTGAGAATGCCTACCTTTGAACATTTTCCTCTTCTAGGGTTGAGACTTGAAGAACTCGGGTTGAGGGCTTGAGAACTCCTTTCTCCCATGAGATCTCCCCCTCTTGGCCTCTCCTCCTGGTCCAGCAACCTCTTGGCACGAGCTAGGGCCAGACATGAGAGTTTAAGAGAAGTATTTAAGCATCTTCTCATTCCCTTTCCTAGTTTAAGTCTAATTCCTATTAATTCTGAGTTTTCCTATTTCCTACATTCCTTCTAAGCATTCCACTTCCTGTTTGGGTTAGGAAGAGAGCCAAATTCGTGGCCAATCAATTAGGGTAGGTTTAGGATTCCAAATCTAACTCTATTTGGTTATTTAATGTATTAAATTCCCCTTTTCTAATTAGTTAATAATTAAGTTGCAAATTTAGGATATTTTCCCATTATTCTCTTTTCTATAAATCTAATTGCCCACAAATTTCCAATGGGTCCATTTAATAAAGCCCATCACTTGTTTTCATTTAATGGGTTTTATTTAATTCTCTTTCCATTAATTTTCTATGTAATTTATTTTCTTTTTATTTAATTTTCTAATAAATTAAAATTTTAATATTATGTAAATTTTTATCTTTGTTCAAAAAATTGAGGTTGCTACACATAGAGACACACAAACATAGAAGAAGATAGAAGCTTACATTCCACTCCTATCAAAAAGCAAGTGTAACGACCCCGAGAACCCGACCCTTGGCCCAAGCTGAGGACCCGATTTTCGCAGTCACCGCCGACCGATCCGGGGACCCGGAAGGGTTATAACACAAGTCTAATAGAATATGTAAAGGAAATAAACATCAACTACTGAACTAGGAGCACACACGCGGAAGTAGAAAGAAGAGTGAGACCACATCGTATCTCTCTAGGCACAGTCCTAACACACGCAACTAGTACAAGTAAGAAGGGAAAGACAGAGCCCTTAGGGGCATACCCCGAGGGTGAAGTACGACTAAAAAGGAGAAACCCACTGCTAGCTACGAGGACGACGACTACCACCCAGTCCCCTCTGCCTTACGCGCTCCTGGTCGCTGCTGAGAACTCTCACCTAGAAAAAGAAGGAATGAGCTTCACAACAGAAGCTCAGTAGGGACTACCAATCTCCTACTGGCTCTAATAGGCGAGAAAGAATATATATAAAAAAAGTGAATGACAGCAGTTCTATATATTCTAATCTACACAGGAATGTGCAGAAGCAAAGCTAACTAACTAGCAATGGTACGCAAGGACACCACAGTTGGAAACTCCGTACGATCTACACGTCGTGACCACCACATGGCTGTAAACATAGGCAGGGGAAACCCTACCTGGACAAGCGACAGTAGCTATGGAAACTGCTACCACTAGTCAACCGGTCAAGAGCGTCCACTAACATCTTACCCTCGACCCAGGTCCAGACCTCCACATCTCGTCAGAGTGGCGGTAGGAGCACAAAGTAACACTACAATAATAGCCATAGTCTGGCCAGACTATGGTCCCACACCTGGCCTCTCTAGGTGGTTCCGGGGCCACAAAGAGCGAGGCAGTGAGAAGAAGGATTGATTGGCCTGTGCCGGGATGAACTCCCAAACGTCATCGGCATCCCAGACCAACCAAGAGAGCTCTACAAATGACTCAATGCCGCTGTATTAACCACCATTTTCCCCTCCCCTCCAGAGTCCGTGACTCGAACACGCCTGTCATCCCGAGCACTCCCTCAACATATGCACAGTGACGGGGGTCCCAGGTAAACGGTAACAACCTCTCTCATGGGACAAGCCCTCAGGTGCTGAGCACCGGGCAAACGACTAGTGTAGGACCATACTAGGAAACTAGCACTGGTGCCACGGGTACAGAAAGAACCGGAAATGGCGAAGACTCCATGAGAAATGGAACTCTGCAAGACTTACCTGTCTCTGATGCTGTCGCGACGCCTCAAGCTGTCGTAACACTATCACGACACCACAGGCCATCATGACACTATCATGACGCCAAGGATGGTCGTGACCATGTCACGATGCCTCAGAGCGTTGCGATGATGTCGCGACGGCCGCTCCGGTCATGACATCATCGCGACCCCTATGCCGGTTGTGATCTCAGCTGAGGGGCGTCTCGGTACAGTCCTCCCAAGGACCGCCCCAAATCCGGTACAAACACATTCCACAGGGAGAGGGGAGCATGGGAAACATATAGGAAAGCTTGTAAACAACCAAACCACCCTCAAACCCCACGAAGCATGCATCACAAGGAAAATCTACGCTCAAAGGAAACCTCACTCACCAGGAGCATGGATCTCACACACCCCACAACCCCGAAACCATAGAGAAACGAGGATCTAGAGGGGAAGGGGAGCATGCTAGAATTAGAGGAAGACGAGAGTCCCTACCTCAAAAAGTAGAGCCGACCTGTTGGGGCCTTCACATCAGAATGGCCACTTCCTCCTCGCTCCTAGCACCACACGGATGCCACCTACATGAACGGGGCGTCACCTCCTCGCCCAAAACACCCAAGAACCACCGGAGAAGCAAAAGGGCTCGGAGGGGAAGAAGAAGGGAGAAGAAGAAGAAAGGAAAGGGAGAGAGGGAAAAGGGTCGCCTACCTCAGTTTTGAACTGACGGGCCTAAAGACGCAATGGGCCGGGCCCGGCCGGCATGACAACAACCTTGTCACGACTGCCCTACAGGTCGCAACCATGTCGCGACTGCCTACCCTGGCGCAACACCAAAAGTGGTCAAACCTCGAAGACCGGGAAAACCTGAACGCGATAGACTTCCAAGTCGCGTCAACGTTGTACGTGCCTGACACCCAATAAGGCCATTCTGACACAAAGGACGGGTGGTCAGAACGGTCAGAACGAAGTCGCGTTGCCTTCAGACGCCGCGACAAGAATGCGACGCCCACCCCCGTCGTGACCAGAACGTGACGGCTAGGTGTGCCACGACCAAAAGCATGTCACGACTGGTACCTCTGACGTGACAATGTCGTGACCAAGAGGTCCTTCACGACCAAGAGGACACGGCCAAGGCCTAAGAGGGCCGGGCATTACAGCAAGAAGAGCCACTGAAAGGAGAAAGAGAGCCATACCTCAATCCTCGACTTGCATGCTCTCCATTGACGTTGAGAAGTCTTCTTCCTTGGTTGAATACTACCTTGCAGATCTCCTTAGTACACCTCTTAGTTTCAGAAAGAGTAGAGATCCATTGTTCATTTGTTTCTCTTTCTGAATCTCTATGTTTGCTCATTACTATTGAGCAGACACCAGTGTTATTCATTTCTGTGTAAGATAACCCACAGGGGGTTTGTACCCTGCAGTGCCCCTCTTGTGAAGGGAAGACCTATAGGTGTAGGTGGTCTTGTACCCTTGGTGAAGGGAAGACTTGCTAGTCTGCAAGTGGTTGTATTACCTCTCAATTGAGAGAAGGCCAAGTGCACTTGGTAGTTAGTGAAATCTCAAGTGGTTGCTTAGGCACTGGACGTAGGACTTCCATGTGGGAAGGGTTGAACCAGGATAAAATCTCTTGTGCATTTTGTGTGATTGTTTCCACCAAGTTTACACTTGTTTCACACACTCTACACTAAGTACTAACGACTCTATTTAGTGTTGCTTATCTAGTTTTCAGATAGATTTTTTAAAAGCGCATGATTTCTATTCACCCCCCCCTCTAGAACAACTATAGTGCCATCTCGATCCAACAAGTGGTATCAGAGACAGCTCTTTCATTCAGCTGATACCAACATTTGTTTATTGTTGCAAGATTTTGAGCCTTTTAAGCATAGATCTAGAGATGTTTTACGTTTTATTAATTTTCTAACTGATTCTTTTTAACAAAGATTTCTTTTTTCAGTTAGAGTTTTCAATTTTTCTTCTAACTCTAATTTTTCATTGTTCTTACTCTTTAAATATTCATTCAAAAATAATTATTATTTTTAATTTCCTTTAATTGTGTTTCCAATTGTTCCATTTCTGCTTTAAGATCAAAATTAGTGTTTTCTAAGAAAGTAAGGTTATTTTTCATATTCTTTAATTCTTTTACAACACCTTTATGTTTTTCATAAAGTTCATTAAAGATATCTTCTAAATCTTCAAACTCTGACCCTGAATCAGTGCAAGAATTAAAAGATGGGTCAGAATGTACCTCATCTAGTCCTGCCATGAGGGCTAGACTTACCTGCTCTTTTTTTGAATCTGAGCTTGGTGAATCTGAAGTGGAGACTTCTTCATTGTCCCAAGCAGCTACCATAGCTTTTCTTTTGAATTTCTTGTGCTTCTTCTTGAATTTTTCTAGCTGACCAGTCTTCTTGAGTCTTCGATAATCTGGTTTCAGATGTCTAGGTTTTTTGCATTCATAGCAGACTGGTTCTTTCTCCTTTTTCTCCTTCTTTTAATCCTTCTTGATCCATTCTTCTTCTTCTTAAGAATTCTCTGAAGCTTGGACAGTACATCATCTACATCACTGTCTTCAGAGCCTACATTTTTTGAACTAGAAGAGGAAGAGGTAGAAGGAGTAGCTATAACTTTGAAAGCATTAGTAAATTTCTTTTTGGATGAGCTTTCAGATAGTCACTCCATGTTGATCTCATGTGCTAATAATGTTCTTATAAACTTTCTAATGACATAGTTTTAAGATCATTAGCTTCTTCGATGGCTGTGACTTTTGGAGTCCATTGGCTTGGTAGGGAACTGAGAATTTTTCTTACCATTTCTCCAGACTCTTTTACATTCCTTGGAGTAGTAAATATAGCTTGAATGCTTGGAGCTTGAAGATTTCAGATGATTGCTTGTGTGCACACTTCTTCTTGGGCTCAAGCTCTTTCTCTCTTGCTTTGAGTGTGTATGGCGTTGAGGCTTCTCACTAGATGTACACTCTTTGAATGATTTTCAGAAAGGCTCTGTTTCTTCTGCTTCAAACACTTCATCCTAGTAGAAAGATAGATCCGTTGAGCTATAGCCGTTGGAGTTCTTGGATCCTTTTCTCACCTTCTTGTTCATATGCTTTCCTTCTTCTTCTATCTAACAGACATCTTCATGTATCTAATGGATGCTTGCTTGAGTCTTAACGGATTCCTCATCATAAAACTAGACTCGTGCAAACAGTTAATGCATGGAAGAGAAAGTTAAATGTCAGAAGTATTACATCAGATAGCCCATATCTTGTTATGTGTAGAAGTCCATGATTTCTGCTAACATCCAGATATGTTAGGTAAGGCCTTTGCTTTTTAGCATAAGCAAGGAGCCCTTTCAGTTCTTATTTTCTGCTGACTCCTTTGCTTACCTACCCTGATAAGATAGAAGGTACACAACAGAAAGATCTTCAGTCAATCAGAGAAATAATAATTTAAATATATGAACTATATTTGAACTTTCATTTGGGTGCCAAAGACATTTTGAAACAATTGAAATGTAGAGGCAATTGATGTTTAAGTATAATAATAATCGATGTTTCAGAGGCAATCAATGTTTCATATAGGTAATCGATGTTTGAGTGAAGCAATCGATGTTCTAATGCAATCAATGTGAAAGACAATTGATGTTCCTATGTAATCGATGTTTCAATGTAATCTATGTATGTAATCGATGTTTAAGTGTAATCAATGTTTCAATGTAATCCATGTATGTAATCGATGTTTGTACATAATCGATGTGAAAGCATAATCAATGTGGGAGTAATCGATGTGGACTTTAAAAATAGTAATCGATGTGGACTTCTGTTCTCTAATCGATGTGGCACTTAGTCAGTAATCGATATGCATTGAACAAAAATCGATTTAGCTTTCCAGTGCAAATCATGGAACGATAGTGCCATAGTATGTTATATTTATGAGGAAAATATGATATTAAATATATTCATGATATTTAAGGTAATCATGAGTTTTGTTATCATCAAAATAAATGATAAAATATAAGAGTGGTTCAACAACTGATAATGGACCCCAATTCATATCGCAAAAGCTTCAGGACTTGTGTAAGAAATTCAACATCACTTTGCATCATTCGTCTTGATACTATCCACAGGGCAACGGTGAACAAAACACTTTTGAAAATCTTAAAGAAAACTTGTGAGTCTCACAAATTCGTTGATTGGCCTAAGAAATTGGTCGAGACTCTATGGGCCTACCGTACCTCCGTTTGCACGCCCACTAGGCAAACTCCCTATTCTCTCACTTATGAGATGGAGGCAGTAGTTCCATACGAAATACTCATTCCTTCGCTAAGAGTGCAGCTTGACAAAGAACTTAATCTCAATGAACATCGAGAGGCATTACTTACACAATGGGAACTCTTAGACAAACGACGTCTAGACACAGCCGATCATGTGCTCTCATATCAGGGAAGACTCTCCAGATATTTTCAAAAGAAAATGATTGAACATAAATTTCAAGAGAGAGACATGGTCTTGAATCGAACCATTGTAAAACTGGAGGTCCTAGGTCCGAATTACAAGCTAATTGGGAAGGTCCATACATTGTCAAAGAAGTGTACCCTGGGAATGCTTATAGGCTAGTAAATACCAATGGTGAGAAGCTCTCTCACTCATGGAATGGTCTATATCTCAAAAGATTCTACCCTTAAAAAAATTGGATGGTTGCAGCACTGTTATACGAGTAGTACAAATGGTTTGAGACTATTATCCTTCTTCAGTTGTTGATAAACCCCTCTTAGTCAACACACACAACATGACAGCCCGTGGTCATTTGTTCCCTAGACAAGCTATATTCCTACCTAACCCATTCTTAGGATGTGAAAAGGCCTATTCTCCTCTTGTTTGGCCAAGGCGTAGGGGCAAAGGGTCACTCGTTTGAAGACAAAATGGGGTATGTCATGCATGAGGAAGTCTCAAATAGGGATGGTCAATCAAGCCTGCAAAATAAAAAAAAGCACAAGGAAGGCAAAATAAACAAAATGAAGAATAGGGGCATGGCAAAGAGTGGTAGCATAGTTCCCCGCAAGACGCCCTTGAGTCCGGTCATACGCAT
Organism: Colocasia esculenta; assembly: GCA_014218235.1. Lineage (NCBI taxonomy): Eukaryota > Viridiplantae > Streptophyta > Magnoliopsida > Alismatales > Araceae > Colocasia > Colocasia esculenta. Next base: position 79,279,548 of record CM024762.1, read on the forward strand.
GCCCCAAATAGAAAATAAATGACCCAAAGTCCCTAGACAACATACGAAATCCGCATTGTCTACACACTAATCAACAAACTAGCCTCTTAAAACCTACGCTACGTTTTACCTTTAATGTCTTCTCACTCCCACCAATGGCCCGGTCGTGTCCTCTGCATGGCCTTTGTAGGGACACTGATGACTAGGGACAATCGACCAAAGGGTTGATAAAAAAATAATAATAAATGCATGCTACACTAAGGGGAGGTTTAACACCAAGAGGAGAGAAAAGACTCTTAACCAGTTGCTCAAGTATAGGCGCTACTATTGTGTCACTAAAAAATCCAAAAAAATAGAAAACTAAAAAAAATAGAAAACTAACAAATTTAAAAAAGAAAATTTCAAATATCTAAAAGATAAAAAACTCAAAATCCAAAAAATATATATTCCTTAATTTAGCATGCATATTATTTCTTATCTCACATATTTAATAAGGCTTAGCCCCTTGACTACCACGAAGTTAAAGTCGAGCTTGCTTAATGCAAGGGGCTGAGCCAAAGAGTAGATCTAACCTTGTTTGTTAAGTGTGCAGGAATTAGAAATTGTGGATGAAAACGTCAAAGTACTCAGTTCAACTCTCTAAATCTCACCTCTCACTCATGTCAATCACATTCCATTCAATTCCAAATATTTCAATGTTGACATCAAACAAAGGCTAGGTCTACTAATATCATCATGTACATAATCAATGTGGGGAGGTGGCTCACAAACTACACGTTGTCCACCACCACTCTCTCCTGATCCCTCTCACCTCTTTGGTGGAGGGATCATCGTCTGCTCTCCTCTCGTGCTCTCCCTAGCACTCGCATCTCCCTGGCGACACGTCTCCTCATCCTCATTCCACCTACGACTGGAGGAACCCACAAAATACTATCGAGCGGAGGCACCGCTCGCTCCACTCACTTCGCTCCTGCTCTTGCTCTAGCTAAGCGCAACCACGATGCCTCAGAGCTCCGTGACCAAAGCCTGTTGGATGGCCAGCTCGATGCATAGGCAGGTCACCTCCTCTGGATCTGCTACTGATCGTCGCAGCTATAGTAACTCCATCTCTCATGCTAGGCCTGTGGCGCGCGCTGCCTCAATAGTAGCCTACTACTGTGACTCAGCTGCTCTCGCCACTACTACCTCCGCGTGTTGTCGCCACCCCGCCACTGCCACCAACACAGAATCCACATGCTGGCATAGCAGGTCAGTCTGGTCTACAACCTCCCTTAGAACTGAACCTACAATACATATATGTCAAATCTCACATTTCATGAAATAAGAGAGAGAAGAAATCTATTTTGCGTTGCTTATACTTACTCTCTTCTGGAGGGTGGTCTCTGCCTCCTCTGCCCTCCTCAGGGCACCAGCTAGCTGATCTGCCAAATCAGACTGGTTGTATCCTGATACTGCTTGAGACAAGGATGCACCTCCCTATGATGCCCTCAGTCTGCCCAACTCCGCATGCTGCACATGGAACATTTGTCAAAATCTTTAATCGTTGTAGTACCAAAGTATAAGTAGGTACTCACTGGATGATCAACACCCTCCTGGCAGCATCTCGGTCCTATACGGCTGAGTGTAACACTGCCTAGAGCGTTGCTATTTGGCCAACCACATCTGCCTGTAGGATTATGAAACAATTAGCACTCTGGTGAAACACTAGAAGGTCAGGGTAGGGGTGAGTCGTACCTATCTTCGGGTGCCTCTGTAGACCCTCACCCCATATTTCAAGGTGAAGGACTGCAGGTACTCCTCATCGCTCTCTGCCTCCGAGGTGACAAGCCGTCCACGCTGCTCGCAGTTGACAATCTGCTCCCTGACCTTTTCAAGCCAATCAATGGTGTCGTGGAGTCCCCTGAATCTCCTCTTGGGGCTCGACATCCTACCTTGGCTAAGAAACTCCACGACACCCTAGCGTAGGCCGAGTGCCTTCTGGGCTAGCTATAGATGGAGGGGCAGCACCAAGTTGAGAGCATGAACCCATGTTGCCCTACCAAAGTAGAGGCGGGCCTGCTCATCATCCGCCACCTCTAGATATGGCCGCCACACCACCTGAAAGAAATACAACACATCCATTAGTGGTCAATCAAATTGAAAGAGCAGATAGAATTAGAAGAGGGTTAGCACTTACATCGATGATAGGGTGAATGTCGATGGCATCCTGAATGCCGCCAATTGCTCCTCCAGCAGGTGAGAGTCTTGACGTGACACCCACCTCCTCGCCCGGGGCACCAGGCTAGGCCTCTCTAAAGGCCCTCGTCCCACGCCTGATAGGTGAAGATATGCCCAGACCTACAAGAACCACATGATTAGATTTCATATATGTAAAAATTGAATTCATGATTGAAATAAGAGAAAATGGGCAGAGTACTTGAAGGAAGGGGAAGAAGCCACCGACTGCTGTCTGCTGGTCAGAGGTGCCCAGCTATCAAATTTGTGTGCTAGGAGAGCAGTAGATCCTCTAGCAATGATAGGAGCCGACAATGGACTAGGACACCCCGTGGCCAACAAAGTCTACCCAAGAAGAAAGTGAGGAAGTGACATAGGTCCATGTCGGCCTGGGGTCTCTGCTCGCTGGTTAGAGTCTCCTTGTGCCCCCTGACTAACCTAGCCAGTAGCTCATGTACAGTCTCTCCCATCTCCCGTGCAGTCTGCCTAAGCCCTAGGCTCTCCTACAAATCTACATGAGCTACCAGGTGTAGACGCGAGATTTGGCCCATCCCCGCATAGGTCCATGGCCCATTAAGACTTGTTTGACTCCTTGTTGACTCACCTCCGATCCCATGTAGACGTCCACATCGATTGCTATTTACCCCATGTTGACAACATAGACCCTTGACGTTTACTCCGGTTGATGTCAACATAGTGTGATATCTTCATGAGGTTGACAACATCATCAATTGACGTCAACCAAGGTTTACCTGTTCTACAGAACTGTCCAGGTATCTCGCCCACTTCCTCCCCTATCTTGGCCATGCCATGCATGGGACCATTCCCAACGGGCAAATGGGCCACCTTGGCACTCCCTTGACTCAGTAAAAGTCCCATGTGGCCTCCTCCCATTGGTCTCACTTTCTACAAGGATTGCCATTTGTGCAAGTGTGTTTTCTCACACTTGAGCATCCTATGCTCCCTAGCTCTGCCCCCATTGCCTATATATGAAGCTCCTTGGCCTTCTTAGGAGGGGGAGATGCTGGACGAGCCCAAGCCTTAGTGTCTTGTGAGAAGAGAGAGAAAGAGCCCCTTTGAGCCTTGAGAGCTTTCACACTTCCTTGCTTTCTATCTCTCACCATTTGGAGCTTCCAGGAGGCTTCACCACAAGCTAGAGGAGCCCACCAAGCAGCCACAAGAGTCTTCAACGAGGATCATCTCCCTCTTCTTCCTCTTTTGCATGGTAGTCACTCCTTACACACACACACCGAGCACGTAGTGCACACTCCTACACACCTAAAATGAGTTTTCCAAACCAAAAATGGAGGGAAGAAGGGTGGCCATAGCATTTGATGACCCCTGTTCTAGAGCCCGCAACCAGTATGGGGCTCACCTTTTAGGACACTTTCCTTTACTTCTGAGCACTTAGTACACTTCATTAGAGTCGTTTTGGTCGTAGGAACACCTTCAGCAACGTTGCGGAGCTTCTTCCTTTTGGTCGGCCGAAGGGGAGAAAGTCGGCGTTTCCGCCATCAACCACTCGTGAGGCCACGTCGTCGGCGCAATCAGAACATATCCTTGGGCACAGGTAAGGCCCTGGCGATCACACCTTGCTCATTTGCTTACTAGTTTCTTTGCTCTTTTCTTTTCTTCCACGGTCAACTCAAGAGTCAATACGGAGAAAGGAGGAGAACAGGGCAAACCAGCGAGCACGCATCCTCTAGAGAGCACACGTAGGCGGCGACGATCGACATCATCAAAACTAAATGTCTACAGCTCTCTTCTGGTGATCACGGTGGGACCGGCACTGCTCACTGCAGTTGGTGATGGTTTCATTCTGTGAACAGATAGACGTCAATCGTTGTTGACGTCTACCCAGGTAAACATCCACATCTTGTGTCGTTTACTTTTTGTTAACGTCCACTTCCTGTGCCGTCAAATTCATCTTAGCGTCCATCATTCTTGTCTTCTACCTGCTTCTGAAGAACTTGACGTCACATGTGTTGCCGTTTACTTTTCCAGAAGCTATTTCTGTCTAATTTTTTCTTGTGTTTGCTTACTCTTTGTCCTCTGTTTGTCCTGTGTCATGAGGTGAGTCTCATTTCTTATCTGTTCTAGCCTCCCCACACATTTTAGGATAATCCCCTTCTTGATTTACACTCTTTTACTCAGGGATTCCCTCTTGGGTAAATCAAATTGGTTTCAAGAAGAACTCCATAAGTCTCTAAATTCCATGGATTCCCTCACGGTACAGGGCAGGAGGACCTTCAGCCTCCCAGTTAGCTAGCCCATTCACCCAGTTTTGAGTGAGAAGTGAGAGAATTGGCCTCCAGAAGCTAAGTTAACACACGATCACAACAATTATAATATTTTGGGCATTGTTTGACAACATCTAAATCCGTCTCCAAATCTGAGATGGAGGGTTTCCTTAGGAAGCTTTTGGCTGAATCTTTGTCCCTATCTAAACCTCACTCCCTTCAAAACTACTGCAAGCTCCCAAACGCCTACTTTCCCCTGGGTTTCAAGGTCCTAAAATAATGCAAGTATGACGGGACCTCCGACCCTCAATTCCATCTTGCCGGCTTTCTCATGGACTCTCATCGGTAGCTATATGATCGGGTCCTCATGGTTCACCTCTTCCAACAATCGTTAGAAGGGGAGGCCTTGAGGTGGTTCACTTCCTTACCTGCATCCGATCTTCTTAACTTCGACATCGTCTTCGAACTCTTCATCTCTCATTTTTCTTACATGGCCACCCAAGTCCCCACGCTCTGTGACTTGGTGACGGAAAAGATGATGCCAAAGGAAGACTTTGTCACCTTTGCCAACCGTTGGAGATCCATGGCTTCGAGGGCTGACCTCCCCATTCCGAAGTCCCAAGCCATCACCATGATCAAGAACAACACCACTCCCTTGCTCAAATCCATCTTGATGCTAAGTGAGTTTACCTCCTTTGCACATCTTTACAATCGATCTAGAGTGGTTCAAACCCAAATCAAGGACTCCTCCCTCTCGCCATTCTTTGAAGGGAAGCCCAAGGGATGTAAGGCTCCCATGGCACCTACCACTAAGGGGGTGACTGTCAATGAGTCCATTAATGCCTGCAGTCAGCCATTAAGACCTCCTAACAAACCTTCCACCTTTACTTCCACCTCCAATCCCCATCAATTTGCGTCACATCTTTTCAGGCCCTATTCAGCTATTCCTCCACCTTCTGGCTACACCTGACTAGGGCCCAAGAGATCCCACTATCCTACTCTCCCTGAATCCCTTGGTGACATTTTATTTGCCCTCATGTCTTGTGATGCCATCCAACTTCCACCATAGAAGGAGGGTATGCATCCTAGGGCTGACATCTCAAAGTATTGTCCTTACCATAGGGCCCCTGGTCATGAGATCCACAATTGTTTCACTTTCCATGACTGGGTGTATGATATGAATGATGAGGGTAGAATTAATTGGGATGATGTCAAAGTAGCCATTGCTAAGTCCATACTGACAAGAAGGGATTTGGGTATAGTTCAGAACCTCTCCTCAACCACCAAAACAACAACCCGTCCACCTCTAAGTCTCAGGAGAAGGTCAACACCATGACACATCTATGATCTCAGGTTGTGAGGAGAGAACAACACTGGGGGTGGAAGGTTTTAAAGAATGGTACCCATGTCCCTCAGTAGAGTCCCAGGAGCCCTCCACTATTGTTGATGGCATCCTAGATGAGCGGCCCTTAGTGCTCATCAGACCCACTCGCCAAAATGTTCAGTCTGCTCCCAGTTCCTCTACCCATGAGTCACCCATCTTTGGCTCCCATTACAATGCAATGTTCTTCAGGATGAGAATGATTCCTTGCAAAGCAAAGTAACACTGTATGAAGAGGAATTTGAGTGCCTGACACATGATAAGGGATTTTCTGAAAAGTCAAGCATGTATGAAAAGGAAAATCCCTAAGTCTTAGGAGAACCTTAATGTCACCCTCCGAAACTGTATTGTTCCTCCACCCACACGACCGTCACAAGATGAGGAAGATAGTGGACCTCCGTCACCTGCCGGCACTGAGTATGATATTCTTTAGCACTTGGACAAGACTCCCACAAGGGTTTCTATCTTAGAGTTGATTCGAAGATTTCCGTCTCACCAGTCCACTCTTATCCAGTTCCTCCAAAAGATCACGGTCAATGATGACCTTCCTGCGAGTGGAGTTATCAATGCTATTCTTTCCCTTACCCAAGCGCCTTCCATTTCTTTCTTGGACAAAGACCTTGCAGCTCCCGAGTGTTGTTCACTTCCTCTCTGTCTAACTATCACCCTCAACGGGTGTCGGTAGACTCCACTCTCATTGACACGGGGGCATATATCAATGTTTGTCCGATGAAGACTCTTAAGAAACTAGGTTTAGGGGAAGATAATCTGGAGAAGATCTACTCCACCATTGCTGCTTACGAGAACTCCAAAAGGTTTGCTAAAGGAAAGATTGCTCTTCAGCTGGAGATAGGACCCATCACCATGTCCTCTGAGTTCTTAGTCCTCGATGTCGATCCAGCCTATAAGGCTAATCTCGGCCATCCTTGGCTAGAACAAACTTTAGGGTTCCCTTCCAGTGCCCATCAATGCTTCAAGTTTCCTTTCAATGGGCGGATCATCAAAATCAAGAGCATCCCTACTGTAGAAACCCTCAATTCTATCACGTCAGAGCAGATGCCACACCTCTTCATTCTAGACAAGGGGAAGAAACCCATCATGTCAATCATTGATTTCCCAACTCTCCTTATCTTGAACCAATCTCTCTCCATGATCGAAGAATCTGAGACGGCCCCATGTCCTCAAGGGAAAGGTTGGGAGGTGATAGCAAAGATAGGCTATATCTATGGTTGAGGGTTGGGTAGAGACAAGAAAGGTCCTATCAGTAGTGTCCAAGTGAGGAGGTTGTTAGCAAGGGCCGGTTTGGGATTTCATCCTGACCCTATTCATCCAGATCCTTTCATACCCTATGTAGCAACCTGAAAATTTCAGTATTTAAAAAATTCAAAATAATAAATTTATATAAAAATGGAATAATAGAAACATACATACCATTATCGTATGTGCAAGAACACATCTAAAAATTTCGTAAAAATTATAAATCAACCCCTGACATTATTCCTAAGTGTTCTACTAAGAAAATTCAAGCAACGAAAAATCCTATTGGCCAAGCATACGTCACAACGTGACTAATTATCAAATTTGGAAACTAAGTCAGAAAACTATTAACACGGAAATATAACGCGCCCATAAATCAAACGAACATGGCAGAGAGACTTCCAACATCATGAAATGATTACCCATTATCGGAATTGGACCAATGGACCTCTCATGGCCCATGAATAAATTCAAGTAAAGAAATGCAATAAAAATTCGTAACTCTATTATTCCCTAATTAAAAAGAGAAATCCCAAAAGATAAGTTCCAATAAATAATAGGATTTATTAAATGGACCATATAGAATTTATTGGGCCAAAATAGGGATTTTTAAAAGAAGAATAATAGGAAAATACCCTAAATTTGTAACTTAAATATTACCTAAATAGAAAAAGGGTATTAAAACACTAAAATAAGAAGTTTGAGTTAGAATTGAATTTAACACTCATCCTAACCCAAATAGGAAGTGGAAAGCTTAGAAGGAGGTTATGAAATAGGAAATTCGGAATTAAATAGGAGTTAGAGTACTATTAGGAATTAGAAACATAACAAGCATAAATACTCTCCTAAGTCCCCCATGGCCGGCCCTAGCTCATACCCAAGGCTTGCTGGACTGGAGGAGAGGCCAAGGAGGAGGCGAATTCGTGGGGAGAAGGCTTCATTAAGCTTCATCCCGAGTTCTTCAAGTTCTAGCCCTAGAAGAGGAAATCGAGTCAAGGTAGGCATTCTCACGAGCAAAACTAAAGAAATTTCGACTCTAGATTGTTCTATGTACTAGGAACAAAACCCTCAAGTTTCATATTTTCCATCCTATTTTGTTCTGGATTTTTCATGTTCTGCAACTAGCATGAGCCCAACCCTTCATCTTAAATCTTGTTCTCCTGGTATACTCAACCCCATACCACGAGATTTTTACTGGAAGAACTGATGCATGTTAGGCATATTTTGCCCCTGAAAGCCCTAATTTTTATCCACTCTACTTTGTGAATTAATTCTCTCATCTCAACTGCTCAATGTGTCATGTACTCCATGTTTGACTTGAATATAGCATGTCGAAACTCTATCTCTTTTCAAATTCCTATTTACTGTAAGACTCATGTATGTCTAGATCAATATGCAACTTCTTTCAGGATTTTTCATCGACTATACAGTTAGTTATGAATTTTCGAATCACCCTGTGTCAAAAGATGTTAAGTTTGCACGCAATCCCATGCTAGTCCTTTTCCCGCTCGAACTCAGGTGAAGAACCTGAGAACACGATGGCCCGATAGGCCGCGTTCTCAGGGCTATCGCGACACAGGAACCTGTTGCGATCTTATCGCGACAGGGTACCCCATCGCGTTCTGGCCACCGACCTGATAGACCTGTCGCGATCCTCAGAAGACCCTGTCACGATCTGCCTGCCTGTTCAGAAAAGCCCGTCGTGATCCTTACAAGGCCATGTCGCATTCACACTTAATACCTTCACGACCCTTACAGAGACCCGTCGCGTTCTGAAGTTTTTCATGAAAACCCCCTATTTTTACAAGTCTTATTTTTCTACAGTGAACTCATGCCCTGTTAACTCTCCTAACACAGTAAACGAAGCTGATAAATCTTGGACATATTTTAATTAATTTAAGTTATTCACATTACTCTTTCATATTCCATAATCTCTATGTCACATGCACACACGTGAACCCCCAAATATGGCTTATCATGGCATGAAAATTGTCACATGTACATCTAGCAATTGATTTCAATTATATAGTTAATTGCCCTATTTTAAATGAACTTGTCTACGATTCTCGCGATGTTTTGGGAATACCGTTATCAACGCTCCACTATTCTAGAATTCCTCTAGAACGTCGGGCACTCGTTTCTATATACACACTCTCTCTTGACTTGGACGAACTCTCCGTCAGATACTCCTTCTGTCGGACTAGTGAGTCTTTGTTCAAGGCCTCCGTAAGTCTCCTCTATCGATGGATTCCCACATGGTCGACGAGCTGGTTGTACCCTAACACCTATGATACAGTCTAGGGATCAGCAAGATCCAAACGCCTTAGTTGCTCTCGCTCTTATCTTGAGTCACGCCGACCACTGGACCTGTGCGTAACATGGCCAGCATAAAGGTATGAATTCCACCTGACTGCCAACACTAGACGCGTGTGTTGTGCAACTGTTGCTATTGCTCGTTACTCGACGTTTCTTGTGCAATGACCATAAGATCTCATTTATACTCTACCCGCTCGTCTATTCATATTCACTCTACTATCTCGTCTCTCTCGTCTATTCATCTAGTACTCTCTTGGTACCCTTGAGCTATTGTGGCTTCTACTGTTTTGTACTGTTCATGACTGTCTAGCACTAAAATGGGTCTTGTGACTCTACTGACTTGAATGCAAACTGTTGAGGGCACGGAGAGTGTCCGAGTGGATCCAATCTAGTCCTTGGGGGCGGAGAGCCACCCAAAAATACCTGCAGGGGCTATTGACGGTGTCTGCATTTGCATCGGTTCTGACTAACTGTTCTGAATTAGCTAGACATCTGACTGTTACACTGTTACTGTTAGTCTTTTAATTCAGATGTACTGCACTATTGCTGTACTGCCACTGACTGTTACTGAACTGCTACTGTTCTGTTATTGAGAGACTACTGTCGTACTCTCTTCATGCTCTACTTGATACTTGCTATCTTGAGTTATTGTGTTCTATCGTGACTTGATCACAATGCTATACTCTCTCGTTGTCTATTCACAAAAAAAGTGCTATATTTTCTCTCGGCTATCTACGGATAACCAAAGTGCCATTACTATTTCAATTGACGAAAGTTAATCAAAAGTGCTATACTATCTTGATTGATGAAAATCAATCAAAGTGCAATTTACTCTTTACATGACCATCTACTATCTCTCTTCTTGCTATACATGTCGCTTGCTATTCTTGACCATGACTTTATTTGCTATTGTTGTTATCGTTTACATTGTGACTTGACTTTAGTCATCGTGCTATACTTGATTCATCTGCTATCTGAACCATGTTACTTGTGCTATTACTTTCTCGACTTTACATGACTCTCTCTATCATTAGTTACTCTGCCATTTAAAGTATTAATTATTTAAAGCCTGCTTGACTATTGAGATTTAAGTCCTACTGGGTGTTATCGCTCACCCTTCGTTAGTTGTTATTGTGTCTCAGGTAAGTCGGACAATGACGTTACACACACCTATAGGACAGGACCAGAGTGATGAGCGACCTAGAGTCAAATGATGAAGTCACCCTAGCACAATGGAGTCTAGTAGTTATTGCTTTAGATTTCTTTTAATGTAATGATGTCATTGAGCCCTATGTATTGGCTTCGAATTAGTGGTTGTAATAGTCTTAGTGATTTTATAATGGAATTAAGAGTTTATTTTAATTATTGTTCATTAGATGCTCTGATGTTTGCGAATGTATGCGCAATTGTCGTTACCATACTCGTTGCTCACGTTTCCCTCCGATTTATTCCAATGCTAAATTGGAGGGGCGTGACAGTTGGTATCAGAGCCTAGGATGTCCTTATTAGGATATTTTAAGTTTAGGGATGTTCTAGGTGAACTGCCATGACACGTGTCTAAGTCAAACACCATACCTATGTGAGAGATTGGGTAGAACTTGGGGTTATGCTAGGAGCTTTGCTATAAGCACCCTAAGTTTAAGAAGAAATTAATAAGTATTCTTGATCGCAGGAACTAGAGGAGATGGCTGGAGAGCATGCACAAATGCACGAATTACAACAGACCGTACAGGGGTTAACTCAAGCCCTTAACAACGTAATCCAAGCAGGAGCAAGAAATGGGGCAGGAGACTTATATGGGAACTTTCAACGAATAAATCCTTCTAGGTTTAATGGAACTCCGGATCCAGATGAAGCTGAAAATTGGGTGAAGGCGATGGAACGAATCTTTAGAGTTATGCAATGCTCAGAGCAAGAGAAAGTCCTTCTGGCAACCTTCCAGTTGGACCGCGATGCTAGAGCTTGGTGGGAAGCTGCCAGTCGACAATTACCCAACATCAACATAGAGTGGGATAAATTTTTAGAACTCTTCAACACTAAATATTTTTCTGAGAGGATTCGTGAGAAAAAGGCAAATGAATTTGCCAATTTGAAATAATGAATGATGTCTATAGCAAAATATGAAGCGCTATTTGAAAGACTAGCACAGTATGCACCACATTTCGTGAGTACGAAAAAGATGAAGGCAAAGAGATTCTTAGAAGGGTTGAGACCTGTGTTCTGGGAAAAGATGGCTCCACTAGACATTGAAGTATATTCAGCCATGGTATTGAGAGCTCAATTAGTAAAGGACACCATGGAACTTCTTGAAAAAATCCATAAGAAGAAGGTGTTGAAAAGGGAACGCACTACTCATTCCAATGATAATAAAAGAAGACATACAGTAGATAGCAAGAGAATGAAAGGGGAAGTGAAGTGGAAGGATGTTTGTGAATTTTGTGAAAAGCCAGGCATCAGGTTGATAACTGTTGGAAGAAATTGGGCAGATGCTTGCGATGTGGAAGTCAACAGTATCGAGTCATCAATTGTCCAATAAAGAAGAACCAAACTCCACGCCAAGGATGATTACAAGCCCTTGTGGATATAAATCATGCCAAGGAAAGTGGACAAGGTACCATCACTAAACCCTTAGTTTGTTTTCATATTATTTTCACGATAGCAAAGCCCTAAGTGGGGGAGATGATGGATTGAAATATTTAGAATAAATTGGCAGTCGTATCTTATCATATGAATTTGGGGACCAAATTCTTTTTAAGTGGGGGAGGATGTAGCAACCCAGAAATTTCAATATTTAAAAATTTTGAAATAATAAATTTCTATAAAAATTAAATAATAGAAACATACATACCATTATCGTATGTGCAAGAACACATCTAAAAATTTCGTAAAAATTATAAATCAACCCCAGACATTATTCCTAAGTGTTCTACTAAGAAAATTCAAGCAACGAAAATTCTGATTGGCCAAGAGTACGTCACAACGTGACTAATTATCCGAATTTGGAAACTAAGTCGTAAAACTATTAACACGAAAATATAACGCGCCCATAAATCAAACGAACATGGCAGAGAGACTTCCAACATCATGAAATGATTACCCGTTATCGGAATTGGACCAATGGACCTCTCATGGCCCTTGAATAAATTCAAGTAAAGAAATGTAATAAAAATTCGTAACTCTATTATTCCCCAATTAAAAAGGGAAATCCCAAAAGATAAGTTCCAATAAATAATAGGATTTGTTAAATGGACCATATAGAATTTATTGAGCCAAATAGGGATTTTAAAAGAAGAATAATAGGAAAATACCCTAAATTCGTAACTTAAATATTACCTAAATAGAAAAATGGTATTAAAGCACTAAAATAAGAAGTTTGAGTTAGAATTGGATTCCTAAACCTACCCTAATAAGTTGGCCACAAATTTATCTCTCATCATAACCCAAATAGGAAGTGGAAAGCTTGGAAGGAGGTTAAGAAATAGGAAATTCGGAATTAAATAGGAGTTAGAGTACTATTAGGAATTAGAAACAAAACAAGCATAAATACTCTCCTAAATCCCCCATGGCCGGCCCTAGCTCATACCCAAGGCTTGTTGGACCTGGAGGAGAGGCCAAGGAGGAGGAGAATTTGTGGGGAGAAGGCTTCATCAAGCTTCATCCCGAGTTCTTCAAGTTCTAGCCCTAGAAGAGGAAATCGAGTCATGGTAGGCATTCTCACGAGCAAAACTAAAGAAATTTCGACCCTAGATTGTTCTATGTACTAGGAACAAAACCCTCAAGTTTCATATTTTTCCATCGAGCCTATATTTTGTTCTTGATTTTTCATGTTCTGCAACTAGCATGAGCCCGACCCTTCATCTTAAATCTTGTTCTCCTGGTATACTCAACCCCATACCATGAGATTTTTACTGGAAGAACTTATGCATGTTAGGCATCTTTTGACCCTAAAAGCCCTAATTTTTATCCATCCTACTTCGTGAATTAATTCTCTCATCTCAACTACTCACTATGTCATGTACTCCATGTTTGACTTGAATATAGCATGTCGAAACTCCATCTCTTTTCAAATTCCTATTTACTGTAAGTACTCGCGTATGTCTAGATCAATATGCAACTTCTTTCAGGATTTTTCATCGACTATACAGTTAGTTATGAATTTTTGAATCACCCTGTGTCAAAATATGTTAAGTTGGCATGCAATCCCATGCTAGTCCTTTTCCCGCTCGAACTCAGGTGAAGAACCTGAGAACGTGACGGCCCGATAGGCCGTGTTCTCAGGGCCGTTGCGACACAGGAACCTGTCGCGATCTTATCGCGACAGGGTACCCCGTCGCGTTCTGGCCGCTGACCTGATAGACCTGTCGCCATCCTCAAAACACCCTGTCGCGATCTGCCTGCCTATTCAGACAAGCCCGTCGCATTCACACTTGATCCTGTCGCAACACTTACAGAGACCCATCGTGTTCTGAAGTTTTTCATGAAAACCCCCTATTTTTTGCATGTCTTGTTTTTCTACAGCGAACTCATGCCCTGTTAACTCTCCTAACACAGTAAACGAAGATGATAAATCTTGGACATATTTTAATTAATTTAAGTTATTCACATGACTCTTTCATATTCCATAATTCTCTATGTCACATGCACACACGTGAACCCCCAAATATGGCTTATCTTGGCATGAAAATTGTCACATATACATCTAGCAATTGATTTCAATTATATAGTTAATTGCCCTATTTTAAATGATCTTGTCTACGATTCTCACGATGTTTTTGGAATATCGTTATTGACGCTCCACTGTTCTAGAATTCCTCTAGAATGTCGGGCACTCGTTTCTATATACACACTCTCTCTTGACTTGGACGAACTCTCCGTCAGATACTCCTTCTGTCGGACTAGTGAGTCTTTATTCTAGGCCTCCGTAAGTCTCCTCTGTCCATGGATTCCCACATGGTCAACGAGTTGGTTGTACCCTAACACCTATGATACACTCTAAGGATCAGCAATATCCAAACGGCCTTAGTTGCTCTCGCTCTTATCTTGAGTCACGCCGGACCTCTGGACCTGTGCGTAACATGGCCAGTGGAAAAGTAGTGAATTCCACCTGACTGCCAACACCAGACGTGTGTGTTGTGCAACTGTTCCTATTGCTCGTTACTCGACGTTTCATGTGCAATGAGCATAAGATCTCATCTATACTCTACCCGCTCGTCTATTCATATTCACTCTACTATCTCGTCTCTCTCGTCTATTCATCTAGTACTCTCATGGTACCCTTGAGCTGTTGTGGCTTCTACTATTTTGTACTGTTCATGACTGTCTAGTGCTAAAATGGGTCTTGTGACTCTACTGACTTGAATGCATACTGTTGAGGGCACGGAAAGTGTCTGAAGGGCTCCAATCTAGTCCTGGGGGTGGAGAGCCACCCGAAAATACCTGCAGGGGCTATTGACGGTGTCTACATTTGCACCGATTCTGACTGACTGTTCTGAATTAGCTAGACATATGACTATTACACTGTTATTGTTAGTCTATTGATTCAGACGTACTGCACTGTTGCTATACTGCCACTGACTGTTACTGAACTGCTACTGTTCTGTTATTGAGCGACTACTGTTGTACTCTCTTTATGCTCTACATGATACTTGCTATCTTGAGTTATTGTGTTCTATTGTGACTTGATCACAGTGCTATACTCTCTCGTTGTCTATTGACAATAAAAGTGTTGTATTTTCTCTCAGCTATCTGTGGATAACCAAAGTGCCATTACTATTTCGATTGACGAAAGTTAATCAAAAGTACTATACTATCTTGATTGATGAAAATCAATCAAAGTGCAATTTACTCTTTACATGACCATCTACTATCTCTCTTCTTGCTATACATGTCGCTTGCTATTCTTGACCATGACTTTACTTGCTATTGTTGTTATCGTTTCTATCGTGACTTGACTTTAGTCATCGTGCTATACTTGATTCATCTGCTATCTGAACCATGTTACTTGTGCTATTACATTCTCGACTTTACATGACTCTCTCTATCGTTAGTTACTCTGCCATTTAAAGCATTAATTATTTAAAGCCTACTTGACTATTGAGATTTAAGTCCTACTGGGTGTTATCGCTCACCCTTCATTATTTTATATTGTGTCTCAGGTAAGTCAGATAATGACGTTACACACACCTATGGGACAAGACCAGAGTGATGAGCGACCTGGCCTCAAATGATGAAGTCACCCTAGCACAATGGAGTCTAGTAGTTATTGCTTTAGATTTCTTTTAAATGTAATGATGTCATTGAGCCCTATGTATTGGCTCCGAATTAGTGGTTGTAATAGTCTTAGTGATTTTATAATGGAATCAAGAGTTTATTTCAATTATTGTTCATTAGATGCTCTGATGTTTGCGAATATATGCACAATTGTTGTTACCATACTCGTTGCTCACGTTTCCCTCTGATTTATTCCGCTGCTAAATTGAAGGGGCGTGACACCCTATACACCTCTTACTTGAACTCTAAAAGAACATTTCATTCAGGGACCCATCCAACCAAGAACAAGGGAGCCTATTGTGGAAGAAATATATGATCGGAGAGTGAGGAAGAAGGGGAGGCGGCTGAGGTACAGGAAGCTTGTGAGGACTTTGGCATTCTTTCACTTATTGATTCCAACTCCGATCCTCCATCTTCATGTCCATCTCCATCCCCACCTTCATCTTCTCCCTCCTCAGCTGAAGTCTTCCTCACACACGAATGTCCTACTCTAGCTACTTCCCTCCCTCTTATGTTCCATCCCATCCTTCCTCCATTACTCACCAAGTCGACATGACAACCTCGAGTCAACAGCTCATGGTTTTTAGCCTTGTCTCCCAAAACAAAATGCAAACTTTCAAGGGTGGGAATGTGAGGTCTCCATTTAGCACCCTTCCTCTATGGAGTCTCCTTCGATCGGCCAGGGGCCGACTCTATTCAGATTGAGCACCCATACTCGGCTGTCTAGGGGCATTTCTCCTGTACATAGCAGTTTAGACTTAAGTCTAGGGTCAGGTCTAGGTTTAGAAAGTCTGGTGCCTCTCAGCCATGCATTCACAAGGATAAGGGTAGGCAAGTCCCTGCCCAATATGTTCTGGCTTTGGCTAAGAGATGTTCTAAGTTAAGTAACGTCCCAGAATTTCTTGAGGAGCCTGCACTTGTAGAAATAGACTTTGCAGAAGGAGATTCAGTAGATGATGGTTTAGGAGTGTATCTACTAGACTTTGATGAAAAAGATGAGCCAGAGATCTTGGGTCGGAAGAAGAGGACCCAGTGAGCTCTTATGTGGATGGAACCAAGAGGTTTGATGAGCCAACCATGGCTGCGGATGAACCAACCTAAGAGATCAACCTTGGCACCGAAGAATCCCCAAAGGTAGTTTTGATTAGTGCCAACTTGAGCATGGAAGAGAAACCTGGTCTTGTAGAAATAGACTTTGCAGAAGGAGATTCAGTAGATGATGGTTTAGGAGTGTATCTGCTAGACTTTGATGAAAAAGATGAGCCAGGAGATCTTGGGTCAGAAGAAGAGGACCCAGTGAGATCCTATGTGGATGGAACCAAGAGGTTTGATGAGCCAACCATGGCTGCGGATGAACCAACCAAAGAGATCAACCTTGGCACCGAAGAATCCCCTAAGGTAGTTTTGATTAGTGCCAACTTGAGAATAGAAGAGGAAGAAGCTATTGTGGATATCCTTAAAGAATTTTCTAATGGCTTTGCCTGGTCCTATGAAGACATGTCGGGGCTTGACACCTCTTTGGTCGAGCACTGTTTAGTCATAAAAGCCGATGCAAAAGCTGTCAAACAAAATCTAACGAGGCTGCACCCTAAGCTTGCGCTCAAGATCAAAGAGGAGGTTGACAAGTTGCATAAAGCCAAATTCATTAGGGTTGTGCTTTATCCGCAATGGGTAGCTAACATCGTCCCAGTGATGAAGAAGGACAGTAAGGTTAGGATCTACATAGATTTCCATGACCTTAATCGTACTTTCCCTAAGGACGATTTTCCTCTCCCCCACATAGATGTCCTAGTGGACAATACTGTCGGTTTTGAGATGTTGTCATTCGTGGATGGTTTCTCTGGGTACAACTAGATCCGTTTGGCGGAGGAAGACCAGGAGAAAACTTCTTTCACCACTCCATGGGGGACCTATTGTTATGTCATGATGCCCTTCGAATTGAAGAATGCAGGAGCAACCTATCAAAGGCAATGATGGCAATTTTCATGACATGATGCATGTGCACATGGAGGTTTACGCTGATGATGTCTTGGTTAAATCTAGAACTCGTCATGGCCATGTTGAAGTCCTCCGGGCAGTTCTCCAATGGTCTAGAGAACATAAGCTTAAGATGAACCCTAAGAAGTGTGTCTTCGGAGTGTCTTCCAGAAAGTTCCTTGGGTTCATTGTTAGCAAGAGGGGAATTTATATTGATCCCAACAAGGCTAAAGCAATAATCGACATGCCTCTTCCTAGGAATATCAAAGAAGTCAGAGGGCTAATTGGAAGACTTCAGTTCATCAGGAGATTTATTTCTTAGCATTCAATTCGCTGTAAGCCCATCTATGAGATGCTTAGAAGGGAGGCTAAATTTTATTGGAATGATAAGTGTCAAAAGGCCTTTGAAGAATTAAAGAGTTATCTTTTCAATCCCCCAGTTCTCGCTTCTCCGGTCCCAGGTCGACCTTTATTACTCTATGTGTCTACCACTGAAGATTCCACCGGAGCCGTTTTGGCACACTATGACGACGAGAAGAAGGAGAGAGCAGTGTATTACCTATCCAAGTTGTTCAATGAAGCTGAAAAGAGGTACACCGCTATGGAAAGGACATGTGCGGCCATCGTCTGGGTCGCCCAGAAGTTGAAGCACTATTTCCTAGCTCATGAAGTGAAACTTCTGGCACGAATGGACCCAATTCGGTACTTGCTGGAAAAGCCTATTCTGACTGAACGTTTGGTGAGGTGGCAAAGTTTTCTTAATCAGTTTGACATCACCTACGTGAATCAGAAGTCAATCAAGGGGCATGCCATTGGTGAGCATTTGGCCCACCATCCCTTAACTTCATGTTCTCCTGTCAATGAAAGCTTTCCAGATGAAGAGTTAGAAGCCATTATTGATGGTGAACCTTCATGAATACTTTACTTTGACAAAGCTCTCAATTATAAAGGGAGTGGAATAGGGGCAGTCCTCCTCTCACTGGAAGGGGTAGTGATTCCGCACGCTTACCAATTAACCTTCCCTGCCACGAACAATGTGGCCGAGTATGAGATACTCCTAGTTGGGTTGAAGATGGCATTGTTGCTCAGAGTTAAGGAATTAAGGATAATTGGATATTTGCAATTGATACTCTGACAGTCCCATAGCAAGTACCAGACTTGGGATCCCAAGTTGAAACCATACCAGAATTTGGTAGGAAGAGTAATCTGGCAGTTTAGGAAGCTCACTCTAGTTCACACTCCTAAGGCTTAAACACTTGCTTCCCTAGCCTCTTCCCTCCCTATCCCTGTAGGAAGATCCTCTGAAACCATCACTGTGCAAAGATTGAGAATCCCTTATCATGCCGATCCATGGTTCCTTCAACTCCAATCTCCTTCACCTCAGGTCCATGCACTTTCAAAGGAGCCAAAAATGATCTTGATGATGGCCATCCCTAGTACTTTGATATCGAAAATTATCTCAAAGATGGATCCTTCCCTGATTATGCCACTTCTATTGATAGATGGGCCATTCTCCATGTATCCACATGCTACAAGATCATAGGTGGCATTCTCCACAAGAAATCTGTAAGGCCCTCGAATTTTGTTGTATTATTTTATTTCGTGTAAATAATTCATGTTTGTGTATGCATAGATGCACAAATCTACGTACGTATTAACTAGTTATACTTATGTGTGCATGTGTATAATTAGTTGTAAATAATGTATGAATTGCATGGTGGTAGTGTGTACATGATAATACATATGTATGGCATGTATATATGTATAAGTTAAGCATGGTTTCTGCATGTTTTGAGTTCTGGCCGAAGGACCCAATTGGCGTCCACATAGATGGACGTCCATGCTGAGTCAGCATCCACCTCGATGGACGCCAATACTTAAGCCAACGTCCATTGATGTGGACGTTAAGATCTCTGACCTGCATGCGTTGCAGACCCCGAAACTCCGGGGGAAAGCAAGCCCAGCCATTGGGGAGATGTCCCCAACGGCTAGCAAGCCTTCACATCACCTCTCCGGGGTTCCCCAAACCCCTCTCCTTTAAACCAAACTCCTTCTGCACCAGAAAGAGCTCTCTTTGGCTCTTTGCAAAGAGGAGAGAAACCCTAGCTTCTGTAAGATGAAAATTGAACTTTGCATGCTCTGATCCGGCAACTTGGAGCTTCACCCGGTGGTTCCTTGCAACTGGAGGCCGGAGTGGACCAAGGAGAAGGCTTCCCCGACCCCAACCTGCTGTGGAGATCGACTGAGAACCAGGAGGAAGGAAGTTTTGGAGACTTCTTGGGACTGCCCAAGGAGAGCTTCATCAACCTCTTTGATCCCTTTGAAGATTTATTTAGAGGCAAGTACCCCATACATTTCGTCCATGTAGATGTCTAGTAGGGTCTTACTATTTTTACAGATTTTAAATCGTGTCCTGGATCCTCCTTTTCACCCTGTATTTGGAGCTCGGTCTGTGCTCTTGCACAGACAGGAACTTGGCGTCAATGCCCTTGCCGCCATGATCTCCAGTCTGCATCCAGCGATCTTGCCGTCCAACCCCTTGAACGGCCAGAGACTGCCGTTAAGTTCTTCAGGACAGAACAGTGAGCTGTTCTTCCTGGTATATGACTATTTTCCATGTGTTTTGCAATAAGGATATAACGTAACTTCTATATATTATGTATACTAGTTAATGTGGTGTTTGGGAGAATTATTGTGCATTTTTTTTGTGGATGGTAGAATTTATTAGCTTATTGGAATGCATGTGGAAGATATGGCTATGTATGTTCACCCACTATTCTCATGATCTGTGGAGAATTTGGTGGCCTAAATTTTATAAACCATGCGTGTATGGGTCAGTCTGTGCCCTGCAATTTCTGAATTTTTCCCATGCTCCTATGATTTACTGTAAATTTCTACTTTGGAAAATAGCAAACATGCGTAGGCTTGCAAAATTCATAGTAAATGGTGTGTTGTGCATTAAATCGGGGGAAATTTCTGAAATGATGTGTATGTTGGGTTCAGGCTGTGAACTGTTAAACCTGATGTTCGTGTTATGTTCCATGTTGAATTGAATTTTTAAATAGCGTGAAAATGAATGTCTTAATTTCTGTAAATATCTGATAATTAAGAAAAATCTAGACATTTGCGTGTGAGGTTATAAACCTGTAATCAGAATGTGGTTAAATTTTCAGGCCATTGGGATAACCGTGGAATGCATTATGGGATTTCCATGCAAAAATATGTAATTAATGCATGCCATTATGAAAATGAGTTGAATTGTGTTTTCAACCTGATTACTATAAGTTACTGAATGTGTAATCTTTGTCATCTGTAATATCATGCTAGGAAAACAGAGCCATGTGTGAATGAGAGAATGTAAAGGTGAGTGTGTGCCATGAGTAAAAATGTGTGTAAAAATCGGTATGTGTAATGTGTTAGACTGTGCCAAGTGTGATACTGCTTCCATAGAGGGCCGTGGAACCGTACCATGGAAAAGTCCCCATGGGAAGGTTCAATGTGTTAAGATCCTAAGGGCATTAGGATGAAATCCTGGAGGTGGACAAGTACCACTGGTTAGGGTGGAGACTTGTTCTCCCGGTCTGCGCAGTCCAAGAGTCGTCACTATATTGCCTAGGTGACGTCTATGTGTATGTGTTATGTGATGTGTCCTTCTTATGGTGGTTTGGACTATGTGTCACGGCACTAAAGTGTAAAATGTGAAATGTGAAATGTGAAATGTGAAATGTGAATGTGATCATGTGTAAATTGTGTAGTGTGAATATGTGTAAATGTGCAATATGTGAAAAGAGAACTATATGAATGGGAAATTGTGAAAACATGTGGAACCAATATGTGATATTGTGAAATTGTAGTCCATGATATGATAATGTGAAATTATGTCACAACAGCAACCTACTTGTGGCTATGAGAATATTTCATATGTGTAAAAATGCGTAGATCCATGCTAGTAGCACTTCTTGCATATGTATGAACAATTCCATGTCTCGTTGTTATCATGTTGTAGTTTAATTAAGAATGTAGCTCTCATGTGAAGGGTATGAATTTCTAATCCATGACAAAAAACAGCAACCTTAAAGTGTATAAAATGATAGTTTACATATGCCAAAAATGTGTAGCAACCATGTTAGGAATGATTTCCTTCATGTATGTGAGAATCCCATGTTTAGTCGTTTCATGTTATAGTTTAATCTGAAATGTGGTTTTCATGTGATTGAATGAGTAGAGAGCATGTGATAGGATATTTATGTTGAATGTCTTAAATCATGTACCATGTGTTTAAATTGTAGAATTACTATGGTAGGTTGTCTCGTTATCAGTGTTCAAGCATGCTATATGTGTTGCCTTGTAAATTGGAATGTAAAAACCTACCGTGATATATGCATGTATGATGTGTGTGGAGATTACTTGCTGAGTCTTTTAGACTCACCCCTTGCTTCGGCGTACAGGTTTAGTTGGTGACGTCACACCGTTGGAGGAGACAGTGGAGAGTGACTCCGAGCGTGGCGAGTAACTTGGAGGAGACATTGTGTGACTTTTGCTTTCATAGTATGTATTAAGGCATTGTAATAGAATTATCATGTAATTGTGGACAAACTATGTATTAAATTTTAGCACTTCAATTATGTGGACTTTAGTTCTTTTAAATTGTTAGTTGAATCATGTATGTTAAATGTGGATGATGAATGAAATGAAGACAGTGCTTCTTTACTTCCGCTACTCTGTATCTATATTTGTGTGTATCTCAATCATGTGATAGCGTTTGGGTAAATGCCCCACTGTGATAACGTTCACTATACCGACGTGGGTTGGTATAACCGTACCGGTATAATGAGGGTCGTCACAGGGATTGGTATCAGAGCGACCGATTGAGATTATACATAAATATACATGAATCATCATCTTCATTACATGCTAAATCTTCATAGATTGTCCACATGTGTAGAATTGATTAATAATGAATGAAAATAGATAAGAAAATGGTTAGGAAATAAATTAACGTAGCTCTAATGGTGGCTGAAATTTATTGCAGCCATGGCTTCGAGAGGTAGGCGTGGCAGAGCGCCAGCCCGTGAGGACGAGCCGAGATGTGTGGAGCGAGCGGAGCAGCAGGCCCCGGCACTGCAGGGTCCTGTACTTCCCCCACCGCCGCCTGTGGATTATGGAGTGTTCATGCAAGGTTTGGTGCAGGCCATGCAGACGCAGGCCCACACCCAGGCTGCACTCCAGGCTCAGTTGGAGGCTCAGGTTAGCATAATTAATGCAAGTGTAGTCTGTTTTATTTAATTGTATGGTATTATGTTGAATGTGTATTATTGTTGTTGGATGTAGCAGGCTCAAGTACCAGCTCAGGACCATGGTGGACCTTCCATCATGGAAAGATTCAAGAGGATGCTGCCACCCTCTTTTAAGGGGGAGAGAGATCCATTGCTAGCTGAGAGTTGGATGAGGGAGATTGAAAAGATCTTCCGAGCTATTAGGTGTGCGGATGAGGATAAGGTTACTCTAGCCACCTATATGCTTCAGGTATGTGTTAGTTTTGTATGTTTGTATGTTCTATTAAGTTAGATTTGTTTAGATGGTGCTTATGAACGGTGTACTGTAGGAAAGAGTTGATGTATGGTGGGCTTCATTGCTGCGTACACGGTTTGAAGACGGCGCGGTTGATGTTGCTTGGGACGAGTTCGTGAGGCTCTTTCGGGCCAAGTTCGTCCCCGAGCATATTCAAGATCGGATGGAGCAGGAGTTCCTCTCTTTGACTCAAGGCTCCATGACCGTGCTAGAGTATGAGGCAAGGTTTGCAGAACTATCTAAATATGCACCTCATATCGTGACGGATGAGCGCAGGAAAGCAAAGAAGTTCGTGATGGGCCTGAAGCCATCACTGAGGACGAGGCTAGTGGCGTTCGACCATCACACCTTGGACGAGGCACTTAGTGCTGCTTGCAGACAGGAGGGTGAGATGGAGCAATACCTTGAAGAAAAGAAGGCTTCGCAGAAGAGACCTGCCACTACGTTCCAGTGGCAGGACAAGAAGAAAGCAGTGTACCAGACACAGCAGCGATCAGTAGCAGTCGGCAGTACTCAGGTACCTTCTGTACGTTCCCCTGGTGTGAAGAAAGAGTGTCCCCACTGTGGGAAGACACATGGTGGTTCCGAGTGTTGGATGATTACGGGAAAGTGCCTGAAGTGCGGAAGTAGCGACCACAAGATCAAGGATTGTCCGAGACTTCAGCAGGGAATCCAGCGCGGAGCGCCAGCCCCAGCAGCGGTAGTGGCAGCGGCGCCAGCTACCGGAAGACCAGGAAGGCCTCGAGCCCCAACTCGAGTGTTTGCTTTAGCGCGCGAGGACACCGAGCAGGCGGAGCATGTCACCGAAGGTACGGTTTTACTTCTAGGTGTGCACGCTCGGGTTTTGTTTGATACGGGTGCTACTCACTCGTTCATTTCCGAGCGGTTCTCTAGGCAGTTAGCCCTAGAGTCAAGCATAGAGTCTGAGGATTTAGAGGTCCCTTTGTCTGTGCACACCCCTGTGGGTACGGTATCGACTAGGAAGTGCATTCCGTCGTTACCTGTGTGCATTGAGGATAGAATCCTAGAAGGGTGTTTCTTCTTGCTAAAGATGAAGGACTATGATGCTATTCTTGGTCTGGATTGGCTAGAGGAGCACTATGCGTTAGTAGATTGTCGTGGGAAGAGGATTGTTTTCCGCATTCCTGGTGAGGATGAGTTCTCTCATCCCTTGCCAAGGAACTTGGCGGGAAAGCTAGTCATCTCTGCCATGAAGGCGATGCGCATAGTAAACAAGGGTTGTGACTCTTTTCTTTCCAGCGTGGTGTTAGTGCCAGAGGCTGATGAGTCACCTACTCTTGCAGAGATCGAGGAAGTGCAGGATTTTCCAGACATCTTTCCTGATGATTTATCTGGATTGCCACCTGATAGAGAGATAGAGTTCACCATAGAGTTGCTTCCGGGCACCTCTCCTATCTCGAAGGCTCCATATCGGATGGCACCTGTGGAGTTAGCCGAGTTGAGGAGGCAGTTGCAAGAGTTGCTAGATAAGGGATTTATTCACCCTAGTGTTTCCCCTTGGGGCGCACCTGTATTGTTCGTCAAGAAGAAAGACGGGTCACTTAGGTTATGCATTGACTACAAAAAGCTGAACCAAGTGACTGTGAAGAACAGGTATCCCTTACCTCGTATTGATGATTTGTTTGACCAGTTGCAAGATGCATCAGTCTTTTCTAAGATTGATTTGCGATCTGGTTATCATCAATTGAGGATTCGGAGTGAGGATGTGTCCAAGACGGCATTCAGATCCCGTTACGGACATTATGAGTTTTTGGTCCTTCCTTTCGGATTGACCAACGCCTCTGCAGCATTCATGGATCTCATGAACAGGGTGTTTAGACCTTATTTAGATAGCTTTGTTGTAGTGTTCATTGATGATGTGCTGGTCTACTCTTCGGACGAGGCCACACACTATCAGCATTTGAGGGTAGTATTAGAGGTTCTCCGTGAGCACAAGCTGTATGCTAAGTTCAGCAAGTGCGATTTCTGGTTGCGCGAGGTTCATTTCCTCGGGCATGTTATCTCCGGTGCTGGTGTTGCAGTTGACCCAGCAAAGGTTCAGGCAGTTATGGATTGGGAGATTCCAAGACCCCTTCGGAGATTCGTAGTTTTCTGGGTTTGGCTGGTTACTATCGGCGATTCATTGAGCGATTTTCATCCATCGCCGCCCCATTGACTCAGCTCACCAGAAAGGGAGTGAAGTTTGTCTGGTCCGAGAAGTGTGAGAGTAGTTTTCAATTGTTGAAGACTAAGCTCACGTCAGCTCCGGTGTTAGTCTTGCCGAGCGGTGTAGAGGGTTTTGCTATCTACACGGATGCGTCTCGGATTGGCTTAGGCTGTGTGCTAATGCAGCAAGGAAGGGTAGTGGCTTATGCTTCTCGTCAGTTGAAGGAGCATGAGAAGAACTATCCGACTCATGATTTGGAGCTCGCAGTAGTGGTTCATGCACTAAAGATCTGGAGGCACTATCTTTATGGTGTCAGATTTGAGGTGTTTACCGACCACAAGAGCTTGAAGTATCTTTTCTCCCAAAAGGAATTAAACCTGAGGCAGAGAAGATGGATTGAGTTCTTGAAGGACTATGACTTCGACCTTCAGTATCACCCTGGGAAGGCGAATGTCGTAGCGGATGCTCTGAGTAGAAAGAGGCCATCTCTCCAGTAGGACTGGAAGATGTTGGAGGATGCGGCTTGCACGTTGACTGAGTTAGAGCCATCGTTATGCTAGGCTTTTGTAGCTCAGTTATCTCTTAGGTCCTCGGTTTTGGATGAGGTGATCGAGCAACAGAAAGCCGACCCTAGACTCCTAGAGTTAGTGGGCAAGGCAGGCATTGCTCGTGATGAGGACGGTGTGATTAGATTCCATCACCGTGTTTGTGTCCCTGACTTGGTAGATGTCCGTGAGCATGTGTTAGCGGAGGCTCATAGATCGCGATTCTCTATTCATCCGGGTAACACTAAGATGTACCAGGATTTGAAGAGGTCCTTTTGGTGGTCTGGCATGAAGAAGGATGTGGCAGATTATGTATCCCGGTGTTTAGTGTGCCAGCAAGTGAAGGCCGAGCGACAGCGACCATCCGGCCTTATGCAAAGATGGAGATCCCAGTGTGGAAGTGGGAAGCTGTCACTATGGACTTTGTTTCGGGTTGCCTCGATCTAGAAGGGGCAATGACTCGATTTGGGTAGTTGTAGATAGATTCTCGAAGACTGCGCATTTCTTGCCTATGAAGAAGAAGCAGTCAGTTGAGAGTTTAGCTAGATTGTATGTTAGTAGTGGTTAGATTGCATGGTGTGCCGAAGTCGATCATTTCGGATCGAGATCCGAGATTTACTTCGAGGTTGTGGAAGGGTCTTCAGCATGCGTTAGGTTCGGAGCTGAAGCTCAGTTCGGCGTTTCATCCCCAGACAGATGGACAGTCCGAGAGGACTATCCAGACGCTCGAGGATATGTTGAGAGCGTGTGTACTGGATTGGAAGGATGATTGGGAGCGTCATCTACCTCTAGTGGAGTTCGCATACAACAACAGCTTTCATGCGAGTATTGGTATGGCTCCATTTGAGGCGTTGTATGGTAGGCCTTGCAGATCTCCTTTATGTTGGGAGGAGACCGGTGATAGGCAGCTGATCGGTCCGGAGTTAGTTCAGGAGACTTCGGATAAGGTCCAGCTTATCAGGAAGAGGCTTGTTGCGGCACAGGATAGGCAGAAGAGCTATGCCGACAACAGGAGGAAGGATTTGGAGTTCGAGGTGGGTGAACATGTCTTCTTGAAGATATCACCTACTCGTGGTGTCGTCAGATTTGGCAGGCATAGTAAGTTGAGCCCTAGATTCATTGGCCCGTATGAGATTCTCAGACGATTGGGCAGCGTGGCATATGAGCTAGCTTTACCCCCAGCTTTAGCTAGTGTTCATCCCGTTTTCCACGTTTCTATGCTCAGGAAGTATGTCCGAGATCCATCTCATGTGATTAGTCATGAGCCAGTGGAGATTCAGCCAGATTTGTCGTATGTGGAGCAACCAGTAGCTATTCTTGACCGGAAGGTTCAGCATCTCCGGAACAAGGGTATTGCGTCGGTGAAAGTTCTATGGCGGAACTTCTCGCGAGAGGAGGCTACTTGGGAGCTTGAGGATGCGATGAAGAAGAAGTATCCCCGTTTGTTTGAGTAGTTTTATTTAAACTTCGAGGACGAAGTTTCTTTAAGGAGGAGAGGGTGTAAGGCCCTCGAATTTTGTTGTATTATTTTATTTCGTGTAAATAATTCATGTTTGTGTATGCATAGATGCACAAATCTACGTACGTATTAACTAGTTATACTTATGTGTGCATGTGTATAATTAGTTGTAAAGAATGTATGAATTGCATGGTGGTAGTGTGTACATGATAATACATATGTATGGAATGTATATATGTATAAGTTAAGCATGGTTTCTACATGTTTTGAGTTCTGGCCGAAGGACCCAATTGGCGTCCACATGGATGGACGTCCATGCTGAGTCAGCATCCACCTCGATGGACGCCAATACTTAAGCCAACGTCCATTGATGTGGACGTTAAGATCTCTGACCTGCATGCGTTGCAGACCCCGAAACTCCAAGGGCAAGCAAGCCCAGCCATTGGGGAGATGTCCCCAACGGCTAGCAAGCCTTCACATCACCTCTCCGGGGTTCCCCAAACCCCTCTCCTTTAAACCAAACTCCTTCTGCACCAGAAAGAGCTCTCTATGGCTCTTTGCAAAGAGGAGAGAAACCCTAGCTTCTGTGAGAAGAAAATTGAACTTTGCATGCTCTGATCTGGCAACTTGGAGCTTCACCTGGTGGTTCCTTGCAACTGGAGGCTGGAGTGGACCAAGGAGAAGGCTTCCCCGACCCCAACCTGCTGTGGAGATCGACTGAGAACCAGGAGGAAGGAAGTTTTGGAGACTTCTTGGGACTGCCCAAGGAGAGCTTCATCAACCTCTTTGATCCCTTTGAAGATTTATTTAGAGGCAAGTACCCAATACATTTCGTCCATGTAGATGTCTAGTAGGGTCTTACTATTTTTACAGATTTTAAATCGTGTCCTGGATCCTCCTTTTAACCCTGTATTTGGAGCTCGGTCTGTGCTCTTGCACAGACAGGAACTTGGCGTCAATGCCCTTGCCGCCAAGATCTCCAGTCTGCGTCCAGCGATCTTGCCGTCCAACCCCTTGAATGGCCAGAGACTACTGTTAAGTTCTTCAGGACAGAACAGTGAGCTGTTCTTCCTGGTATATGACTATTTTCGATGTGTTTTCGTAATAAGGATATAACGTAACTTCTATATATTATGTATACTAGTTAATGTGGTGTGTGGGAAATTATTGTGCATTTTTTTTGTGGATGGTAGAATTTATTAGCTTATTGGAATGCATGTGGAAGATATGGCTATGTATGTTCACCCACTATTCTCATGATCTGTGGAGAATTTGGGTGCCCTAAATTTTATAAACCATGCGTGTATGGGTCAGTCTGTGCCCTGCAATTTCTGAATTTTTCCCATGCTCCTATGATTTACTGTAAATTTCTGCTTTGGAAAATAGCAAACATCGTAGGCTTGCAAAATTTATAGTAAATGGTGTGTTGTGCATTAAATCCGGGGAAAATTTCTGAAATGATGTGTATGTTGGGTTCAGGCTGTGAACTGTTAAACCTGATGTTCGTGTTATGTTCCATGTTGAATTGAATTTTTAATAGCGTGAAAATGATTGTCTTAATTTCTGTAAATATCTGATAATTAAGAAAATCTAGAAATTTGCATGTGAGGTTATAAACCTGTAATCAGAATGTGGTTAAATTTTCAGGCCATTGGGATAACCGTGGAATGCATTATGGGATTTCCATGCAAAAATATGTAATTAATGCATGCCATTATGAAAATGAGTTGAATTGTGTTTCCAACCTGATTACTATAAGTTACTGAATGTGTAATCTCTGTCATCTGTAGTATCATGCTAGGAAAACAGAGCCATGTGTGAATGAGAGAATGTAAAGGTGAGTGTGCGCCATGTGTAAAAATGTGTGTAAAAATCTGTATGTGTAGTGTGTTAGACTGTGCCAAGTGTGATACTGCTTCCATAGAGGGCCGTAGAACCGTACCATGGAAAAGTCCCCATGGGAAGGTTTAATGTGTTAAGATCCTAAGGGCATTAGGATGAAATCCTGGAGGTGGACAAGTACCACTGGTTAGGGTGGAGACTTGTTCTCCCGGTCTGCGCAGTCCAAGAGTCGTCACTATATTGCCTAGGTGACGTCTATGTGTATGTGTTATGTGATGTGTCCTTCTTATGGTGGTTTGGACTATGTGTCACGGCACTAAAGTGTAAAATGTGAAATGTGAATGTGATCATGTGTAAATTGTGTAGTGTGAATATGTGTAAATGTGCAATATGTGAAAAGAGAACTATATGAATGGGAAATTGTGAAAACATGTGGAACCAATATGTGATATTGTGAAATTGTAGTCCATGATATGATAATGTGAAATTATGTCACAACAGCAACCTAATTGTGGCTATGAGAATGTTTCATATGTGTAAAAATGCGTAGATCCATGCTAGTAGCACTTCTTGCATATGTGTGAACAATTCCATGTCTCGTTGTTATCATGTTGTAGTTTAATTAAGAATGTAGCTCTCATGTGAAGGGTATGAATTTCTAATCCATGACAAAAAACAGCAACCTTAAAGTGTATAAAATGATAGTTTACATATGCCAAAATGTGTAGCAACCATGTTAGGAATGATTTCCTTCATGTATGTGAGAATCCCATGTTTAGTCGTTTCATGTTATAGTTTAATCTGAAATGTGGTTTTCATGTGATTGAATGAGTAGAGAGCATGTGATAGGATATTTATGTTGAATGTCTTAAATCATGTACCATGTGTTTAAATTGTAGAATTACTATGGTAGGTTGTCTCGTTATCAGTGTTCAAGCATGCTATATGTGTTGCCTTGTAAATTGGAATGTAAAAACCTACCGTGATATATGCATGTATGATGTGTGTGGAGATTACTTGCTGAGTCTTTTAGACTCACCCCTTGCTTTCGGCGTACAGGTTTAGTTGGTGACGTCACACCGTTGGAAGAGACAGTGGAGAGTGACTCCGAGCGTGGCGAGTAACTTGGAGGAGACATTGTGTGACTTTTGCTTTCATAGTATGTATTAAGGCATTGTAATAGAATTATCATGTAATTGTGGACAAACTATGTATTAAATTTTAGCACTTCAATTATGTGGACTTTAGTTCTTTTAAATTGTTAGTTGAATCATGTATGTTAAATGTGGATGATGAATGAAATGAAGATAGTGCTTCTTTACTTCCGCTACTCTGTATCTATATTTGTGTGTATCTCAATCATGTGATAGCGTTTGGGTAAATGCCCCACTGTGATAACGTTCACTATACCGACGTGGATTGGTATAACCGTACCGGTATAATGAGGGTCGTCACAAAATCCCTTAGTGGGGTTTATCTCCATTGTCTTGATGAGATCGAATCTCAAAGTGTAGTTGAAGCTGCTCACTCCAGTGAATGTGGTGGCCATGTTAATGGTACAGTAATTGCCCAAAAGTTGCTAGGACACTATTACTGGCCTACCATGGAAGATGATTGCACTCATTTTGTTCGCCAGTGTGCTAAATGTCAACTTCATGGTGACAAGATCCATGCTCCTTCGTTCTCTCTTCACCCTCTCATTGCTCCATGGCCTTTCTCCATGTGGGCATTCGATGTGGTAGGTCCACTTGAGGACAGAACTGGAAAAATCTGTAAAAAGTCCTTCATTCTGACCACTGAGTACTCACGAAGTGGGCTGAAGCAGAAGCATTCATAGAGGTCAAAGCTTCAACAGTTGTCAAGTTCATCAGCGTAACTTTCTTGCAAGATTAGTGTGCCTCGGGACATCATCACCAACAATGGACCACAATTCACTTCACAGGAGCTTCGTGACATGTGTGGTAAATATGGTATAAACTTGCATCATTCATATCCATATTATCCACAAGGTAACGGACAAGCAGAAGCTACTAATAAAACTCTCATCAAAATCATAATGAAAACTTGCAAATCTCATAATAACGCTGATTGGCGAGACCGCTTGATTGAAGCTCTATGGGCTTACCGCACGTCTATCCGAACTCCCACAGGGCAAACCTCCTATGCTTTGACATACAGATCAATGCGGCACTCCCATATGAGATCTTCGTCCCTTCACTAAGAGTTCAATTGAATTCTGAGCTTGACCCCGATCAATGTCGGGAGGCTTTATTAGCACAACTTGAACTCTTAAACAAAAGGCAAATGATAGTGGCTGACCATGCACAAGTTTACCGTCAAAGGATTGCATGTTTTTATGCCAAAAAGGTCTTTGAGAGAAAATTTGAAGTGGAGAAATGATCCTCAACCGCAAGGTCATTAAGGCACTAGGTCCCAGGAGTAAATTGCAAGAGAATTGGGAGGGTCCGTTCGTTGTTAAAGAAGTATACTCGGGGAACGCTAACAGGTTAGTGGATGCCGAGGGAGTTGAGTTGTCACATCCATGGAATGTAGTTTACTTAAGAAGTTCTACCCTTAGTCAGTCAGTCATTTGTTTGTTCATCACTTGTCAATATCATGGATTTTAAAACTCTACTTTTCACTTGGCCAATAGCAAGGCAGGGCTTCTTCACACATCAGACGATGTTGGAGCATCAGTCATTAGCCAGAAAATCATAAGTACACTTAGATCCCATGTAGATGTCCACATCGATTGCCTTTTACCCCATGTTGACGACACAGTCCCTTGACGTTTACTCCGGTTGACGTCAACATAGTGTGACGTCTGCATGAGGTTGACGACAGCATCGATTGATGTCAACCTGGGTTTATCTGTTCTACAGAACTATCCAGGTATCTTGCCCACTACCGCCCCTACCTTGGCCATGCCATGCATGGGACCGTTCCCAACGAGCAATGGGCCACCTTCTGTAACGGACCATGCCATTCAACCCCGTTAACCCAATAATGAGCCTGACACGACTCCGTCTCCTACGATCGGCCGAAGCCTCGCAAGGGATATCAACCACATATGTCCGTGAAAATATAAAAGAAACACACTAAACACATATAAGATATATTGCTCACACATGTTCATATGAATGTACATACTAAGTTCCATACATAGTCATTATACAAACTACAATAGCCGGGACAAACCCCCAAGGCTCCACAAGTAAGAACTTTACTCTGTTGATGGTGAGGGCCCAACTCCACTATGGCGTTGATCAGTACTAGAGGAGGGACGTGAATCCTCCTGCTCTCCCTCACCTGGAAGAAAAAGGGGTGAGCCTCACAAGTCATTGGCTTAGTAGGGTAACACCCCCAAAGCCAAGAAACACAATTTATATCAAAGCTGTAAATCATGAAATAGTTGTAATCATCTAAGCATGATACTACAGTGCGGATAAATAAACAGCAACACACGTACAAATGTACAAGCTAAAGAAAAGGGTACGCCGAACATGAGTCATGAGAATGGTTCGCGACATCAGCCACAGACTCGGACAAACAACACAAGTACACCACTCAGCCTCGCAGCCACGGACGAAGGGTCCAGCTGCCGCTCCACCCCAACAAAAACAAGAACTGTGGAGACTAACCACACCAAGCCTGCTAGCAACACTGCTGCAGGACCAACCTGACACCTTTAGGGGCTCCGGCCGAGAACCCTAAAGTGAGGCACTGGAACAAGACTAGCTGAGGACCAGTACATCTATCGTTGTCCGTCCCTCAACCAAGAGCGCGCTACAAACGGCCGCACACCCAAAAACACAAGCCATTGTCCCCTGTCGTCTTTCCCTTAGCCGGACGTACTAGTCAAACACAGGAGTGAGGGTGTCTAGGAAGACGACAAAAACCTTGACGTTACTCTCGTACCGGGACAAGCCCTAAGCACCCGGTGCTAGGGTAACCGACCAGAGAGGTAACTATGGAAGGCGTGACACCCAACTTGCTATGCACACAAATCCATATAAAACACCTTCATATTAATCACAACGTGGGTTATCATAACCCATACAGACCCTACATTGCCTTGGTAACACAGCTCAAGCAACATGGGACAGAAAACGGACAAACAGGCCACAGCACACCAGAGCTCGGGTGGCCACTTTCTAAACACGTCCGTACAAATGCCGCCATTCCTCATCAAAGACGCGTCGGCTATACAGGATGCTACTCAACTCTGAATCGCATCGGGTGTAAGCGACGCGTTCTCAAGAACGCGTCCACTGTACTGGATGCCTTTCAGAGTTCAGGAACACACCATAAACTTATTTCGAAAAAACACCGCATATGATCATACAAGCATGCAGCACATGGAAATAACAGCTTAAAAGAAACCCTAAACATGCTTTCTAACATTCTCAACCCATCACCATCATGTGCAACCCATTTTCCCACAATCACACACACCTATCCTATAATGATTCGACCTCTTGGACCCCCGCCAGGGACCCCTGAAGGTCGTGCCGCCACCCACGGATCAGAAGACCCGGAAGGGTTAGAATTTAGTCCAGTGAGATAAGCAATGAATTCAAATAACTATAACAAGAAAGTTCGTACATTAATAAAGAAATATGTACAATATGTCCCAAATAAAAGTAAGGTACAGAAAGAAAGGTGCAGTCCTTAAGGGGCATACCCCGAGGACTTGTAAAAAGGTCACTCTCAACTCACGGTACAAAGAGCACTCACGCTCACAACTCACACTGCTGGCAACGCACGGCGAACAAGCCGCCACCACGACCGTCCGGCAACGAACTCCTGTGATAGCGAGTCCCTACCTGAAGAGAGTAGGGGGGTGAGCCTCACGAACAAGGCTCAATAGGGATAACCAGTCCCTTACCATCCAGAGCAACAGGAACTCCAACAAGCGGAAGCAAAACTACTCTACAAAGCATTAAATCAAGAAACGCCTACCACAGAATACTACAAAGTAGCAGAAATAGAGAAACGCCTTGACCACAACCGGGTCAGGCCAAACACGACTCCTGCAGAACCAGTGGAGTCAAACACAATGCGGAAGCAACACCTCGGCACACATCTGCCGAGACAAAGGAGCTCACGGAATACCAGAGCAACCACGTGAGACCAGAGTCTCACGACACAAGCACCAACATCCCGAACCTCCATGAGGTTGGGAAGGAACAACCAGGTGTCACCACGAGAGACACCGAGCAACCACGTGAGAAGCACCGTCTCACCACAAGCACGGTCACCTCAGACCTCCACAAGATCGAGGGCCCACAATCAAAACCACCCTGCACCTCGGACAGGCCACGAGTCAGGGAACTACACCCTACAGTGCCACCACGGATGGCACCAAGGAACGGGTTACCGAAACAGCAGTCGGGTGTCTGCACCAGGCACCCTGAGAGAACCCGCAGAGCGGAAACCACTGAGCATGGCCCACAAGGCCAAACCAACCAAGTCCAAGGAAGCGAGACATGGCTAGGCTACAACCACCATGTGAACCAGGGCAACAAGAACACAAGCTCGGAAACAGCAAGTGAAGCAACGTCACAGCAAGAACAACCAAGCCACCGCCATAGGCATCTAAGAGAGAGACACACAGTCCACCATTCTCGCTTGCTAGCAGCTGACTCCTGCCTACGACCTCCCTAGGTAGAGTGAGGCTAGCGAGTCACAACAATGAACACAACCACAAACCACCGTATCCCAGCCGAGCTGCGGCCCCATGCTTGACCTCCCTACGCGGCTCCGAAACCAACGCAGAGCGAGGCAGTGAGAAGGACTAGCTGGTCCACACCGGAAGAGCACCTCAACCACCTCGAAGACCCAGACCAGCTAAGAGAGCTCTACAAACGACTCACACCGTTGTCCCCATCGTTTTCCCCTTTTTCTCTCCAAGTCTGTGACTTGAGCACGCCCGCCTCCTGGAGCAACCCCCTCTGACACAGGCGTGCGGGGCTGGGGGTCCCAGGTAACAGTAACAACCTGTCTCGTGGACAAGCCCTCAAGTTCTGAGCACTGGGCGAAAGAGAACTGCGTGGCAACCACCAACAGAAACAGCATAGCTGGGTTGTAACCAAGACAAGCCCAGCAGGACAGGCACGCACGACACCCCTTCCGAAAACCCCCAGAAGGGTCGTCGGCCAACGCCGGCACACAAGGCACGACCCGAGAACCGGAACACCACCAGACAGAACAGAATCAATGCTCTTCTAACAATCGATTGACCGACAGACAATCGATTATTAGACAGATGCGCCTCCTAGCATCGCCGCTAGGACACGGCCACGAAGGTGTCACCTTTGGTCACTGAACGCAAGGAGGCAACCTGCGGCGTTCCCACCAGAAGGTCCTAAGGACAACCCTGCCCTGGGGCACACGCCGACACGCCAACCGCAGCCACGAAAAACACCCGAGGCAAGCCTTGTCTTGTCACGCCCTCCTAGGCCGTCATGATAAGAACGCGACGACTAGGGCAACCGCGACAAGAACCTAGTCGCAATGGGCCACACGCTCACGACAACCACCTTGTCGCGATGGGAACCAGGTCGCGACCCGACGCCTATCACGATGGCCACCAGCGCCGCGATAAGGTCGCGTCCGACCTGGGCAACGCCTCCACTGATGTTGTGATGCGCTCCGTAGTCGCGACATCAGCTGGAAGGCAAACTGCCGGATGCTACATCCCGGAGTCGCCCACACACACAACAACACAATCACGGGGAGGGGAGCATGGGGAAAGCATTTAAAGCATGGATTCACATAAAGAGACTCCCAATCACCCGCATTGGAAAGAGTTCTAGAAATCCCTATCAATTTGAAGAACTGAAACCCCCAAGGAGCCTTCACGAAGCCAGGGCGGCCCCTCCTCGCTCCTCGCCGCCGCCCTACTCCACCACGAGCCCTGGCGCCACCACGCACGAACCACCGGAGAGGGAAAGCTTTCCCCCTCGGAGAGGAGGAGGAAAGGAGGAGGAACCAAAAGGGGAAAGGGGGAAACCGGCCAAGGCTTTTAGCCTCCGGCCCCCAGAATGCAACGAAAAGGTCGCGTTACAACCTTAACACGACGACCGCCCCCACCGTGACAAACGCGCCCAACCGGACCCGCGACAACCCGACATCCGCTCTGACCCCTGCCACTCTACAGGTGCCAGGCGACCAAAAAGCAAACCCTGTTACGGCCCGTTGATCGAGTGCGATAGGAACGCGATGCACCTAGTGGTTGCGACCGGGATGACTGTCATGACGGGCAGCTCCATCGCGACACTAACGTGTCAGCCATTCAGACGCGTTAGCAGCCAGTCATCCAAAACACACAACAGGGAAAACCAGAAGCCTGAGATGTTACAATACATCCAACAAAAAATAATTTCATCCTCAAAATTAAGGCGAAACTTGGTCGGAGAACACAACAGATGCGAAGGGACCACTAAGTCGCACCGCGACTTCCCGTGGTCGCCACCACGACCCTGCCACAAAGGGAGTGCCAAACCAGACATCCGACAGCTCACAAAGCGCACACCAACCGGTGCGAAGCACACAATCGGATGTTGAAAACTTCACAGGTGCGGCACGCACCAAACCGACCATAAAACAACGAAAACCTCCAGCCAGAAACCACGCGACTGAACCCTCAATAGACCACACTGTTGAGACCAACTGGTCAATAACTCACTCTGTCATCAGCGGCTAGACAGAGGTCCCAACTACTAACGGCAACCAAGAAAACGCCAAGAGGTCATCCATAAGACCCTCTGAATGGCTCCGCACACTAGAGACAACTAGCACCTACGGCAGGCCAAACGAGAGCTT
Organism: Colocasia esculenta; assembly: GCA_014218235.1. Taxonomy (NCBI): domain Eukaryota; kingdom Viridiplantae; phylum Streptophyta; class Magnoliopsida; order Alismatales; family Araceae; genus Colocasia; species Colocasia esculenta. The sequence continues at coordinate 79,316,593 of CM024762.1, forward strand.
CTTAAGGGTGACCCAAAGCCAAGCGAAAACACGCACGTGGATAAAACCACAACAAGCTAGGCATGTCCGCGGCACCACTAGATCTCACCTAGATCGTCCTCGTGGTCCACCCAGGACACGCAACAATTGTGGAGCACAGAAAGCCAAACCACACACTCCACAGGCACATGCGCAGAGACAAAACCAAGGAAGACCTGAGGTTGGCAAGGCCAAGGAACTCAAGATGTCGGCAACCGCACGAAAAATGAAACAACTGCATAGGTCGGGGCAGCACGTCGACCTCAAAGAAATCCAAACCAAAACAGGGTACCCTAACTGAACACACTCACCCCCAAAGCGAGAGGGGAAACCTGGACACAGGCCACGACCAAGCCTGGCGTACCACCGACAGGGCTACCTAGACAAGCCAAAGCAGCCACCCCACAGCGGTAACGGTATAGCCACAAGGCACGGGCCAGCACAAAGTGTTCTAGAGGCGGAAGGCTCAACGCCTCGAACCCGAGCAACTTGCGAAACGACGCACAAAGCTCACAACAGAGCACGAGCACATAGACGTGCTAACACAAGCACCATGAGCCACACAAGGTACAATACAGTGCACCAAGGCTCCAAACGGCACGAAAACAAATAACTCGAGCACGAGCAGAGGGTGCCACCACAAGCACCAAAACTCGGCAAGATGCAATACAGTTGCACCCCCCCAGGCCGAAACAACAACATGCTAACAGGAAGGACTCTCTACACAAGAGACCTGCCATAAGCCACCCACAAGAAATCGCAAGCCAAAAAGGTAGAACATGCCACACTGGCCACGAACCCTCAAGGCACAAGGACACAAAACATCGAAAAGAAACATGCTCCTGGTGCAGTACACAACTGCACCAATGGCCTGAAACGACTCAAGGCAATAGAAGGGACTCTCCACTAGAGACCCACAAGAGAATGTGCGAAAACTACTAGCTTCAAAGCGCAACAACCATATTGACTCTTAGAAGCATGAAAACACAGGGCACCGCTCCTACCACCCAGCGGGAGGGCCACACACTAACAGTGACAAGTGCCTACAGCACAGCTGAGACACAAACAAAAACACACCCGGACGATACTTGCACAAGCAAGCCAAACAACAGAAAAACCGGTGCTGCCTCACACTGAACACAAGGCACGCTGCCCTACATCGTCCAGTTATGCAACAAGAACTAGCACAGTAAGAGACAGGACAATAGATCACCACAACCTATCGCAACACAAGGAAAACCATGCGTACGAGGGGAGCAACCAGCTCAACCTCAAGACAGCACAAAGGGAGGGGCCTTCGCCATAAAGGTCGCCACGGTGCGCGACATGGCACCAAATTCCATGTGAAAGCACCACCACCCCGAGCAACCCACGGAAAGTAGAGGAAGTGCACACAACAGACCTCCTCCTCACACAAAAGAGGAAACAACAACGCAAGGCTAGCACTCCCATAGAGACACGCCATCCGAACAACCACGACGAACTGGCCAAACACAGGGCCACACACAGGTCAAGGTCCACCACCTTGACCAAAGCACGAGCAGACTGCACGCAACAGTCCAACCCAAGGGAAGATGACTCCACCAGAAGGTCGCAACAATGCACACCCTGGTGACACAACACCACAGTGGCGCAACATCACCCCGAGCAACAAACGGCAAGCAGGGGAAGGAGACCTCACAACGAGTCTCTTCCACACGCAAGGGAAACCACTAACGAGACTGGCACTCCACAAAAGCACAACCAGCTAGACACTCATGGCACTCACCAGACTACCATCTGGCAGAGCCCATATGACGCGAGAAACGAAGCCAACCTCCCAACCCTGGGGACTCACGAAGTCCCACCAGCGCAGCTGAGAAACCCGAAAATGGATAGGAAGACAACTGGCCAGCACCACGGCCAGACACACGGTCAAAGGCACCATGCCTTTACCGAAAACACCTAGGCAGACTGTAACACGAACAGTCCGACGGCGACACACGACAGCTCATCCCCACCGAGAGAGAGCAGCAACAATCAAAACAACACAAGGTAGCTTTGGGAAAACCTCCACCCAAAAGCGTCAAGAGCCGTCTTGGGAGAACATCACTAGAACGCAGCCTAAACAAACGGCCAACAGAGAGAACACAGCAAACACAGAAGCAACACAACTGGTTATGGAGAACCTCCACCAGAACCACCAAGGCGCCATTATGGGAAAACCCACCAGAACGCAACGGCCAACACAACAGCAGCATACCTCAACCCTGAGGTAGCACAACAATTAGTAGAACAAGCCCGGAATAGTCCTGAGAGCAAGCCTCACCAGACAACAGCAAACTGTTCTGGGAAACATCACCAGAACACAGGGCAACCAAGCAATGCACCTCAACCTCGAGGGCAACGCAACGGCAACCAACCACACAACAGAGACCTCAACCAAGGAGGTAACACAGCGGAAGACTTTAACGAGCACAGAAGCAGTCCCAGAGGGTGAGGAACCCTTACTAGGACAACAACAAACAGTTCTGGGAAACACCACCAGAACACAGCAGCCAAGCAATGCACCTCACCTAGAGGGCAACGCCGCAACTACCAGAAACGAGCACTACATAGTTTTGGGAAAACCTCACCTCCACCACCAAACCAACCGAGAAGACTCCGAGAGCACCTCACCAGAGTTCACAACTAGCCAGCATAAAGCCGGCAACAACCACAGACAGGTGCCGCAGTGCTCAACCACGGTGCAACAAGGCACACAAGCATCTACTTAGCTCGAGCAAAGATGCCGACTAAGCAGCACAACGCACAACGGCGCACAGGCACAGAAGGCCAAACACAACACACACCCCAACACCAGGGACATCCAACAAGGACACACCCCTACACAAGGGACATCCAACAAGGACACACCCCAACAACAAGGGGACATCCACAATGACACTACCTTCTACCGGATCCACAGGCAACAACCCTACATCGGTGAAGGCCACACCACACGCAGCTCTCTCAGCCTTCGCGACACACCCCACATGGACGCGCAGGCCGAGGATGAATCCAACTACAGCATGAGTGTAGCAACCACGCTCGAAGCACGCGCACCCTGCATCGGTGAAGGCCACACCACACGCAAGCTCTCTCAGCCTTCGCGACACACCCACACGATGCGCAGGCCGAGAACGAATCCAACCGCAGCACGAGGGAAATAGCACCACACTCGAAGCACGCGCACCCAGCAACAAAGCAACACTCTCCTGCAGCTCACACTCGGACCCTACTGCAAAGCTAGCCACCTGCAACAAGGAACCAAATCCTCACCTAACAGCAACTACACGAACGGCCAGCAGCGTACTAGTACCTTTCTTTAGGACAGCCATAGTTATTAACTCATTACAATCTCGTTGGATCCCTGAGCTCTGATACCACTGTAACGACCCGACCTCCCGGACCCCCGCCAGGGACCCCCGAAGGTCGTGCCATCACCCACGTATCTGGAAGGGTTAGAATTTAGTCCAGTGAGATAAGCAATGAATTCAAATAACTATAACATAAGTTGTACATTAATAAAGAAATATGTACATATGTCCCAAATAAAAGTACATGTACAAAAGAAAGGTGCAGTCCTTAAGGGGCATACCCCAAGGACTTGCAAAAAGGCCACTCTCAACTCACAGTACAAAGAGCACTCACGCTCACAACTCACACTGACGGCAACGCACGGCGAACAAGCCGCCACCATGACCGTCCGACAATGAACTCCTGCAACAGCGAGTCCCTACCTGAAGAGAGTAGGGGGGTAAGCCTCACAAACAAGGCTCAGTAGGGATAACCAGTCACTTACCAGCCAGAGCAGACAGAAACTCCAACAAGCGGAAGCAAAACTACTTTACAAAGCAGTAAAGCGAGAAACACCTACCACAGAGTACTACAAAGCAGCGGAAATAGAGAAACACCTCGAGCCACAACCCGGGTCAGGCCAAACACGACTCCAGCAAAACCAGTGGAGTCAAACACATGCGAAAGCAACAACTCGGCACACACCCACCGAGACAAAGGAGCTCACGGAACACCGGAGCAACCACGTGAGACCAGAGTCTCATGACACAAGCACCAACATCTCGGACCTCCACGAGGTCGGGAAGGAACAACCAGGTGTCACCACGAGAGACACCAAGCAACCACGTGAGAAGCACCATCTCACCATAGGCACGGCCACCTCAGACCTCCACAAGGTCGAGGGCCCACAAGCAGAACCACCCTGCACCTCAGACACGCCACGAGGTCAGGGAACTACACCCTACAGTGCCACCAAGGACGGCACCAAGGAACGGTTACCGAAACAGTAGTCGGATGTCTACACCAAGCACCCCGAGAGAACCCTAGAGCGGAAACCACTAAGCACGCCCACGAGGCCAAACCGACCAAGTCCAAGGAAGCAAGACACTGCTAGGCTACAACCACCGTGTAAACTAGGGCAACGAGACACAAGCTCGAAACACGAGTGAAGCAACGTCACAGCAAGAACACCAAGCCACCGCCACAGTCGTCTAAGAGAGGGACACACAGTCCACCCCTCTCGCTCGCCAGTCGATGACTCCTGCCTATGACGCCCCTATGTAGAATGAGCTAGTGAGTCACAGCAAAGAACACAACCACAAACCACCGCAGCCCCGGCCGAGCTGTGGCCCCACGCCTGACCTCCCTACGCGCTCCAGAACCAACGCAGAGTGAGGTAGTGAGAAGGACTAGCTGGTCCGCACTGGAAGAGCACCTCAACCACCTCAGAGACCTAGACCAGGTAAGAGAGCTCTACAAACTGACTCACGCCCACTGTCCCACCATTTCCCTTCTGCTCCTAGTCCGTGACTTGAGCACGCCCGCCGCTCGGAGCAACCCCCTCTGACACAGGCCGCGGGGGCTGGGGTCCCAGGTAATGGTAACAACCTGTCTCGCGGACAAGCCCTCAAGTTCCGAGCACCGGGCGAAAAAAATTGGCGTGGCAACCACCAAAAGAAACATCACAGCTGGCTTGTAACCAAGACAAGCCCAGTAGGCACAGGTACGCACGACACCCTTCCCGAAACCCCCAGAAGGGCCGTTGGCCAACGCTGGCACACAAGGCACGGCCCGAGAAACCAGAACACCACCAGATAGAATAGAAACAACGCTCTTCTAATAATCAATAACCGACAGACAATTGATTATTAGATAAGCTGGCCTCCTAGCACCGCCGCTAGGACACGCCACGAAGGTGTCACCTTTGGTCACTGAACGCAGGGAGGCAATCTGTCGCGTTCCCACCAGAAGGTCCTAAGGGAAACCCTGCCTTGGGGCACATGCTGACACACAAACCACCGCGCCACAAAAAACACCCGAGGCAAGCCTGGTCTTGTCGTGCCCTCCTAGGCCATCGCGATAAGAACGCGATGGCTAGGGCAACTGCGACAAGAACCTAGTCGCGACGGGGCCACGCGTCGCGAAAACCACCTTCTCACGACAGGAAACCATGTCGCGACCCAACGCTTATCGCGACACCCACCAGCGCCACAATAAGGTCACGTCCGACCTGGGCACGCCTCCACTGATGTCGTGACATGCTCGACGGTCGCGACATCAGCTAGAAGGCAGACGCCGGGATGCTACATCCCGGGTCGCCCACCACAACATACAGCACAATCACGGGGAGGGGAGCATGGGGAAGCTTTTAAAGCATGGATTCACACAAAGAGACTCCCAATCACCCGGAATGGAAAGAGTTTTAGAAATCCCTACCAATTTGAAGAATCGAAACCCCCAAGGAGCCTTCACTAAGCCAGGCCGCCACCTCTCTCGCTCCTTGCCGCCGCGCCTACTCTGCCACGAGCCACCGCGCCACCATGCACGAACCACGGAGAGGGGAAAGCTTACCCCCTCAGAGAGGAGGAGGAAAGAAGAAGGAGCCAAAAGGGGAAAGGGGGAAACCGCCAAGGCTTTTAGCCTCCGGCCCCAGAACGCGACTGGGCGGGGCGTCGCGTTACAAACCTTAATGTGACGGCCGCCCCCCCACTGCGACCAAAACGCCCCAACCGGACGCCGCGACAACCCGACATCCGCTCTGACCTGCCTGCCACTCTGATAGGCGCCAGGCGACCAAAAAGTAGAACCCTGTCGCGCTGCTATTGACCGGGCACGACAGGAAACCGAAGCACCTAGTGGTCGCGACCTGGATGACTGTCGCGACGGGTAGCTCCATCGCGACACTAACACGTTGGCCATTCAGGACGCGTTAGCGCCAGTCATCTAAAACACACATAGGGGAAAATCGAAAGCCCGAGATGTTACATATCCTCTAATCACACAGTTCACATACATAAGAACTAGTAGAAGTCCCCTAGCTATGAAGGAGACACATTCCAATGCCGCCACCAAAGGATTCCTCACTCTCTGATGCTCGTCCTCACACCGGAATTACGCCGAACGGACTCCGAATCACCAAATCACCCAAGTTCTCCTTCAAAGCCACAGCAGCATCTCCCCAGGCTGAGCAGTGCTATTTGCACTGTTCGTCCGGGGAAGATACACTAATCACAACATAATCAAATCGCGCCGTATATACCCGATGCGTTCAAAACGCGTCCGACGTTGCCGACGCGACTAAAACCTGCAACGTCCTGCATGCGCCATGTGGCGCGCATGCAGCGACGACCACATATAGCAGTGCTAAATCACATCCCATAGCGATCGCGATTAGGATCCTAATCGCGTCAGGATACCGGACGCAATAACCCCATGAGAATCGCATCGTCTATATGCGACGCGATCTCAAAGAGCCCGATAGATCCAATCTGGCTGGGATGCCTAGCTCTCCTCCTGCTACCTCCTGACTCATAAACCTGTAAAAACCCATAGACCTCCATGGTCCAACAATGGCCACACACTGGCCTCCAAACAGGTAAACCTCGATCCGAACCTACCGATTATTAATTACTATCACCTAAAAAGAATTTCGTCCTCAAAATTAAAGTGATAAGCACACACAATTCAAAACACATCCACTATCACCTAAAAAGAAAGCAATACTTACTCAACAATATGGATATGCCTTGAACATCTCTTCGGCCAACTCCCAAGTACCTTCACCACCTTGCCTATTCTCCCACCGAATTTTCACTAGCTCGATGTTTTTATTCCTCAATCTTTGTGTCCGCCTGCCTGTGATCATCACCAGATATTCTGGCATGGTCATATCTGACTTCAATCATCCCGCTGATAACTAACCACTTGAGAAGGATCTCGATATACTTCCTCAACATTGAGACGTGAAACACGTCATGTCACTGTGAAGTCCCCGGAAGCTCCAACCTATAAGCCATCTCTCTGATCCTTTCCAAATCCAAAAAGACCCCCACAAACCTGGGGCTCAACTTGCCTCTCTTGCTGAACCTTAGAACCACCTTTAGTCGGGAAACTTTTATAAACACATATTCTCCAACCTCAAACTGCAAGGGCCTACGTCGGACATCCGCGTAGCTCTTTTGTCTACTTTGTGCTGTTTGGAGTTTCTCCTTAATAACTTGACCACTTCTACACATTGTTGCAACAATTCCAGTCCCATTACCTGCCTTTGACCCACTTCATGCCAATTCAATGGTGTTCTACAAGGTCTTCCATAAAGTGCCTCATATGGTGCCATACCGATACTTGTATGATAGCTATTGTTGTAGGCAAACTCAACCATACCAAGGTGATGTTCCCATCCACCTCCCCAAGCCAAACAACACACCCGAGCACCTCATGGTTTGAATTGTTCTCTCCTCGTTTGTCCGTTGGTTTGGGGATGGTATGCGGAACTATACCTTAATTGCGTGCCCCAACTCTTTGCAAACTCCTCCAAAACTGGATGTAAATCGGGGATCCATCTGAACAATAGTAATCGGTATCCCATGCAATGGCACAATCCTTTCAACATACAATTTTGCCACCGATCTACTGCCCATGACATGCTAATCGGTAACAACCTACACACTTTGGTCAATCTATCAACAAAACCTAAATACCATTATGACCTGATGCTGTCCTGGGCAAACCTACAACAAAGTCCATTGAAATATCATCCCACTTCATTGTGGTATTGGTAGTGGTTGCAATAACCCACCCTGGCCTTTGATGCTCCACCTTAACTTACTTGCTAACACACCGCATATCTTGTTATAAACTCCGCTATCTCCTTCTTCATGCTTGGCCACCAAAATACCTTTTTAAATCCTGGTACATTTTAGTGCTCCCCGGATGTATTGTACCTAGACCGGTGTGCTTCTTCTAACACTTTCTGCTTAACATTTGCTTTATTTGGAACATACAACCTGTGCCTGAACCGCACAACAAATCATCATATAAACTTCCACTTCCTCCATTTTCACAATGCCGGCCAAATACTTATCTTCTTTTTGAGCTTCCACAACTTGCCAATACAAACGGTTCCACCGTACTATTAGCCAACACGGCTCTCTGTCAGTTACTTGGTACCAACAAAGAGCTTTCTGCCATATTCTCATATAATTTCCATTCCTTCATCATAATTACTCACAAGCACCTTTCTACTTAAAGCATCTGCCACCACATTTGCTCTACCTGGGTGATATGCCAAACTAAAATAATCTTTGAGATATTCCATCCACTTGCGCTACCTCAAATTTAAATCCTTCTGAGAGAGATATACTTCAAACTTTTATGGTCCGTGAATATCTCAAACCTTTCCTTATATAAATAATGCCACCAATCTTTAATGCAAAACACCGCCGCCAACTCCAAGTCATGTGTGGGATAATTTTCTTCATGGCGCTTCAATTGCCTAGATGCATATGCCACCACTTTTCCATTTTGCATAAGTACTGCCCCAAGTCCTCTCTGGATGCATCCATATAAATCACAAACCACCTCGTCCTGCCGGTATCTCCAATATTGGAGCTGAAGTGAGCCTCTTCTTCAACTCCATGAAACTACGCCTGCAGTCGGACGACCATTCAAATGGTACTCCTTTCTAGTAAGCCTTGTCAATGGTGCTGCAATTTTAGAAAAATATTGAATAAACCACCTATAATACCCGGCCATTCCAAGAAAACTCCAGATTTCCGACACTGTCTTTGGCTCCTCCCATTTCATAACAGCCTCCACCTTTGCTGGATCTACAACAACACATTCACCTGAGATATATGCCCCAAAACTGAATCTCCTTAAGCCAAAACTCACACTTACTATATTTTGCATAAAGTTGATGCTCCCTCAATGTTTGCAATGTGATTATCAAATGATTTGCATGCTCATCTTCTGAGGCTGAATATACTAAAATGTCATCAATAAACACCACAATAAACCGTCTAAATAGGATGAAAGATCCGGTACATCAAGTTCATAAATGCCGCCAGTGCATTGGTTAGCCCAAATGGCATAACCACAACTCATAATGCCCGTACCTTGTTCTAAATGCCGTCTTGTCAATATCCTCTTCCCGGATCCTCAATTGATGGTACCCCGATCTCAATTTATCTGGAGAACACCTTTGTTGATTGCAATTGATCAAATAATCATCATGCATGGAAGTGGATACTTATTCTTTTTATGGTGACTTGATTCAATGGCGATAATCTATACACATCCTCATGCTACCATCTTTCTTCCTTACAAACAGGTGCTCCCCATGGTGAATGACTCGGCCGAATAAATCCCTTCTCAAGTAACTCTTGCAATTGCTTCTTTAACTCTATCAATTCTGCAGGTGCCATCCTGTATGGTGCTTTGGAAATGGCATACTACCCGGTGCAACTCTATAGTAAAATCCACCTCTCTATGCGGTGCTAACCCCGGTAACTCCTCCGGAAATACATCCGCAAATTCCCTAACAACAAGTACCATATCCACTGCCTTTTCTGCCTCAACCAAACTAACAGATGCCAATAGGCTACACATCCTACATTAATCAATTTTCTAGCCCTTAGGGCAGAGATAATGAATTTAGGGTGTAGAATGGCATACCTTGAAACTCAAATAAATCTCCTCATGAATAGCGAACATCCTTTCTTTTTCCTGCAATCCACCACTGCCCCATACGCCTCCAACCATCCATACACAATTCATATCATATCATACTCTTTAACTACAAAGCATAAAGCCTAGCCGGCAACTGATTACCCTATATCATAAGAGTACCTCATCCAAATAACATGTGGTAAGCATAAAATCTCCCGACGGTACCTCCACCATAAGCTCACACTGCCTTTCCTCAAAAAAGCACCATAACATCAAGAAAATCTTTGGAAATAAAAGAGTGAGATGCACCCGGATCAATCAATGTTCTTGCTGAAAATCAAAAAGTGGTATAATACCTTCAATCAGATTTGATGCTTCCGCTTGGGCCCTTGTGATCCCCATTACTCGTCCTCATCCTCCCCCCTTTGATAAGGTGCGCCTCTCCCATGCCTGTTGAGGTTGTTGTTGTTGTTGTTGTGGTGCTCCTCTACCATAATTATCTCTCCTTGGGTATGGACATTTCTCTCCATATGCCCCGGCTGATCACAATTGTAACACCGAAATTCCCTGGGCTGCCTTGCCGTGCTTTGTTGGGACTCCTCCGTCTATGGCTTAAACCCGCCCTTGCTGAAATCCTTGTTGTGTGCCACCTCCTCGGCCTCTAATATCTTTTTCAACTCTTTGCCCCATTTGCCAAAGCCCGAAGAAGACGATCCTCCTGAAGGTGCCTTTCCCTTGCTAGAACCCCGGACTGTTGTGGAAGTCGGAAACTACCACCACTTGATCCCGATCCACTAGACTTCTGGCTTGTATGCTTCTTTCAAGCATTGCTGCCCTTTGGGCTACCTCTTCCACTGTACCACACATTAAGGGAATAACCGCATCTTGCAACTCCGCCTTAATCCATGAATGAAGTACTCAATCATCATTGCATTGTTGGTTACTACATACCGGGCATACCTCCAGGCCATGAACATCATTTGGTATTCCAACACCGACAAGTTCCCATGCTGAAGTGTTCTAATTGTTCCCTTTTTGTTTGCTGAACTTGTACCAGAAAGAAAGTGTTATTGAATACCTCATGAAACTCGGGTCAAGTAATTGTTTTCTTCAGCTCTACCGGTGAACCGGTCTGCATCTTAAGTCTCCACCATTCTTGTGCAAACCCCTCAATTGATAAGTTGCCAAGATAACTCTATCCTCCTAGGGACACCTCATTGTGACAAACACCCTTTCAATCTCATGAATCCAATGCTCAGCTATATCCGGATTTGGACCTCCCGAATATGTTGATGGTTGCAAACACAAAAACCTCTCCACCATAATCGTGGACTCCTCCACATTTGCTGGCCTCACTGGTACCACTGGAGGTAGATGTGTTGCAGAGGGTGCCTCTACTCCGTAAGGTGGTACTAATGGTGCTGGCATTATCTCCTCTGTCACCGGTGGTGCTACTCTGGAAGACTGACGGTAATTGTTGATCCAAGCTTGTCCGGATGTGAGTGATACTCTCCCACATTCTCTCTATCATTGGTGAGTAGACTCCTCAGAGTCATCACCTCCTCCTCCCCAATCTCTCCTATCTGCCATTATAAACCTGCACATACACATTCCATCCACACAACACACAAGTATATCATTACCAAAAACGAGGCCAACTACCAGCAGAGGACCATAATAAGGAACAACTATGTACATTTCCCATTCTTTCATATTTACACGGACCTTGCTCTGATACCAACTATAACGTACCATGCCATTCAATCATGTTAACCCAATAACGAGCCTAACACGACTCCGTCTCCCACGATCAGCCGAAGCCTCCCAAGGGATATCAACCACATATGTCCGTGAAAATATAAAAGAAACACACTAACACATATAAGATATATTGCTCACACAAGTTCATATGAATGTACATACTAAGTTCCATACATAGTCATTATACAAAATACAATAGCCTGGGACAACCCCCAAGGCTCCACAAGTAAGAACTTTACTCTGCTGGTGGTGAGGGCCCACTCCACTACGGCGTTGACCAGTACTAGAGGAGGGACGTGAACCCTCCTGCTCTCCATCACCTGGAAGAAAAAGGGGTGAGCCTCACAAGTCACTCGCTCAGTAGGGCAACACCTCCAAAGCTGAGAAACACAATTTATATCAAAGTTGTAAATCATGTGACAGTTGTAATCATCTAAGCATGATACTACAGTGTGGATAAATAAACGGCAACACACGTACAAGTGTACAAGCTAAAGAAAAGGGTACGTCGAACACGAGTCACGAGAACTAGTTTACGACACCAATCACAGATTCAGACAAACAACACAAGTACACCTCTCAGCCTCGCAGCCACGGACGAAGGGTCCAACTGCCGCTCCACCTCAACAAAAACAAGAATCGTGGAGACTAACCACACCACGCCTACTAGAAACACTGCTGCAGGACCAAGCCTGACACCTTTAGGGGCTCCGGCCGAGAACCCTAAAGTAAGGCACTAGAACAGGGCTAGCTGAGGACCAGTACGTCTACCGATGTCCATCCCTCAACCAAGAGCGCGCTACAAACGGCCACACACCCACAAACACAAGCCATTGTCCCCTGTCGTCTTTCCCTTAGCCGGACGTACTACTCAAACATAGGAGTGAGGGTGTCAAGAAAGACGACACAAACCTTGACGGTACTCTCATACTGGGACAAGCCCTAAGCACCCGGTGCTAGGGTAACCGACTAGAGAGGTAACTATGGAAGGCGTGATACCCAACTTGCTATGCACATAAATCCATGTAAAATACCTCGATATTAATCACAACGTGGGTTATCATAACCCATACAGACCCTACATTGCCTTGGTAACACAGCCCAAGCAATGTGGGACAAAAAATGGACAAACAGGCCACAGTACACCAGAGCTCGGGTGGCCACTTTTTAAACACGTCCACTATAGACGCTGGCATTCCTCATCAAAGACGCGTCGGCTATATAGGATGCTACTCAACTCTGAATCACATCGGGTGTAAGCAACGCGTTCTCAAGAATGCATCCACTGTACTGGATGCGTTCAGAGCTCAGGAACACACCCTAAACTTATTCCGAAAAACACCCCATATGATCATACAAGCATGCAGCATAGGGAAATAACAGCTTAAAAGAAACCCTAAACATGCTTTCTAACATGCTCAACCCATCACCCATCATGTGCAACCCATTTTCCCACAATCACACACACCTATCCTCTAATCACATAGTTCACATACACAAGAAACAGGGTAGAAGTCCCCTACCTATGAAGGAGACACAATTTCGACGCCACCAAAGGATTCCTCGCACTCCGACGCTCGTCCTCGCGCCAGAATTACGCCAAACGGACTCCGGAATCACCAAAATCACCCAAGTTCTCCTTCAAAGCCGCAGCAGCATCTCCCCAAGCTGAGCAGTGCTATTTGCACTGTTCGGCCAAGGGAAGATACACTTAACACAACATAATCAAATCGCGTCGTATATACTCGACGCATTCAGAAACACGTCCAATGTTGCCGACGTGACTAAAACATGTGACGTCCTGCATGCGCCACGTGGCGCGCATGCAGCGATGGCCATGTACAACGGTGCTAAATTGCGTCCCATATAGTGACCCCAATTAGGATCCTAATCGCGTCGGGAATACTAGACGTGATAACCCCATGAGATCACGTCGTCTGTATGCGACGCGATCTCAAAGAGCCCGACAGAGCCCAATCTGGGCTGGGATGCCCAGCTCTCTTGCCTACCTCCTGACCCATAAAACCTATAAAAACACCTATAGACCTCCACGGTCCAACAATGGCCACACACTGGCCTCCAAACCTGGTAAACCTCGATCCGAACCTACCGATTATTACACCTTGGCACTCCCTAACCCAGTAAAAGTCCCATGTGGCCTCCTCCCATGGGTCCGTACTTTCTACAAGGATTTCCACTTGTGCAAGTGTGTTTTCTCACACTTGAGCATCCTATGCTCCCTAGCTCCACCCCCATTGCCTTTATATGAAGCTCCTTGGCCTTCTTAGGAGGGGGGGAGATGTTAGACGAGCCCAAGCCTTAGTGTCTTGTGAGAAGAGAGAGAAAGAGCCCCTTTGAGCCTTGAGAGATTTCACACTTACTTTCTTTCTATCTCTCACCATTTGGAGCATCTAGGAGGCTTCACCACGAGCTGGAGGAGCCCACCAAACAGCCACAAGAGTCTTCAACGAGGATCATCTCCCTCTTCTTCCTCTCTTCCCTTTCTTTGTTCTTTAGTTTTGCATGGTAGTGGCTCCTTACACACACACACACCGAGCACGTAGTGCACACTCCTACATGTAGGATCGAATTAAGAGTATGAACAGATCTAGAAGGGGGGGTTGAATAGATCTATCACTAATTAATGCGGAAGCTTAAGCAATTTAAAAAATTACTTCAAATTATATATCCATTCAATCCAACTGATCTGATGTGTGAATGTGTGATTGCGTGTATATGATGTGTGAAGCACTTCGACAGGTAGAGTGAGAGAGAAATCCTATGCAAGCATCTAGCACATAAAAATAGATCAAACCACTGCACAAAGGATTTTTAGGTTGTTCGAAAATCACACCAGTGATTCCTACATCCACCCCTCACACAGTGAGGCTTCACTACTCAAACACGAGTACAACACACATCGGAGCACGACGACTGCAAAACACCTTAAGCACGATGGCTCAACACAC